>OZ024742.1:220407727-220445227 GCA_964016885.1 Eledone cirrhosa | reverse complement strand
TATATATATATATATATATATATATATATATATATATATATATTATATATACCTATATATTAGATATTAGTTTAACAATGATATTAATTTAACAATAGCGAAGATATAACAATGATATTAATTTAACAATAGCGAAGCCAAGTTATTTTACATATTTATTTCATTGTTTTACGATCGTTTCGGAGGGTTAATCATATTGATATATTGACTGATCTATAGCAGATAACTGTATACTATCAGACATAATATATAGGTTCGATCATACCGTCTTCTTCGGAAACAATGAAGTTAGAATTTTTATTGGTAGTATATAAACAGTGTAGATATTCGAATAGACATACAATACAAATATATATTCCAGATTACCTCTTTTTGATTGATAAAGATAGTGGAAGAAGTGGTGTAGGACCACTGCCTGGACTATCATTTGAGGATTAAGTAAACGAAGAAGAAGAAGAAGAAGAAGAAGAAGAAGAAGAAGAAGGAGGAGGAGGAGGAGGAGGAGGAGGAGGGGGAGGAGGGGGGAAAGAGAGATAAGAAGATCCTAAAAGTGGTGAGTGCTTTGTGCTAGAGGTAATAAATCTTCTGCGACTAACCCAGGTTCTGCTGCACGTCAGGCTGAGGAGGCCTAACTCTTCAAATACCGGTCGCTCTCCGACAGGTTTGCGGTTGTACCCTTGGCAGTGGAGACTTCTGGTGTCCTCGGCCATAGGGTTACCTCCTTACTCACCACCATAGGCGCTGAGCTGGCCAGCCGCAGGTGTGAGCCTCGCGAGCTGGATTGGCTTTTCCAGTGCGTCTCCCTTGCTGTCCTCCGGGGAAACGCCTTCTCCATTCTGTCCGCCAGGGCTGTGGGGACGCCACCAATATGATTGACTGACTTATCATTTTATCAGTCAGATGTTCGAATGATTCTATATGTTGGCATTCCTTTGTTCTTGTCTGCTACTATCAGCTGGTCAAGTAGGCATGGCTTTCCCTTCCCATATTATTAGTCCTTTGTTTGAAATATGATTTCGAAGAATGAAACAGCCCTAGACTCTGCTGCATAGCTTTACACTGAGTTATCAACTTAACCCTTTCATGATTGCATTTCTAATGATATACACTCTATATCAATTAATTAATGAAGCATTTTGAGGGATTTACTGAAATTATTAATTATTTCATTAATAAGATAGTAACTTGATGTCTTAATTGAAGGATGGTAAGTGTTTAGTTGATAATAAATAAAGATGTTTTTATATGTGTGTTCTAATTCAGATATAGGGAAATTACTTGGTTATTGTAGATCAATTTATAAGTTACTGTATTGATAACTTGTGAAAGTAAAGTTTGATAAATAATATTTAATAAATTAATAATATTTAATAAAAACCCAATTTAGAAGGCAAGCTTGTTTCTTAATCGAGGTGCATACATAAATACATATATGATAAGAAAAAATTATTTTCAAATCCAATGCTGATTTAGGATTGGTAATAAATTTTGGATAGAGGAAGAAGTTTGTGCTAATTGTGTAGGTTGTTTGGGTTAATTCGTAAGTCATATAAGAAGTGAATTGTGATTCCAGTAGGGGAAAAAATTGAATGCTATGACATTTTCAGAATTTTCAGGCTAAGATTATCTCAGGTTAGGTGGTATTAATCTATATATATAAAGCTGTGGTTGTCTGTCTGTCTATCGATTTTTGGCACACATCTCCTCTTAGAATCTCTGACGGAATTGCACCGAAATTGCTATACTTGTACATTGAGCCCTAGCGAAGACATCGGAAAAAAAATATTTCAAATTGACCCACCCTATGTGACGAAATCGAATCTAATGTATCGATTTTTGAGCGTAAGTGACGAGTTATTTCCCTTTGTTCTGTTTACATTGAGCGTCTTACGTTTAAAATATATGTATCTGTAAATTTCGTTAGGCGTGCAGACAGACAGTCGTGCAGACAGACTTTAAGCCAAAAAAGAAACTTAACATTGTAACTTTAACACAGCTACTGAGCGACCCCGAGCAACGCCGGGCTTTACTGCTAGTACATGATAATTTAAGTTGTATTTAAATTTCAATACTGCTTTGAATATTAGAGTATTAGAACATTAGAGTTTAGATAGAAGAATACGATTTTCATTAAATCAATTTGGTTAGGTAGATTGTAAGTTATTTTGATTAGGTTAGGAGTCAATATTGTTATTGAAATGAGGAAATACTATATCCGCTTTTGAAGGATCGAATTAATGTTGATTTAATTAATTACCAACATTTATTTATTCTATAGGTAGATTATTTGGGTAAGAATATGTTATTTCTAGTTAAGTTTCACTTGGTTGAAGAAACTAGTTATGACCAGTGTGATTTCAAGTATTAGTTAGGTTTATAGTATTTAAAAGTTTCCAGGATTTTATGATTACATGAAATAATTAATTCCTTGTTTTTATTTAGTAACCTATCTTTGGATTTCATGATTTGGAACAGTTCCTGAGAATATATTGGGCACTCCCTTCTTTCACCTTGATACGAGATAGTTCTCTTCATGACACTCCATTTTAAGTTATACTAGCAGAATGACCCGGCGTTGTTCGGGATTCTAAACATAGATTGGCATGTTTATCCCTCCTTTCTGAAACAGTTTCGTCGTATGTTCACCAATTGATGCAGAAGTTTTTTGTTGTTGTTTTTGCTGCTGTTGATGTGATAGCAGCCGTTGGTCGTACTACTAACACAGTCTTGTCCTTCGTCAGCCAATCGTGTATATCCCCTTCTGCCTCGTCAGAAATGAGAACAATATTTGCTCTAGGGTTCTTATATATTTGATATATATTTATCCTTATCGAGCCTCGTGAAATAAATACGTTTGTATATATTTTGTTATTGTGTATGCAAAAATATCTGAACACGAATATATATATATATATATATATATATATATTAAAATAACAGATTAAAGTTTAAGCGAAGAATCGCTGCTTTCACCCTTAACGGGATCTTCTGAAACTAAAAAAATCAATCTGTGAACGCAGAAGTAAATATTTCGAAAAATGTTACACACCATATATATACACACATTATATATACATATATACACACACAGGTAGTGTCATAATGTCGTAATGCAGACATAGAGACATATATTATAAGGGCGCGACGTTATAGCTATCCAATGCGGTCCCTAGGGTATTGAAATTTGAAATATGTTTTGCTCAAAACACTCACACGACCATAAGTATTACATGTGTAAAGTTTGAAAAAACTCGGTTGGGTGGTACTCGAGTTTTAGGGA
The DNA here is from genome assembly GCA_964016885.1 of Eledone cirrhosa. NCBI lineage: Eukaryota > Metazoa > Mollusca > Cephalopoda > Octopoda > Eledonidae > Eledone > Eledone cirrhosa. The sequence continues at coordinate 220,441,947 of OZ024742.1, read as the reverse complement.
GTCAGAGAGAGAGACAGACAGACATTCTCTGTTTTAGATATATAGATGTTATGTTTTTCATTTTAAAATTGTTAATAGTTTCGCCTAGTTCACCTAAGTAAAAACCAATCTGCAGCAAAAAGCAAAGAGTGCAATGAGTTTCTATAAATGTATGATAATAGAAAATATACCCATAAATCACCACCCACAAATAGACGGAACTAGTCTTACACCAAGTATTACTCACAATGTAAACCTAAACATATCTAATAATACTAACTATTCACCCACGACGTGCAAAATACCCGTTAACTTAGGTCATCTAAATGAAATATCCAGCAATTATCAGTCTGTAATAACCTCCTCGACTGGTCATATCATTGTAAATGCACCCGCAGCCAGCCCAACACCCAATGGAGTTAGACAGCATAGAGTTGCATAACTGCCATTGGTCATTATTTGGATTGGCAGTATCGGTAGAGGGTCGGACGCCATGCTTTCCAGCATAGTTACATCCCTTTACGATCTGAGTTCAAATCCCGCCCAGGTTGACTTTGCCTTTCATCCTTACGGGGTCGATAAAATAAAGTACCAGTAATGCACTGGGTAATTGCTGGCCTTGTGCCTAAAGTAGAAACAATTATTTTACTTAAGACAGCAACTTCGTCAAAGAGACGAGCTATGGAAAGACATATTTCACGAACTCAGATCACATACGTTCACCATCTAGAACACTCTGCAATGAGTGTTGCGCACCACCCACCACGCCATACCGAGTCCCACGTGTAGAGATTGTTGGCAGAAGTTTGACTATTTACCCATTGGGATTCAGCCCTTCTATAAGCAACAGAAAAGCAGACGTTCTTGTGTGATCAGACGACAAATGAGTCAAAGCCAGTCCCTATTTGATATATTTTTTGTTCTCCTCGATACATGGGGGCTTGGGCAGTGGTAGTACCCTTGATAGTTGACAGCTGCACCCTAACTGGTAGGGTGGTCAGTCATCACGGGCCCCCACCCATCCCCTAAATCTCTCACGTGTGGCTCCAATCGCCATGCCCCGGCACACCGCTTCAGCTGGTGGACTGAACCACGTGAGGGGGTGGTATTGACACGGCACCACTAGGCGTATGAGCTTCAACAAAGAAGCCACTGGTTAAAGCAGAAGGAAATCCTCCCTCGGCACCGGTCCAGGACTGAAGGCGACCCACACCATATTCCGTGGCCATCGGTTTGCAGTTCTACCAGAGAATACTCCACTTACTGTCTCTTTACTAAATGTCAGTGGTTGGACTTCAGGTCAGCGACCTGTTTCCGGAAAAACTCTCCTGCTACGAAAACAATTCATAGTGCATCAGATTCAAATTCCAAGCAGTCAGGAGAACGGTTGTCTCTAACCGGAGATTGTGTGACGGGTGTCGGCGAAAGTCTCGATGAGGAAGCCGACATCCTGAGGACCAGAATTCTGTCTGCAAAAACAACCACACGTATTGGATATTGGAACATAAGAACTCTGTACCAACCATCCAAACTTGCGCAAGTTATCGGAGAAATGGAGGCCTACAAAATTAACATCCTGGGCCTCAGCGAGGTCCGCTGGACAGACTCTGGGAAGTTTGTCCATGAAAGCAAGACCATCCAGTTCTCAGGCCGTCAGAACGGGATCCACCGAGATGGAGTTGTAATCATCATGGACAGGGCTGCCAGTAGTGTCCTTGAGGAGTGGACTCCTATCAACGAACGCCCAATGACAGCAAGATTCACCACATCACATGCAAGGGTCACCATAGCTCAGTGCTATGCTCCAACCAACGAACATAGCGACGATGATAAGGACGCTTTCTACCAGCAACTACAAGATGTTGTCAACAAAACCCCACGTCATGACATCCTGATCATCATGGGAGACATGAAAGCACAGATCGGGGGAAGCAGAGTTGGCTTTGAACATGTCCTTGGCCCCATGCTTATGGAAACCGCACGGACAACGGGGACAGGTTTGTCCAGTTCTGTGCCATGAACAATATGAAAATCGGCTCGTCACTATTTGACCACAAGAACATCCACAAGATCACATGGGCTTCGAACGACATTCTTTATCTACCAAGACGCAAATAGACCACATTGCGATTGGCCCAAGTTGGAGAGCTCCTTGCCTGCAGGACGTCCGAGTCTACCGAGGCGTAGATGTCTGCAGTGACCACTATCTGTCTGTTACCAAACTTAAAATCAGACTGAGGAAGCAGAAGAAGAAAGCACCCACTACAAGGCGTTTTGACACTACCAAGCTGAAGAACGGTGACATAGAAGCACAGTTCGAGGCTGCTTTGAGGAACAGATTTGCTGCCCTTGAGGAGTCTGCACCAGGCTCGGTCAATTGGTGGGAGGAAATGAAGAAGACCATGGAAGCTGCAGGGGAAGAAATCTTGGGCTACAGGAAGTCCCTCAGAGAAGCTTGGGTCAGCGACAACACCTGGCAGCTGATTAATGAAAGGAAAGCCCTACACCAGCAGAGGCATGCCACTACCCCAGAGGCCATCAAAGTATATCAGCAGTATGTTGAGAAGGACAAGGAGGTCAAACGCAGCGCCCAAAAGGACAAACGAATGTAGCTTGAGAGTAAGGCAGAGGAGGCAGAAGCAGCTGCGGCACGCAATGACATGCGCTCTGTGTACCAAATTGCCAAGAAAATCACCGGCAGCTCTAGAGCTAACTCAGGCCCGGTGAAAGCGAAAGATGGTACGCTGCTTTCCAAGGGTGAAGAAAAGTTAGTCAGATGGGCTGAACATTTCAAGGAAGTCCTCAACTGACCAGAGCCGCGTGTGCCAGCAGACACTAAGGAACCTACTAGTTTGTTACGTATCAATACTGATGACTTCACCGAGTTATTCAGTCCCATTTGGTAACGAGGCTAACGTGTCGTAAACAACAGGTTTGTCTTACGATCGATGAAAGAGAATGCTTTTGAGCGAAGAATTACTTATGACCATCTTATATCGGCATCGAAAACCACATTTTCGCTGTAATAAACACAAAAAGCAAGAAATTTAAGATGAGGTAAAAAAGCAAGAAAAAAACACAAAAAGCAAGAAATTTAAGATGAGGTAAAAACAAAAAGAAAATTCTGAAATAGCTGCTTGCTTGTGTCGGTATTTGTTCATGCATTTCTTTACCTATATCCTAAGATTTTCACTCCATGATGGGATCTAAATATTTCTTAAACACAAGATGATTAAACGTTCTTATCAGATATATACAGAGTGTTTGAAAAAATTAAATATCATTTGAGATGTAAATATCCCAGAAACTACAGTCTAGGACAACGAGACAGCGCAGGCTTAATGTTGAGCAACATAAAATTTATTCTTCAAACTTTATTATAACACTAATTCCCTATATACAGTAGTAGTTTCTGGGATATTTACATCTTAAATGATATCTATTTTTTTAAACATCCTGTATTATTGAGTTTCGTGGTAGGTTTTGAAAGCATCGTGACAATATAATAATTTTAATTGATTGGAAGGCGAAACAATACGTGATGAAAAAAAAAAAAATACTGGTTTATTCATAAATTTTTCAGTCTAGAACCTCACATTAGTAAATACAAGATCTGTTTTATGTATCCAAGTTTGAAAAAGCATAAGCGTCAGTTGAAGTCATCCTCAAAGCTGTTAGAAGTTGAAAGAACAGATTATAAATTTCAGAGTATATTTTCATTTATCTCTCCTACTTTTAATTCTTTATCACGCATTTTTTGGCCAATTAAAGTTGTATTGAGTTAAACTATGGGTGGCTGATAGATCTTTTTGTTTGTTATATTAATGATGTTCTGTGTGTATATATATATATATATATATATATATATATATATATATATATATATATATATATACGAGGTATGTCAGAAAAGTTCCATGTCACAAAAGATTTATTTCAAACCCAAACTTCACACTAAGAGTTTTCTCCTTCAAAGTAATCCCCCTGGAGTCTAGTACACTTTTCCATCCCTTTCTGCCACGCTTGCATGCACTCCTGGAAAGATTCTTCCGGGATCCTCCGCAGTTCTGTCGTCACGGCCTTTTTGATGTCGTCCACGTCTTCAAAACAGGTCCCCTCCGGTCGTACTCGAAGATCCATCACCGATGATGACTGTCCCTAGCAAGTCTGGTTCGGTTTCAAGACGCTCGAGGATGTCCTGGCACACTTGCATGCGTAGACCCTTCTGGTCATCTTTCAGCAGTTTTGGCACCATCTTCGCGTAGACTTTCCGTATGTCCAAATCTTCAGTGAGAATCTTCCAGACACTGTCCCGATTCATGTCCAGCTCATTTGCCATCAGTCGAACAGTCAGCCGACGATCGCTACGCACCATCTGCCTGACGCGCTCAAGGTTGACCTCAGTCCTGGTTGTTGAGGGCCTTCCGCTCCTGGGGGTCATCTTCCACGTCCTCACGTCCTTCTTTAAACCTCTTGCACCTCTCAAAAACACATGAGCGTGACATCGTCTCATCTCCACACACTCGCTGCAGCAACCGTACCAGAAACTTCAAGTTTGTTCGTTGCTCTGTGCTCATTGCTTGACGACCTGAAACAGAGGACATGTATATAAAATTATGAAGAAAAAAGTTTGATCGCTGCAGAGAGCTAAGATTACAGTTACATACTCCAGGGGGATTACTTTGAAGGAGAAAACTCTTAGTGTGAAGTTTGGGTTTGAAATAAATCTTTTGTGACATCAGTCCTGGAACTTTTCTGACACACCTCGTATATATATATATATATATATATATATATATATATATATATATATATATATATATATATATATATATATATATTGGTGCAGTTATGCAATCATTGTGATATGCATGTGGCCATGCACGTCCATCCGTGCATGGTCACCGGCATATCACAATGATTGCATAACTGCACCAATGATTGCGTAAGCACCTGACGAAATCATATGAATAATCATGTAACAGAAATATATATAATGCAATAAACAATTATGGTGATTTCATCCTGTCTTAACTACTATTATAAAGTACCAGTAAGGCATTGGGATAATTGCTGGCCTTGTGGCAAAAGTAGAAACAATTATTTGATACACACACACACACACACACACACACACACACACACACACACACACACACACACATATATATATACTGTATATATAATGTAAATATCAACATATAAAAATGCCGACTTGTTGACCAATAACCCCTTGATGCAATAAACTAAACTACCCAGAAGAGGGAACTCACACAGATATTGTTATTGGTACAACAATGTTTATATCTAGTACAAAAACATATAGAACATATAATCAGTTAGAATAATGAAATATTACTTACATTATATTAGCCTAGATACATGCATACATGCATACATACATACACACACACACACACACACACACACACACACACACACACACACACACACACACACACACACACACACACATATATATATATATATGAAGGGTTTCCGTAGGAAAGGTAAAGGAAAAGAGAGTGCTCTATGTAGGCTACAGAGCCTTTTAATTATGTACATAAGATAATTATTTCATTTACCTTTGGTAAATGAAATAATTATCTTATGTTGTTTATTACACACACACACACACACACACACACACACGCACACACACACACACACATACACACACACACACACACACACACACACACACACACACACACACATATATATATATATATATATAGCAATATCCAATATAATGATACAGCTCCCAATAATATAAATTCCGATAAATGTAATTGTAGAAATAAATTTAACTGTCCTCTAAATAATAACTGTTTAGTTAAAAATATAGTATACAATTGTAATGTAAAAACCAAAGATAATTCCTTCAACTATGTCGGCTCTACTTCGACAGACTTCAAATCTCGTTTCAATAACCTTTACGAATATTACCAAGAAATCTTCAAATTCTCTATCCAACTTATTATGGAATTTAAAATCCATGAATATAAACTACTCTTTATCTTGGAAAATTGTCTCCAAAGCACCATGCTACACAGCTTTATCCAAATTTTGTAGCCTTTGTGTAGAGGAAATATTCTTTATACTAAAATCTAAGAACTCTGTTAATTTGATGAATAATTTATTTAGTTCTTGTAAACATCGGTTAAACTCAACTTTTAGATATATATATAAAATGTAATATATGTTCATTCCTCCTTACATAACGTTTGTCTCCATCCAAACACATATAATCTCTTTCCTCAGATTATATATTTTCTAACATTCCTAAATATATAAAGTACACTTATTAATTTTAATTTTAATTTACTCCTTAAAACCTTTACTTTCTAATACTTATATTATTGCACTCTCCAGAAATTCTTTTATGAAAATATTTTGAAAAATTCTAAAAATTTCCTTCGAAACACCTCTTGGAAATTTTTGTAAAACTTATGATTAAATTTCTGAAAGGTTCTTTTGAAAGATATGAATTTCCATTACCCCCTACATATTCTAAACATGCTTAATACTTATGTATTTTCTTATATATCCAACTATTTTTAATACTTATGTATTTTCATATATATCTAATCATTTATATTATTTTTATATATATGTGCAATAATTATGTCTTATATTTTAATCATATCTTAATTATATTTTAAGATGAATTTTTATAACTTCTTATAACTTTCGTAGTGATTTTTATCTATCCTTGAATCATTTGGGTTTTAAAAAAATCAATTTTTAACTTCCTTTAAACTTCCTTATTGTTTTTATTATCTCAATCTTTATAGTCTTAATTTATAGTCGAAACTGTAAACTGTTTTAATATATACTCCTAATTAAATAATTTTTCCTTTCTAAACTCTCGTAAATCTTCATAAATATTTGATGTTTAAGATTTAACTTACAACTATTAATAAACTCTGGCTAAATATAATTTTGCCAAACTTACTTTAATCAATTAAACTATACCTGGTTTTTTTTTTCCAATGTAAAATACTATACATTCAAATAATTTATAACCTATAACATAAAATACCCATCTAAACCTATATAGTATTAATACATCTTAATAAATTTTAAATACTTCTTTTTGTAATATATCTTATTGTAATTATTTAAATTTTAATTAAATTCTAATTAAATTTTAATTAAAATTCTGGTTAAATTTTTAACTAAATTATAACAATACTCTTTTGTAAAGATTTCTCATCAATATTTAATTTAACTTTTTAACTTTACCTTTATAAGTAATATAAACACAACATAACGACGAATAATATATTTACATTCTGAATACTCACCTATATAAATTTTTTTCTTCACTCACTTCTCCCCTCTTTCTCTTTCTCTTTCTTCTCTCTCCCTCTCACTACTCTTTCTCCCTCTTTTTCCAATATTTTTTCAACATTCTTTTCTCTCTCCCTCACAATAATTTTTTCTTTCTCTCTCCATCTCAATATTTGTTCTTTCCTTCACTCTCTCTCAATATTATATCTTTTCTCTTTTTTCTTCTATCTCTCTCTTTCTCTCTCTATTCTCTTCTCTCTCCCATCTCACTATTCTATCTCCCTCCCTTTCAATATATTTTTCTCTCTCTATCTCTCTCTCTCTCAACTTTTTTTTCTTCTCTTTATCTCTCTCCCTCTCAATCTTTTTACTCTCTCCTTTTTTACATCTATCTTGTCTCTCTCCCTTTTACATCTATTTTGTCTCTCTCCCTTTTACATCTATTTTGTCTCTCTCTCTTTTACATCTATCTTGTCTCTCTCCCTTTTACATCTATCTTGTCTCTCTACTTTTTTACATCTATCTTGTCTCTCTCCCTTTTACATCTATTTTCTTCCAACAGTTTAATTTAAATAAACCGTTTTTTTTTTCAATTTTCCCGACACTCATTTGCATACTCACTCACAACTCTGTATCACCCTCAATTATCTCCACTATCCACGAATTTCAACCGTTGAGGTTGTCTTTTTTCCGGGTATATCAATATTTATTTATAAAACAAATCTGTATTTTATCTGATGAAAGCACACCATAATTTACCTTGGTCGCCCTTGAAATATATATAATAAAATAATTATGTTTTTATAAATATAGTTTCCATTTATTAATATATTGTATATTTACTCCACTAACTTGTTGAGTGCTTTATATCAGTTATAAAAATGTTTAAACTTGTTGAATCCCAACAAATTAAATATAACCTCTATATATATATTAGAATTGGTGCTCTGAAATAGCGATATATATATGAATGTATATATAGTGTATTTTGCAATACACTGTATGCTTAATTAAAAGCATTTTGAAGACCTTACGCTATTATTTTAAAGTAGTGACTATGTCACTTTCTTCTTTTTTCAACAAACAAAGGGAGATTCTATAAGATTCTATAAGAATCCAACATTCATAATTTTCGACAAACAAGGGGAGTGCTAAGCTCTGAGGAATACCAACAGTATGAAACAGAGATCTGTCAGCTTATCTCCCTTTGTTTGTTGAAAAAAGAAGTAAGTGACATAGTCACTACTTTAAAACAATAGCGTAAGGTCTTCAAAATGCTTTTAATTAAGCATACAGTGTATTGCAAAATACACTATGTATACATTCATATATATATATCGCTATTTCAGAGCACCAATTCTAATTTTCAATTTTTGTTGGACCAGCAACCGCTCTGTATAATCAGTTCCTGATTATTACTGGAATTCTATAAGAATCCAACACACACACACACACACACATATATATACTCTTTACTCTTTTACATGTTCCAGCCATCTGGCTGAGGCACCGATCCATTTATTATTGAGGGACGTGAGAAAAAGTACTAAATCCCGAAGTAGAGTTTAAATATTCATTTGATAGCTACGCGAAGAGTTTTGTTACTTTGGAGTTTTACTTGTGCATTAGCAGAAAAATCAGACAAGTTTTGTCTGATGATACTGCGAGTGCACAGGTGGAACTCCAGAGTAACAAGGCCTTGACATAAGAGACAAAAATACAACAAATTGCGTTCCTTGTTTAAGCGACAATAACATTACAAATGGAAAACTAGCAAATGAATCATAACAGAATCCTTTGAAAAGGCGTTTTAGGCGAAACCGGTCAAGTACAAAACTATTCTTTTTGATGTAAAAATATTTTCGTTGTTTACTATATATGTAACATGTAAGTACAACAGTACAAAAACAATTTTTTTATCTAAAGAAAATCTTTTTCGATGTGTACTACACACATGATAAAGAACAAAACTACTCCTTTTGATGTAAAAAAATGAAGTACAAAACTATTCTTTTTTAAATAAAAATGTTTTTCATTGTTTACTATAAACGTAATATGTGGGTAGAAAGATGCGAAAAATATATTTTTTTAGTGTAAAAATCTTTTTCGTTGCATACTAAACACGTAACATGTATATAAACTAAAAACACATTAGGTGCTTGTTTCAAATATTGATAATTTTTCACACACACACACACACACACACACACACACACACACACACACACACACACATACACACACACACACCTACATATGTATATTGATAAAAATGCGAAGGCTAGATATAGATTTTCCTAATTCATTTTATTCCGTAATCCACTGTAATACGTATTCCTGTGGTGTTAATGATTGCGTAATACTGCTAAGTATCTCAGCATTTTAAGGTTGATTGAAGTATTGCATACGTAACCCCAGTTAATCTTAATCAACATTTTATAACACACACACACACACACACACACACACACACACATATATATATATATATATATATATATATATATATATATATATATATATATATGTATGTATGTGTGTGTGTGTGTGTGTGTTATATTATCATATAGATAAGATCTCAACTAGGTATAGAATGTTTATGCCCTATGCTGGTTGAAGTTTGTAACTTTAGGTAATATGTATTGGTATTGGTATTACATTTCACATCTTGTCTGTACTTATTACTAACTTTGTAAGAGTACATTTCATATCTAGTCAGTTCTAGTTAGCAGGTTTTGGGGATTATTTTTCACATCAATCCTGTAACTATTACTAGGTTTTGGGAACTACATTTCACATCTGACCTGGGTTTATCACCAGCTTTACACGGGCCTGTTAATGGATCAATGTTATTATGAAGAGTTAGAAAATAGAAAATCCTACAATGTATGGAGAACCCACTTCAGGGTGACAAGAAAGTGTTTATAATTCAATGGTGACTAATATTCCTCATTGTGAGCACAGTCAAACATTCCTGACAAAGTCTTTCCACAGTTCACGATGTTCCATTGCACCTGGCAACTGCTCCCTATTGAGGTTTGTATCGTATGAGAGTTGATCAAGGAAGATTAGAGCAGGTCTTTCTCCACTGCGTCTCCTGTGGGTTGGTTCCCACAATATTACCTTGTGTATAACTTTCTGCTTACTTCTTCAGCAATATCCTGCAAATTGTAACTATCTTTCAGTAAGTATAGTTGTTATCTCGGGCAAATTTCCATATAAACTTTCATTTGTAATACTTAGGCTAAGATTTATGTTTGGTACAATTCTAAGAATTTTAGTGTATGCACCATCTAGTTTCTTCTCAAGCGATAGTGTCGGGGTCCATGTACCTGATCCATACAACAATACTGACTTAACCGATGTTCTGAAGAATATTTTGATTGTTTTTTTAGTAGATCTGACTTCCATATCCTTTCTATTTTGTTCATTGCAGCCTAGACTAATACTAATGTATAAATATTCTCTTTTTTTCAATCTACAGAAACACCATCAATATCAGCAGTAGTAAATCACAAAGTCATAGACGCTATAACATATACGATCCAACTGAATTCGGATATCAATGGTTAAATCTAGACACTTTGAGCAAGATAATTCCATTGAGGGAACGGATTACGTGAGTATAACTTTATCGTATGCACATGAGCGAGCACACGTACACCCACACATAGTACATTCACACATACATACATGCATACATACATACATACATACATACATACATACATACATACATACATACATACATACATACATACATACATACATGATGGCTGCCCCCTCGATATCGAGTATGGCCATTGCACGATATAACATTATTAATAATTAATTAATTGTTTCTACTTTTTGGCGCAAGGCCAGTAATTACCCAGTGCATTACTGGTACTTTATTTTATCGACCCCGTAAGGATGAAAGGCAAAGTTAATGGGGAAATTTTCAACCAAATGTTAATAGTTTATAGCTTTATCATCGCGAATGTATATGATTTTTTAATAATCCGGATCGACAAGATCCCGACACAGGTGGAACTCGCCAAATTGGACTAAGGAAACAATATCTCCATTGGTCTTTCTAATTGCTGATACTATCTACCGGTAGGGGCAAATTCAAATTTCTCATTCATTTTCAGCTGATGACGATTCTGTAGGTGTAACTGCAAATGAATATAGTGTCCAGAAACATAACTGCTGTCATGGTAATATATATATATATATATATATATATATATATATATATATATATATATATATATATATATATATACTAGCTGTCCCGTCCGGCTGGCGCTCGGCTAGGTATACCGGCATTTTATCTTTTCAGGAAGCCCCCCCCCCACTCCTCCACTCCAGTGCAAAGATATCGCACCTCCTCTTAAGTCACATTGTCGTTCCGAGTACGTATCAAGAGGGGGGGGGGGGGAGCTATTGTGGTGACTCATTTCTGACGCGTGAAAAATACCACCACCACCACCACCACCACGACCAGTGGAATGCTCAACGACCATAATCACTCGATTCCGTGGTAAAAGTTACAACTGTGGTGTTGGACCATTAGTTTTGCCACAATCCTGCTATTGTCGCACTGGTTGTGAGGGCTTTCTAAAAGATCTGATGTAGGCCTACCGCCAAGCGCTATCGCGCTGGGCCTGCTAGTTTAATGTACTGGCAATTAACGTAGCAAGGAATATAGTGGTGATTTCGGCTGAATTCAACACGCTGCTTGATTGTCTTCATGCTCCCCGTTGTTACCATCATGACCTTCACTGACCTATATTTCCCCCTCCAGTAAACATGCCTATCTCTTCTTTCTATGTAAGTCTGGGTGAAATGCTAGTGGAAAGTGTGTGGTTTTCAATAAGAGGTACGTTCCCGCACTATCTTCCGACTACGGAGCTAAGAGTTTAGTTGGCCTGATTTTAAGGTGTGACTCGTCGAGCAGACCCAGCCGGTTTTTGGAAACAATAATATCTTTCTATGTTAACAATGATATGTTTAAAGATTAAACATGAAAACTGACGACTTTTCATAACTACTCTACATTTAACGGAGCTTTGAAATTATTGTTACATTTAAATGATAAACAAGAGTTTCATAAACACGTAAGCTGCAAAAGTGGACTGCAAACTAAATCCATTTTAAGATTACGCCACCTGAGGTCTTTTCGTGGCATGTATTACGTCTTTGCATCCCTTGCAAAATTAATCATATAAGCCTTTAATAATTGTTTCTACTTTTGGCACAAAGCCAGCAATTATTCCAGTGCATTACTGGTACTTTATTTTATCGACCCCGTAAGGATGAAAGGCAAAGTTAACCTTGGCGGGATTTGAACTCAGATCATAAAAGGACGTAACTCTATGCTTCAAAGCATGGTGTCCGACTCTCTACCGATACTGCCAATCCACCGCCCTTTAATATAAACCTTTAATAATGCTTTTCAGTAAGGTTATGTGATGATACACATCTGAACTTAAAAGTTCCTATCTATGTGGAAATAAACAACTTTTTTGAAAAGCTATTCAAGTTTTGAAATTTCTTTAAATTTTCTTCAGTTATCAAGCATAAGCGCGCGAATACACGTAAAGCATTTCCGTTATTAAGATGAAGTAAATACCACTTTAATTTTAAGAAAAGAAAGTCGAAAGTAACTTTAAAATCCAAGAAGATCATCGTCGTTACGTAATAGCGCTTGTTTCCGAGGACATAAAAAATAATTTGTTCCCAGAATATTTTGATTTTTTAGTCACTGATACCAACATTCTTATTGATTACTGTAGGCAAATAAATATTGATGACAACCCTATAACAAATTTGCTCAGAATTATTCTACTTATGCCCTCTTAAAAATCGGACTCAGTTTTGCAAGGACCTGTATGGCACATTGATGCTGTAATGCAATGTGGATGCAATCAGCATGTGAACTCACCTGCTGAAATCTGGCTTGTTCTGTCTGTGTCGCTCTCCTGCCTTCTGCACGGGACCTCAGTTGCTGAAGGCGAGACTGGCGCTCCTCTTGAGACTGGCCTGCTTGACTAGCTCGTGCATGAGTCCTCATCTACTGAAGGCGAGACTGGTGCTCCTCTTGAGACTGGCCTGCTCGACTGACTCTTGCATGAGTCATCATCTTCTGAAGGCGACGTTTATGATCATCTTCAGACTCTGCTGCTCTAGTAACATTTTTTCTTCTGGAAAATCGGATCTTGCGGCCAGTCCGGACTTTTTGGGTGGCATATCGGCAGTAATAATTGTTTCTACATTTGGCACAAGGCCAGCAATGACCCAGCACATTACTGGTACTTTATTTTATCGATCCCGTAAGGATGAAAGGCAAAGTTAACCTCGGCGGGATTTGAACTCAGTCTGTAAAGGGACGTAACTATGCTGGAAAGCATGGCGTCCGACTCTCTACCGATACGGCCAATTCACCGCCAATATCGGCAGTAATAATGATTGTTCGAACAGGGTCATGTTTGCTCTTTATATAGGTGTTATTCAGGAGAGTGTGACGCATAGAAATCGAATAACCAATCAAGTTATGTGGGGTCAATCATGACTGATAGTGATTGGCTTCCGTTAAAATATGATTGCACGCGCGTGAGTCAAAAGGTCAAAGGGGGCATTGTGTTGTTTAGTGAGATTGGTGGTGCTAATCTGTATGCCGCCTACATGGAAAGATGAGAAAGGCCAGCTCCATCGATTTCATTCAATAAATCCACATTGGCGTGTTCTACGGCATCCAGATATATACATATAGCTGACGTACCTAGCTTCGCTTGGATAAACAGACGATAAGCCGTCTGTGCTTTCGTACAGTCGAACTAAATGTAAACAAATCGCTGCGTAGTTAACGAAATAAATACAATTTTTATTTATATTTTGTTTTTGTAGTTCTGTTTTCCGATGTATTGTGTGTTTGTGTATGCAAAAATATCTGTACACGAATATATATATATATATATGAAATAAAATTAATTAAATGTTGGTTAGAAGCGAAGTCAATGCAGACAGGCAGACATACAGACATATATTATAAGCGCGCGACGTTATAGCTATGTATCTATCTAAAAAGACAGAGTAAGAAAGAAAGAGGAATGTGGTATTATATACATTATATATAATAAAGTACCAGTAATGTACTCCTCACTTTCTTCCTTGGAAAAAGTTACATCTATGGTGCAAATTTGGTGCCGTTTGGTCCGGCCGTTTGGACAAAAGTTTGTGATATACATAGATACATACATACGGCCGTCAGCTTTATTAATATAGATATAATACACACACGCACACACACACACACACACACACACACACACACACACACACACACACACACACACACACACACACACACACACACACACGCACACGCACACACACACACTCACACACACACACACACACACACACACACACACACACACACATATATATAAGGAAAAGAAATCGAAAATACAACTGGAGTCCTTTTAAGAATATTTATTTATTTCCTTTACCGGTTTCACAGTTCTTATGCTTTTCAAAAGTAAAATTGAGATGGAGGGTTCGTGGTTTTTCTCGCATCAGATGCGAGACAAACCACAATTAATATTCGAAAAGGCGGTGGATTGGCAGTATCAGTAGAGGGTCGGATGCCATGCTTTGACGCATAGAGTTACGGCCCTTTCCATTCTGAGTTCAAATCCCGCCGAGATTAACTTTGCCTTTCATCCTTACGGGGTCGATAAAATAAAGTACCAGTAATACACTGGGTAATTGCTGGCCTTGTGCCAAAAATAGAAAAAATTATTAATATTCGAATATATATATATATATATATATATATATATATATATATATATATATGATAATAATGGAGCTGCGGCGCTGCAAATGGGTTACATATGAAAAAGTTTGTCCTCATCAGTGGCCATCCAACCGTCGTAGGCATTTCGTCGCATTAAAGGCCATATACCTCAGGTTGGTGCGAGCAACGGCTAAAAAAAAGTCGTTGGGACACATAAATAAAGGGGACGCTAGGGTAAACAAACAAAATGGTTTAAGCAGCAGAAAGTGATGAAGAAGGAAACAAGTCCCAGATTTCTATGAATATAAATTCGGTGGAATCGTGAACGAGAGAATAAAGACCATCAAACCTGGTTGAAATGTGAGCAAGGAAGGAATTTCGCACAGGTCTAACGAGAGGAAGAAGGGGTCTGGTCTGCGAATTCGGTAAACATAAGTTCTGTGAAGTCGCAGACGAGAGAGAGAGAGAAAAAAAATATATATATTCCGATTCCGCTCCGCCCGTCCCTTCAAACTTTCTAATTTCTAATTATTTCTTCTGATGAAGGACTAGCGTCCGAAATGTTAAGACCCTCTTCCTGCTATTTCACCTTATATATTCCTTCCATATACTGTACCGATTGTGTTGTTATTTCTGTTTACCTTTTACACACACACACACACACACACACACATATACATATATCTTGATTTGCTTTACAATTCACTTAGTTTACTGAATATACACACTCATACAAGCGCGTGCTCATGTATATACGCATATATGTATGTATATACGCATATATGTACTAGACATGAAAAATGCGCAAGCTCAAAAGTGCCACAGAATGTTATAATAAACCTTCAAAAGTGTGGGACTAGAGTTGTTGCTAAAAAATATTGTAATCATTATATATCGTACATTCTGTGGCATCCTTTATAAAAATAGCTTAAACCAACGAAGCCTTTATTTTTACGCTATTTCACTTAGTTAATTCTTAGAGTGTAACATATAAAAATATGATTTACAACTATAAAATAAATTAATTAATATAATAACAGAGCTGCGGAGCTGAAATTTAGGAAATAATGGAGTATCGGATCCTGAGTTGGAGCCAGTCAATTTTTGGCCGACTCCGCAGCCCTGTATAATACATTTCATATTAAAGTTATTAATAAACCTATTTTACACTGCATGCAAATTACCATGAGATATTGATATTAGATATAAGATACAGCGCAATATCTACAGCTGTAAAAGTACGAAAGCGAAGTAATAATAAGTGGCTTAAGGTAATTCCAATATGAAAGTTTGTAGTGATAAAAATTTGATAATGCAATACGATTGTTAATATTATAGTTCTATGAAAATGTAACTATAGATAACTAAATTATTTTACTATTAGTATATTTAAGAAATTATCATTATAGATTTGATCGTTCATATAAGCATCATATTAATTTTCAACACAATTATTTTGTTACTATGAGTATATGATAATAATATTACGTAATTATTTATAGCTGTTATTACATTAAACATAGATGTACAATATTTTTTAGCAACAACTCTAGTCCCACACTTTTTAAGGTTTATTATAACATTCTGTGGCACTTTTGAGCTTGCGCATTTTTCATGTCTAGTTTAATATTTTTTTAAGGCAACGCTTGTAATAACTCTAGTTAAACAGGATATATATTAATAATAAATTAGCGTTGTAATGTAATTAGATTATGTAATTGTTATTATAAATTATCTTATAAATATTAGTGTAAGATGTATAAAAATATTTTCAGACTTTTAATATAAACAACTACAAAAAACAATCAATATTAAATCAATATATTATACATAATAGAAAACATAAAATAAACAATACAAAAACAAAATATTTACATACAATTGCAATTATCAGTGTATATACATTTTCTTTATATTCCCTGAGCAAATTAATAAGATTTGTTTTTATTGTACATAATTTGATGACTTGTTGGAGTGTATTAAAAGATAGCAACAATTTGTGATTAAATTGTTATCTTAAGCAACTCACTTTTTAATAGTTGTTGGCTGAGCGAAATTGTAAAAGCCTATGAGCAAATATAAAAAAAAATACACAAACAACATTTCCTTGTGTTATTACAACATTAGATAAAATAATTGAGCAATGTCGTTATATTTTGCTCTTATTGCACATTAATAGTGTTTCTATTTTTCGGCACAAATCCATTACGGCAGTCCATTACTGGTACTTTATTTTATCGAATTAGTAAGTATGAAAGTCGAAGTTAACCTCGGCAGGATTTGAACTTAGAATGCAAAGGACCATAACAATACTGCAAAGCATGGTGTCTGACGCTCTACCAATATTTGTGTTGAGCTGGTCATTAATTTATGGTGGTCGTGGATTGGCAGTATCGGTAGACCGTCGGACGCCGTGCTTTACAGCACAGTTACGTCCCTTTACGGACTGAGTTCAAATCCCGCCAAGGTTAACTTTGCCTTTCATCCTTACGGGGTCGATAAAATAAAGTACCAGTAATACACTGGGATAATTGCTGGCCTTGTGCCAAAAGTAGAAACAATTAATTTATGGTGGTCGTGCGTGGAGTAGAGCAATCGCTAGTTGAAATATTATGAACAAAACATTTTTATTTGCCGAAGAACATATTTTCAATACTGTTTGTGAATGTGACGAAGGAAATACATTCTGATATGGAACAGTGTACAAAGTGTGTCTGTGAATAACATAATGTTACCGCATGTTGTTGTCAAGACATAATGGATTTCGTATATCCAGTTAGAAGATGAAACCTAGCCATCTCGGATTAGTTATATTTCATGCCATGTGTAAACGTGTTTGAGGATAGCAAAATATGCGTGTTTCTTGTCTGGAAACTTTCTGCTAAACTGATTGGTTTCGTTTTTGGCACTATACAATACTCATCCAACAGATAGCTGTATTGGATCCTTGATTGGTTAATATTTAGGTGAGGGTGCTTGATGCAGAGTTAGTGCAAAATGGATCAATGAGTGTAATAATAATAATGATAATAATAATGAAAATATTTTGTACAATGCTGAGGTGCACTACAACTCATCAAAAGTGCATATATAATACATAGGGTAATATAAAAACGTCAGGAAAAAAGAACAGTGCATGAGTCATGATATACACATATGTGCATGTGTATGGAAGGGGGACATCAGGTGTAGTTTTGGTGTATTTCGGAATGTATGATGATTTTAAAGGATGCAGTGTGTCATCAGCTAACAACTGATGCAGGAAGTTTGTTCCATCCTTCAGCAACTCTGACCATGAAGAAATATTTCCTAAAGTCATGGGAGCTGTGTTGTTTTCTGACTTTGTAGGCATGTCCACGTGTTAGACACATGGAGATCAAAAAGGTGTTCGGGGTTGTTGTTGGTCGGATGGTTAATAACTTTGTGGGTGTTTACCAAGTCCATTGCCAGAGGGAAGCAAACTATTCAGGGTATGGTAGGTGTCTGATGGAGCGTATGCGCTTGGTTGCATGTCTCTGAACAGTTTCCAGGAGGTCAATGTTCTGAGCAAGATAGGGGTTCCAGACTGATGACGCGAACTCCAAGTGTATTCGTACCATAGATGTATACAGCTTTAAATAGATGGCTGGAGCAGCTAATGAAGGTCTTGCTGATTGATGCCAAGTCAATCTTAATAAATTGACTGATTTATCTGTTCACTACTGCTAATCCACCGCTGTTTGTACAATTTTTTAGATAATGTCAATTTGAGCTTGAATCATTGGCGTAATGAAATTTGAAAAGATTATAAGCAAATCTTTTTTAAAATACACAGACAACATTTAACTGTATCGTTGCAACATTAGATCTAATAATGGAGCAACATTTGTGCAGAATTATTGTTTGTGCAATAAGATATTTTTTTTTCTCCTATTGTTGATTTAAATTTCATATGTCGATTATTATAGTTAAATTAATAAAAAAATTAAATATTACATACAAATAGTTTAACATAATAATAAAAAAAATAATCCAACATAATAATAATAAAATAATTTAACACAAAACAAACAATATAGACAAATATACAAGTAAATATGATACAACCAATATTATAAGCATGTTATATAAATAAATCTTGTAATTTAATATATAATAGTTAATAATTACTTTTACAAAAGCATATTGGCAAATGGACAAGTAACTATTAACTATATCATTCATATAAAAGTAAATAAACGTTACAATCAATATTGGAAGGTGCATTATAAAGATATGTAAATAAAAAACGTTTATAATTTATTTTAATATATTTTTAAAATATAAGACTAAAAAAAAAATTTTTAAAGAAAGCATAAAATACAAAACAAAATATAGTTGACACCACACAATGTGCAGATATATAATTTTAGTCAGCCATATTAATCCAAAGTATCAGAGGATTTTTGTGTTGCTAAAAAAGGCACAAAAATAGTGTATGTATTTTCACATAAAAGGCTTTACCTTATATAATTATCTCATATAATATTGAATCTACGAGAGTTTTATGTTATTTATTTTGAGAAAAATACCTTACTATCAGTATGAGTGGCTAATTATGGCCAGTTTGAATAGAAAGAGGCGAGAGAATTATGGTCGGATATGGTCTCTTTAAATGCTAAAGCGCTAGAGAGTTTCTGGTACAAAAATTAATACATTGGAATTTAAAATATAATACAACATTGAAAGTAGTTGATATAATGGATAAAAAATAAAAGATTTATAAAATTAGATAATAATAGATAAAAATATGCTTAATTTAAGATAAAATATTGATAAAATTATAATACATAAAAATTGATATCATACGGAGAGTATAGTTCAGTGACAAAATGGTCACAAGAATATGGTTGAGTGACATGTGTTTTCAATATTATATCTCAAAAGGCCATAGTAGCTGCAAACCAATTTCACAATTTCCCGAGGGTAAAAAAACAGCAGACATTCACCATGAAGATAATATATCTCAATGGTGGGACTGGATTCATATTCCAATAAATTCAGAAATGCCCTAAAGAAATAGAAACAAAGCAATAGTTAGAGATAACAAGACATCTCTCAACCTCTGTTACTTTTTCTTAGGATCAAGCACATTTTTCAAAAAATGCTTGCTGCTGTACATTGGCGGTGAAAGTTCAATTCAACTTTTCTAAAAACAACAGGTAGTTGTTAAGCAGTTTCGACGGGAAACCTATATACTGCTTGGAAAAGACGGCATCGTTAATAATGTCCCATCTGTCCTGATTGCGGACGATGCTGGTGTAGTGCCCGGAGTCTGCACTAGCCAGTGAATGCAAGACGGAGCCGATTAGTCGGAATTTTTGGCCGTAAATGCTGATGCTTGTTCGGAGAGAAATTCATCAACTCAGAATCAATTCTGATCATCTGATTGTTTGTATATTCGAATCTATTCAAATAAACAACCAAGTAACGCATTGTGTTTGGAAATACATGGTTAACTGTACCAAAGTGCTCGGTGTCAATGCCACACAGATCGCATCTCTTAATGAGCGAAACATCAGTTTTGAGCAAGCTTTTGAATTGCTGCCGACCATTAACAGGCTGCAACGTCAGATCAGACTTGACATCAGTTATATGTGTGCAAGTGCCACAGCCGTTGATCGATGCACAATAACATTCATCATTGTGCAATCTGGGGCAATTGTGCTCGTGTTTTCTAGTGCAGCTGAGCCAAGTATTTTCCTCAAAGGTGAA
The DNA here is from genome assembly GCA_964016885.1 of Eledone cirrhosa. Taxonomy (NCBI): domain Eukaryota; kingdom Metazoa; phylum Mollusca; class Cephalopoda; order Octopoda; family Eledonidae; genus Eledone; species Eledone cirrhosa. The sequence goes on along the minus strand of OZ024742.1, from coordinate 220,421,153 downwards.
TAGTTGTTTAATTTTTTTAGAGAACAACTGATAAATGTGCTTCCAAAAATCGTGCGCACACTGTTGGGTACCATCATTAAACCTGCCGCCGAGAATATTTCTCAAATTTGCGACCGATTTAGTTCCAGATGACGATATAATATCGCTAATTTCACGAATAGCAACATCATCAGTGGACTGAATGTGTTCAACCAACAACACCAGCTGGCGTATAACTTGCATGGTGCTGTTTACAAAGCAAGCATTTCTCTCATTGATCAGCGAAATGTACGGCTTTGCAACCGTTTTCTCAGTTCTGGCCTTTTTTGGATTCGCCAAGTTGACCATTCCACTGTCAATATTAATAGCAAATTTACTTTTTTTAGTTGCTTTTTTGGCCTGTCCAATACTGTTGGGCCTCACGTTACACAATGGAAGCGGTCCCATATTAATGGTCTCTCTCAAATAATTGTATTCTCTCCAAGCACTAGAGTCGCACATGATCAAACTCGTTGGATCAAGATCAATCAAGTAAACATTGCACAGTTTGCGGGCTCTAGACAAGGCTACATAGGCCATACCGTCTGCAAAAACGCCAGTGCCCAAATCAACAACGACTCCATCGACACTTATTCCCTGTGATTTGTGGATGGAAATTGCATATGCAATGCACAAGGGATATTGTTCTCTAGTGATAAAAACACTAGGAGACAATTCGTAATCGGCTTTGACACGTTTGATGGCAACAATTTGGTTTGTACTCTCAAAGAGAACGTCAATGGAAGTCATTTTTCCAAACTCATAATTGAGTTGCTTTACAGTTCCCATTGCACCATTGCACAAGCCTTTCTCAAGATCGATGTTGCGTTTAAGCATAACTCGAGCATTAACGCCAACTTTAAGAACAGTTTCAAGGCCAGCAGTATCAGAAGTCTTTTTAGTGGTCAGCTTTTTTCTTTTTGTTTTCTTTTGACATTTGGTTTGCCTCATATTCGAATCAATAGCCATAAGTTCAACGGTATTAATGCCAAGTTTATTGAGCATTGCAGCGTTAAACTTTTCTACTGACTCGTTTAGAGGCATGACACAGACGATACTCAAATTAGAAGTCTGTATCAGCTCACACATTTTGTAAGCAACCTGATCAATGGAAGCTTTGCCGTTGAGATCAATTCTATGCTTATTTAGAATTTCAATATCTGAATCAAGTGGTGAACCCAGCCTTATTCGGCCGAGCATGTCAACATAATTATCCAAGTCTTCTTTCTGACGCATGTTGACTGTCAACTCGTCGTACTTGAAGTACCTCCACAAATGGTGGCTGCTGACTCCTATGCATGATCTTTGTGCATCTTGGTGAGTAACTTTGTTAAACACCGGCTTTTCTCTAACAGGCGGTAATTGAAGCAAATCTCCCAAAACAACAATGTTCATTCGCCCGAAAGGAGAAATGCCTTGGGCAAAGTCACAAAACAATTGGCACAATCTCAAGTGAATGAATGCCAACTGCAAATGACTGACCATGCTAATCTCATCGATTATGATCAGTCGGACATATTGAAGCCCCATCCTCAGCATTTTCAAAAAGTCCTTTGGTAGATCATCGTACACGGGAGTTTTACCGTGCTGCACTTTGAGCTTTAGCATTCGATGAACAGTCATGCCGTTGAGTTGGAAAGCAGCCATTCCTGTGGGTGCCGATATCACTACGCTCGGGCCATTGTCATTTGGATACATGTACTGAATTTTATCAGCCAGTACATTTATCAAAAAACTCTTGCCCGTGCCACCAACACCTGAAACAAATTTCAAGACTTGTGGACAATCATCGCAACTACATCTCGGATAAGGTTTGCTGTTGTCCCAATGTTTGTCTTGTTTGTCAATACCGGCAACGATATCGTCATAAATTTTTCTTTGCACTTCATTCAGTTTATTTTCTTTATGCCTCAGTGCATCCTCAGCGACATCTCTCATGCAAGGCAAATCGACATTAGCATCATCAACTGCCAACGCCTCCATGTGATCACCGCAAGAATGGTCATCATTATCATGAGACTGAGGTTCGTTTGGAATATGTTTGGCTTGTTCCAGCGCATTCTCCAAACGTTTGCGCACATTCTGGAACCTGACCATTTCAGATAAATGGTTTGCGCACTGTTCAAAAGACTCTTTATAAGTCTCACAACCTCCCAGCAAGTCTTTTTCCTCGTCTCGCCAAGATTTAAAGAGCATAAGCAGGTTGTGGTGATAGCGATCACAGGTATCTGCAGTCAATCTAATGTTTGGCGACTTCACAATCCGCTCTTTCACAGATTTGAAATAGCCAAGATTATTTCTCAACCTGAAGTCGTCATCAAAATTGCTGTTACCAATTGGATTCACATGTTCGTATTTACTCGCAAGTTCATACAAACACATGTGCTCCATCGAATCAGGCCTGTTTGGATACCAATTTTCGACCATATTCTCGTAATAAAGATCGGTAGAATACGGTTTCAATTTATCCAGTTCATACTGAGGCCTGAACCTGTGGGATCGGTAACTAGGCAAATCGGCTCCAATCCAAATGAGGCTTTCAGAGCATCCATAAAAATGGTGGCCAAGCAATTTGTCTGCAGCCTCATAGGCACCTGTATCACGCTTGCCCATCAGCTTAAGTCCGACACTCTTGTATCTGGAGTAAATGGACTTGGACTTGTCAATCTCAGCCCAAATACCTTCAGTTTCAGTCTTTTCGGACTTTGTCTGATAACTAGTAACATATCGGTTTAGAATCATGCTATCTTCACCGATGTATTGGATATCGACATTAGCTTTCCAGACATACAGAACAACAGGATTGTAGTCATTGATGCACTCTTCCCCTTGTCGTCTGTCAAGCTTGTACAACTTTTTGACAGCTCTACCTTTGTGTCGAGATTTTATACACTCGTTGACGCTAAGCAAATTGAAATTCCCGATAGGACGAGGAAATCCAAACCTGCATCGAGTGTAAAAACGACCACTCGAACATATTTGCCTTTTGCAGGATCCACTACAGACATGTCGTTGAAAACGCAACACCAAGTCTGACAAAACGGGGCTTTCTACATTGGACGGCATGCGACATGTGATCATGGACTGTATAAACGTCTGAATAGCATAGTTGTCGTCTCTGTCCATAATAGGGCCATCTTTAATCCATAATTTCATGTGAACATGCGGAGCACCTCTCATTTGGTATTCCAACCTCTAAAAAAAGTGCTCGACAATACCAAACGGAGAATTGGTATGTTTAACAACTTCTTTCATAAAGGTGGTGAACCGATGGTGAAAATGTTCGCTAACAGCCACCACGTCATCCGCGCACAACTAATTGGTGCGTTTTCTAGAAATGTCTGGTATGTCAGCATTCAACTTTTCCAGGAACTCTCTCAGATCAGGCCAAAAGTACTCTGCACAAGACAAAGTTAAGAACAAGTGGGCCGGGCCAAATTTCTCGTCCATAGCCATCAAGTCTGAACATTTTCTAGACCAAAACTGCTTGGAACCACGAACATTGGCCATCATCATATTTAAATTGCCCTCTAGGTGCCTGTCATTTTCATGGAGCCGCCTTCTAAACTCGCTTATAGTCATGCGGCTGTTTTTGGTGGTCTTCATGATGGCATATATACCAGAATCAATGCCTCTCTTGTCGGCTTTATCAAGACAAAACATGAGATATTGTATATCTCGCCGAAATCTAGAGTCGCTATGATTCAGTCTGTTTCTTATGAACATGTATGGCTTTACAGCGCCAAACGGTCTATTGTCCACGAAAATGCCAAACTGACCAGTTGGATAAAGACAAGGAAAGCACAACAACTCAAGTTTTTTATCATTGTCTGCAATAAAATCGCCTTCCACTCTTTTCATTTTGTACAAGGCCAAGTCAGTGTCTGCAGGGAGACACGGATTCATGTCTCTAACAGTGTGATGCTCATAGGTAATGCCAGCATTCGATTTAACTAAAAGATTATCGAATTTGGCATTATTAACTCCCGAGCACTCGACAATGTTTTCATTTTCCGTATCGGCGTAGCGATTGATCTTAACATCGGCATACATTACATTGTTTGCTGCAAGCCAATCAAGTGCCTTCAATACTTTACTCATGTCTACCATTGAACGCCAGATAATTTGTTTCCGCGAAGGCAAGCTATCAACGACTATTTTAAGCATGTCGTCTTGAAGCGCAGGTAACGTATCCATGGTGCGGTTAATAGTTCCGTCCATAGGCAAAGGCAAGTGAATTGCAATTCCTTTAATAGCGGAAATGCATGCTGAAATATTGCCTTTGAATGAGTATGGCACCAGTTTTATTACATTGACGAAACATTTGGCCCGTTGTACAAGTATTCGCTCATATGTATTAAGATCAGCAAGTTCTTTGGGAACGGCAGCAACGCCCAAGCCATTTATTGAGGCCATTGAAGGCACCCCACTGTTGCGCAAATGTGTAGTGCATGTTGTGCAGACTGTGCAAGGCAAAGAGTAGTTGGCAGTTATTGCATCCTTTGCAACGGCCGTTTTAAAATATCTAGAGTTCCAATTATCCCAAACTTTTAGTTCCTTGCTATATTTGCGCAGTTTGCAGATATGACAATGTTGGATTTTATAGTTGGTAATTTCAGATTGAAATCTTTGAACTTGATTACCATATTTATGAATGACATCTGCATCAGTGTGTTCGACATCATTGAAACCAGTGCACATATTATTGAATTTAACTGCAATAGCACGCTCAATGTTGGCAACGTCTGTCAAATTCTCAAAGTTGGTCCAATCGCCATTGAAAACAGCTTCATTGTACTTGTTGAGCCAAATACATAAGGACCGAACTTTATAAATTTTCCTCAGCAATGTGCGCAACTTTGGCGAGTGAACTGCTATGGATTTTAAAAAGCCAAATTCACTGGTGCAGCCAGTTTTACCGATGCAGTGCTGATCATTATCATGAGTAACATTGCAAAACTCATATTTCTCGATCAACTGCCTTATTTCAGCAACTGTCATATCGGGATTGAGTTTTGGAAGTTTATCATCAATTCTTTGGCACAAAGTTAGACGAGCAGCTGAGTCATTTGGACATGTATCTAATATGGAAGACCCGCGAGGTCTAACCAAACATTTAGACACATCATTATCATCATTCTGCTCGTCAGCATTAGCCATGTCATTCACAATGTTGTCTGTCTCCTCATTATTGATAACGACTATTCGGACTTTCTCAACGGACTGATTTTTAAACTCATCCATTTTCATGTACTTTGCAGTGCTCTTGTCAAAATTAGGAAGCTCATTGGTGGAACTGTGATAATGTTGATTTCCCCAATAATGCAACAAACCGTTAGCATTGACCTTTTCCATCAATGTATGCACAGCTTTAACATTTATTTTTAATTGAGCACACACAAAATTTCGCATCCCAACAGATCTGGAGAACACACTCAGCACGTGACTATGTGCGTCGTTGCGAAGATTGGTATCTGTTATTGTCTTTTTATATGACTTAACAAATTGGGACATCAAGATCTGATGCTGCATCCGGAAGTCAACCATTTTATTTAGTTTCTTCATTTGATACAAAGACCGCTTATGAAGAAACTTTTTTTTATAGTATGTTTTCTCATAAGACTGTATATTATCTTTATGGTGAATTTTATACATAGCCTTTGTTTGTAATACTTTGTCTTGATTTGCAGATCTGTACTTGGTCTGCTCTTTAGCCAACTCGGTACGTTTAGAAGCTCTACGCTCGGCTTGCTTTTGAGATATAATAGCTGAATTTGCAGATCTATACTTGGCCTGCTTGTTTGCCAACTCATACCGTTTTGAACATCTATACTTGGCCTGTTTTTGTGTTAATTTAGCAAAATTCACAGCTCTATAATCGGCCTGTTTTTGTCTCAACTTCTCCCGATTCCGCATCCGGTAAGCTGCTTTCACATCCAATTTAATACGCCCATCTAGATTATTAGCACAGGAATGTGAACAAGCTTGTGGGACCGCATCATTGTAAGTATATGAACTGCCTGCAACATCAAGACCCAATTCACAAGTGCAGCGTTGCTCATTCACATCGGCAGTGGGGACACCAAAATCAGTGACAGGTCTCGATTCACTCGCGAGATACATCACAGCTACACTATATATTTAAACATATATACAGTGATACCTCGCTACTTGGCGGTTCAACTATCGCGGATTCACGATTTCGCGCATTTTTAGAATATATATATGAACACCTAAAATTTTTCATTAAATCCATTAAAATATTAATAATAAACACAGTTCTAATCATACGCTATATATATATATATATATAAATATAAGTAATTAATACCGTATAAATGGTACAAAGACTGTTTATGTAAAATGTATTTCTCAACAGAGTATTGAATACTTAGGAGAAATTCAAAACGAAGAGTGATAAAATTTCAAGCAAAGAGTTTAATTAGGTAATGACTTACAAATTTGTTTCAGTATATAGACAAAGCCTGAAGCGCTAATTATAATAATTAGTTAATAATATTACAAAATATATTAATATTATATTAAATATATACTGAAACAAATTTGTAAGTCATTACCTAATTAAACTCTTTGCTTGAAATTTTATCATTCTTCGTTTATATATATATATATATATATATATATATATAAAAGACGTAAAATAAGAAAATATTTTTTTAAAAAATTAAAAAAAAATTTTTACTTACTTAAATTTTCACTCCAACTAATTAGTTTCTGCAATGGGATAAAGACAGTTACGTAATCCAACTGTCGAGAATTCATTGCGTCATCAGGGAGTCAATTCTCAGCTAAGTCTCCAGGCAATGCGCGGACACTGGCGGCTCATATAAAAATAATAATAATTCGGTAGATAGAACAGCTGGCGAGGACTGGATTCCATGTACTGAAATTCTCACTGCTTCTAGTCAAATGGCCGATTCTAAAGAATCAATCACGTGACACAGAGGCTAGTTAGAAAGAATGGGATGGTAAGATGACTGACGCCTACTAACACCCCAAAAAATTTAGAAGTGGTTTTGGCAGGTTTGCTCGACAAATCAGTGATTTGGAGATAAATATAGATAATTTAATATATCAACTAACATAAGCGCACAGATGCACGTCCATGCCAGCAAATACACAGGTTATGTCATAGTACCTAGGTGGTTCAATGCAGGAGGATGCAGAACAATAATATAAAAGACGTAAAATAAGAAAATATTTAAAAAAAAAATTAAAAAAAAATTTTTTACTTACTTACTTAAATTTTCACTCCAACTAATTAGTTTCTGCAACTAATTAGTTTCTCCAACTAATTAGTTTCTCCAACTAATTAGTTGGAGTGAAAATTTAAGTAAGTAAAAAATTAAAAAAAAATTTTTTTTAAAAATATTTTCTTATTTTACGTCTTTTATATTATTGTTCTGCATCCTCCTGCATTGAACCACCTAGGTACTGTGACATAACCTGTGTATTTGCTGGCATGGACGTGCATCTGTGCGCTTATGTTAGTTGATATATTAAATTATCTATATTTATCTCCAAATCACTGATTTGTCGAGCAAACCTGCCAAAACCACTTCTAAATTTTTTGGGGTGTTAGTAGGCGTCAGTCATCTTACCATCCCATTCCTTCTAACTAGCCTCTGTGTCACGTGATTGATTCTTTAGAATCGGCCATTTGACTAGAAGCAGTGAGAATTTCAGTACATGGAATCCAGTCCTCGCCAGCTGTTCTATCTACCGAATTATTATTATTTTTATATGAGCCGCCAGTGTCCGCGCATTGCCTGGAGACTTAGCTGAGAATTGACTCCCTGATGACGCAATGAATTCTCGACAGTTGGATTACGTAACTGTCTTTATCCCATTGCAGAAACTAATTAGTTGGAGTGAAAATTTAAGTAAGTAAGTAAAAAAATTTAAAAAAATTTTTTAAAAAAATATTTTCTTATTTTACGTCTTTTATATTATTGTTCTGCATCCTCCTGCATTGAACCACCTAGGTACTATGACATAACCTGTGTATTTGCTGGCATGGACGTGCATCTGTGCGCTTATGTTAGTTGATATATTAAATTATCTATCTATATATATATATATATATATATATATATATATATATATATATATATATATATATATATAGAGAGAGAGAGAGAGAGAGAGATTTATCTAGTCCTTCGCTCAAGATTAATCTATAAGTTTAGATGTCTGCCTTCGTTTAAGTAAATATTACAGTAAGATTTTTAATATAAACAACTACAAAAAACAATTAATATTAAAACGAAAAAATTATCAATGATAAAAGAAGCGGATGCAACTTTTTTTTTTATAAAGTTATATTCCTGTTTCTTTAAAGAACATTTCATTTTTGTTCTATTGTAGGCGAAATAATGCAATGGTTTAATAGGGAAGATATAACTTACCAATTATGTCTCTAACCGTGTAACGCTTTTTAAGTAGATAACTACAATTGAAAATACTAAAGAAATGGAACCAACAATTCAATTTGAAAGTCGTCTACTTATAGTGACAGTGTATTACTGGTACTTTATTTTATCGACCCCGTAACGATGAAAGGCAAAAATGCAAATGCTTAAAATTTAAATTGCCTTAATTCTATCGTCTGCTGTTTCATTAAAGGGAGATTCTCGTCTGTATTTAATTCTATCGTCTACTGTTCCACTAAACAGATATACCTCCACTATCGTCTCTATTTATACATTTTAACTTATAACTTATACACATTTGATTTGAAATATTTTATCTAGTCCCCCCTCTCAATATTATGATGATTTCTTTCGAATGAAACAGTTCTAGTCCTGTAGAAGCCATTTATATATATAATTGAACTGTGTTAAAAATTCACAATATTTATAATTAAATAAGCTCATATATATATGTGTGTATTTATCTGTTTATTGTATTATATATAATGTGTGTATATACAGGATGTCCCCCAAAAATATATACACACTTCAACAGCATTCTAATAACTATTGCCTGTACAGGTAATCAAAGTGTCAATCGAATGTTAGTTTCGTGTTTTAACAGTACAAATTTACAATATACACATAAAACCAGTGTATATACATACATGAGTGTGTATACACATACATGAATGTGTATATACAATATATATGTATATATATATAGACACATATATTCACGGTGCAACGGAACATTAAAATATAGATGCGGGGGGGGGTGTATATATATAGGGGCGCTGGGGATAAAGGAGTGTAAAGCGTAAGTGTGTAATTGATATATTGAAGGAGAGGAGCGTGCAGCGATAGAGTAACAAATATATAGAGAGGGGGAGAGATGGTATTGAAGGGGAGGAGTGCAAAGCGAAAGAGTAAGAGAGATATATATAGAGACGGAACAGATAGAGAGAAACAGGCGTAAGTAACAGTGGAAGAGATATAGAGAGAGGGGGTAATAAATAAATGGAAATATAAGTGTAACAGTATAAGAGATATATAGAGAGGGGGAAATGTGTTATTGAAGGGGAGGAGTGTAAAGCGAAAGCGTAAGATATATATATAGAGAGGGGGAATAGTATATATATATATATATATATATATATATATATATATATATATATATATATATATCAACACTTACTCTGATTGGTTGAAAATTAGCCAATGACATACGATCACCACCACCACGGCTATCCCCGGAAAATTTATGAAGAAGTTACGCATATATGTTAGAACACGAAAAGTGAACATTCTGTTGTTTCACACTTTTCGTGTTCTAACAGATATCTGGAGATCTCTCTGCACTTGTCGTCACATGGTACCATGGGCCCAGCACTATGTGTCAATAATTGTCACAAGTGTAGTGTTTGTACCAGAGTGTTCAAGTCGCTGGCTGGACTAAAAAGTCACACTCGTTCAGCCCATCGGTAGGGGTTCTCCTACATGGATGTAAAGTAGTGGCCGTACTCGAAAACGAGTTGGCAACCACCATGTATATGAATTATGTATGAACATATATATGAATGCATGCTTGATGTATGTATGCAGGTATGTATATGTGTATGTATGCATGCATGCATGCTGTATGTATGTATTATGTATATGAACGTTATATGTGTGCGTGTGTGTGTGTGTTGTAATGCTGGATATTTCCTACACTTGTTGTCGAAAGCTGCATACGTTTGTTTGTGTGTGTATGTGCGTGTAATAAGACATCAATAGTAGCAATGAAGGCTTTGACAACAACTGTTGTACAATCGCTGATAACAGAAATACTCTTACGTCTGCCTTGGTCGCGACAAACCATAACACAACTCAGTTGGGGGTATTGAAGATCTCTGTTTGTTTGTGTGTCTGCCTGTCTGTCATACTATTTAGCTGCCAACCTATATATATATATATATATATATATATATATATATATATATATATATATATATATATATAGTTTTGCGAGGTATTTTATATGAAATCGTGTGTCGAAACAAATATTGTTATACTTGGGGAGGGTCATATTTGTGTAATATTGCCAGAATTAATAACAGAACACACTTACTGTTTGGTTGGTTTTCGCTTTTCGCTTCTGTGTCTTTTATATCGGTAATCTAATTTATTCGGTCCTCAATGTTGCCATTGACTGACCAACGGTCAAAAATAATACAGATACAATGTAGACACAAACACATATATATAGTTTATCAAAGTTCTTTCGTTGCACATCTGCAACATCGTCAGTGGTGCTATTGTTTCCTCCCGTTACATTGTATGTCTACGCCATTTTTATTTAGTCTGTCTATATATTTATTAATTCTGGCAATATTACACAAATATGACCCTCCCCAGTCACCTTAACGTATGTTGATAACTTTCCTCACAACTTGTTCTACCAAGCTTTGGAATATTCCTAATTACTGAATATATATATATATATAGTGGCGTAGCTAGGGTATGGAAAGCAGGGCACATGCCACGAGCGCCATATTTAGGGGGGGGGGGGGGCGCAATTTCGACCTAGATCGATTTACATCCATGTCGTTTTTATCATTTTTAAAAATATAAGCCAAAAATCAAGCATGTGATTTCTTGATAGCCGACTTCCACGCCATGTCTAGTGCACTAGACAGAGCAGATGTCTGATTTGACTTCACAAAAACGCCCCCCCCCCCCCCCCTCCACACTGACAGCAGGGTGGGTTGCAATTATGCGGGCGCTATTTTTAGCTATACATTACAAAACAGCCGATACCTCACTTGACCTCACAACTCCCACCCCCACTGACTGAAGGGACGTAGTTTTGGACGTGCAACTGGTGGACACGCAGGCGCTATTTTTAGCAATGCATTGCAATGACCAATACAAGATAATTATAATTATGAAGCTGGTTTACAAAACAGAGTAGTTTGTCTTTTACAACTGGTACATAAGACGTATAGAAAAGGTATCATAATCCAAATGGCCAGATAGGATCGGATAGCTTCTATTATGAATTCAATTTGACTCCAGTTTAGATGGTTCAATGTTTTCTTCTATAATACAGTTCGTCAAAATTTACTAAATCATATCCAAAAAGCAAGATACTATGGTCTGCTGATTGATTCGACCAAGCGCACCGAGAACAACTGTTAAAAGTTGTGCGATATGTTGATTTCAATATGAAGACGGTCGTTGGGAAGGAATTTTTTCTTGGATTCATTCAAGTAATCAAAATAGATGCCGCAAGCCTTGTTGAAACAATCGTGAAAGAGCTAGAAAAAGGTGACCTACCACTGCAGAACTGTCGATCGCAGTGCTACGACAATGCTGCCATAATGGCTGGGCACCGCAGTGGGGTTCAGCAGAGAATGAGAGAGAAGAATAATATAATTCACTTCGTTAATTGCGATAACCATTCACTTAATCTGGCTGGTCTTCATGCAGCCAAAAACGATTCTGCTATGATGAACTTTTTCAGTTGCATTGACTCGTTATACAACTTTTTTTCTCGTTCAACACGACGATGGGAAGCCCTTAAAGAAGTTGCTCCAGTGGTTGTTAAATATCCTTCCGACACGCGGTGGAGTGCTAGATGTACCGCAGTCAGACCGGTGACAAATTATTTGACGCTGATTGTTCAAGTTCTCGAAAATATTAGTGATGATGAAACAGAGACATGCGAGAGTAGAAGTGATGCCAGTAATGTCCATAATCGGATACTGAGTTATGAATTCCTGAACTTGATTGGATTCTGGAACACGATTCTCTCACGAATTGACGGGGTTCAAAAGAGACTTCAAGATCCAAGAATGAATTTTCACGATGCTGCAGCTGATATAGGAGCCCTTCAACTTTATTTTAAAGAAGAAGGAACATCCTTAATCCACGAGTCTCTTGAAATGGGCTTCTGCCAGAAATGGAATGTCGATTTTCCGAGGAGGCGAGGAAGACGACAAACCAATACCGAAATTACTGAGGACGCCGAAATGGAAGAACCGTTTATTCGACTTAAGGAAACCGACTCAAGTTTTGGCTTTCTTCTTGATGTCAACTATCTGTTTTATTTGGCTGCTCCTGATAACCTTGTCCTTAAACAAAGGTGCAACAGTCCTGCGGAACTATACAACTCCGACATCGACGGAGAGCAATTGTATGAGGAATTTCCTCATACAATTGCTCTCCGTCGATGTTGGAGTTGTATGGAATACTGTTGGCTTCTTGCTACAATAATTTCTATACTTTTCATTTATATGTATATATATATATGTGCCGACACACACACATACATATGCGCACACATGCATTGCACACTGATGGGCACATACATATTTGTACACAAGTATTCCAATACGGCAGGGCCTAATGGATTCCCCTTGCAGTACGTACAATCTGGACACTCACACACACCTTGGTGTTATGACAATACTATATATCATTTCACACCTTTTATTATTAATGTTTTTGATGTTCTCTTGAGAGAATCGTGCTGAAAATATCGAATAATGTACACCATTTTTACAAGTATCACAAAAATACTGGTCCACCCACCCACACACATACACACACACATACACACATATACACACACACATACACACGCGTACACTAACATACAAAGAGACATACACACACACTTCTGCGTATAAGACAAGAGCTGAAAAATATCTTTTAACATCTTAAAATATCCCCCACACATGTACAGACACATTCCTACTGACCGATCCTTCTACCACGAATTACTCTGCTACACACACACACACACACACACACACACATATTTGTCTTAATAGGCACCTGAACTGTTGACCTGTCAACATGACTGCAATTCACACACACATCCCTACTGACCATTATCACAACAATGAACCTCTTTACTACACACACGCACACACACACATATTTGTCTTAAAAGACTTATTTTTCAGTGACTTCTCAATCAGGCGAAA
>OZ024742.1:220205227-220402727 GCA_964016885.1 Eledone cirrhosa | reverse complement strand
AATTATATCATTTCAAAGCTTTCCAATTTTCCCTTTAATGAAATGGACAGAATAAATTTTGATATCTAACTTGATGTCCCCTCAGCTTTGTGAGCTTAGAGACCACGGAAGAGGGTTTTCATGACCACGTGAGAGGGTATATTTATTAGTAAATGGTAAAATATATATACAACAAATGAGTAAGTGAATTGTAGTAGATGGTTTCCAGTCCAGTCAGACTGCAACTACAAATAAAAAAATTGTTAGTTTGTTTTGTAACAATAGCATATCCAAGTTTTCGGATAAATCAACTTACTTTAACTTTGACTCATTTCAATGAGACCCTTGAGCTTCATGGAGTCTAGCTAACTCTTTGACATGAGGCTGAATTTTCCTAAGATGTAGCCAGAGATCTCCACGTGTGATTACATTGTAGCGGTTGCGAGACTTACTATGCAGTCTGGAAACGGCACCAAACCTCCTCTCGACTAAGTATGAACTCGGAAAAGGCAGAGAAAATCTCTTAGCCTCTGCATGTAGGTGTGGAAATCAATGCTGAATTTCCTCTTGCATCCCAAAAAGGGGTTCACCTATTTTGGGAAATCTAATTTTGATCATGTCATCTGCTTGAAGTTCAATGAATTCTTCCTGAAATTTAACATCCAAATCGTCGACGTTAGCTATGAAGGGATCTGCTATCCACATTGGGATGTCCATCGGCAAAAGGTTGACAAACCGTTCTCTCATGTTGTCTTGTAGCGCACGGAGGTGCGCGGTATAAATTTGGAGTTGGTCATCGCTTACAATGTTTTGAACATGTCAAAGCTAAATAGTTGTAGAGTTAATACAGAGGTTAACGAATTAATATACGCATATATTTACGCACACACACACACACACACACACACATATATATATATATATATATACACATATATACACATGCATGTGTACATAGACACATACATACACATCAATATACACTCGTACAAAAATATACATACATGCAAAGAGAAAAGCGTGCTAATTGTAATTATGGCAAAAAGAAGGTAAAGTAACATTGTAGTAGTGAAATGAGAAAAACTAGGATTTAGGATCAAATGATGGCAGCAGCTGAGAAGGAGTAAGATTGTTGGTAGATGAGGTACTTACAGACTATTGTGTGGTATAGACTTGTGAAGGATATAGTACACTTAAAGAATATAATTCTGTGGGTAGTAGGTATCCTAATTTAAAGCTATGTTATGTTGGTTCGATTCACGGAGGTTTGAATCTTATGAATTTAGTGGCTATTCTATGTCTGCAGAAGATAGATCTTTCTAACTTATTGTTAAGTAGCCTTTTAACATTTCTAAGGATCTACAATAGCTCAAGATCACAAAGCCCGCAATGGGACATCCCTGTACTATAGGTTTTAGCAGCCGACAACTTCGACCAGTTGATACTGTAGTTAAGTGGACTGCATTTAACTATTATTTGTTAATCCGTATATATATATATATATATATATATATATATATATATATATATATATATATATATATATATATATAAATCAGGAAAGAAGAGTGACACGGTGTGGTAGGTCTAGAGATCGCTACCCGCTTGTTTTCACGTCATTCGATCACCAATACATAGTTGTAACCAGTCAATTCATCGGAGCTTGTGAGAATGTATGTATATATATATATATTTCGACTGCCTATATATTTTCTGCATCTATCCTTTGTGATTCTGTCTTTATATTTGTACTCATGAACTTCCCCTTTTCCATATAAAGCGTGGAGCTAATGAGACTTTTTGTACCTCAGTTATTTCCTTTAACTATATATATATATATATATATATATATATATATATATATATATATATATATATATATATATACATATATATACATACATATATATATATATATATACATACATATATATACATACATATATATATATATATATATATATATATATATATATATATATATATATATATATATATATATATATACACATACATATATATATATATATATATATACATACATATATATATACATACATATTAAATGAACAGGCATATATATACATACATATATATATACATACAATTTAAATGAACAGGCAAAACGTATCATTAGATGTAAATTGATACATCTAACGGAATTGAGTGATACTACAAATACAGCCCTTGTAGACAACCACCCCACCTCCACTGACAGACAAAGAGAATGGCCAGCTAAATCTAACAGTGAAGAGCTCATCAACAATTTTGCTGAAATCCACCCCACTTCCACTGAAGAACAGCGAGAAAGGTCAGCTGACTCTAGTAGTAATTGTCACCACATCAACAACGAGGCTGAAATTCATGACTCTACTGAACAAACAGAGCACCAAAAACTTGTGGGCTCCCTACAAGTGATATGGAACAATATGTTTCAAGAGATACACAGCCTTAATGTGAGTGACAGACCATACAACACTAGAGTCAGTAAAGAACCCACTAAATTGGAATTGGAAGCGGTGAATGAAATAGCTGGCAGTTATCTGAAGGCTATGCGATCTAAAGGTGTAGAAACGACATTTGAAACGCTTAATGTTTTGTTATATGTTTCAGCTGTCACATTGCTATCATATAACACACATCTAAAACCACGCAATCAAGATACAAGCAGAAAGCCTGAACCAGCGTGGATGCGAAATTTAAAATCCAAAATTTTGTCCCTGAGACGAAGTATTTCACACATCGCAGTCGTTATGAAATGCAACATAGAGAGCAACCTCACACGACACCAGGAAGACCTAAAGAAAAAGTTAGAGAGACGATTTGGAGATACAAAATTTAAAACTTTGAACTCCAAATTACACCAGTTGAAACAACAACTCACAGCTACAACAGAAAGATTGAAATATAAGTCAACAGCACATAAACGACAAGTGCTAAATAGATTGTTTGCCAGAGATCCTAAATCAGTTTATCGCAGCTTCGGTGGCAAAAGCTCAATCTCTGTAAATGACACCCCTTCAAAAGAACAGGTTGAGAGCTACTGGAGATCTGTATGGGAAACGGATGACGGATTCAACAGACAAGCTAATTGGCTAAAATAACTGGAACAGGACTACTGCCAACATGTCCAGACAAAACAATATGACATAGATGGGTCAATACTGGAAACAGCTCTACAGAAAATGTCGAATAGGAAATCGCCAGGCCCAGACCTCATTACAGGATACTGGTTGAAGAATTTCACTTTCTATCGGCAAGATCTCATACGGCTGTTTACAGAAACCATTAAGGGCACACAAGAACTGCCCAGATGGTTATCAACTGCCTCTACTCTCCTCATTCCCCCAAATAGCCAAACCACCCTTGCTAAAAATTACCGCCCAATTGCCTGCCAAAACATCATGTATAAATTATATACTGGGTGCCTTAACCTGTTCTTACAGGATCACTGTGCTACCAACAACATCATAACACCTGAGCAAGCTGGTGGAAAGAGGGAGGTGTGGGGTTGCATAGATCACCTACTAACTAACAAAATGATTCAGGAAAAAACAACAAAGAATCGCAGAAACATGACTGTCGTGTGGCTGGACTATCAAAAAGCATTTGATAGTGTACCTCATGGGTGGATTGTTAAGGCTTTACAGTTAGCTAAAGTCCCACAACCATTGGTAGCTGCTGTTGAACGCCTGACCAAGAACTGGTACACCAGTTTGATCCTTAGAGGTGAGAAGGAGCAGGTTAAGACTGATAAGATACATTACCAGAAGGGCATCTTTCAGGGTGATAGCTTGTCAGTGCTACTCTTCGTTCTCTCACTGAATCCACTATCTTACCTACTCAGGAAACAAGGTGGACAAAGAAGTGGGCCCAAAAGTATCTCCCATCTTTTCTTTGTTGATGACCTGAAGTTGTATGGGCCAAATATCAATGACATCAAGAAACAATTGGACCTCATTACACAATTTTCAACCGACATCAAAATGAAATTTGGTGAGTCCAAGTGTGCATATTTGGCAGTAAAACGTGGAAGAGCTGTGCCCTCCTCTAGAAATCTAGAGATGAACGGCCTGACAATACAACCTCTGCAGTCAGGTGACAACTACAGATATCTTGGACAGGATGAGAATGTCAGATATGATGGACCCATAAATAAGGAGAGAACCAGAACTGAATACCTCAGAAGAGTAAAGAAAATATGGTCATCAGAACTGTCAGCATACAACAAATACATTGCCCACAATACTTATGCTGTGCCAATTCTAACGCCAACATTTGGCCTACTGAACTGGTCATTGCAAGAACTAAGTGAGATGGATGTTAGAACTCGAAAACTTCTCAGTGTTACTGGGAACTTTAACATCAATGGTGATGTGGATAGGCTATACTTCTCACGCAAGGAAGGTGGCCGGGGTCTAAAATCAATATTAACAACATATGAGACCCGGATAGTAACACTGAAGCAACACCTTCAACAGAGGAAAAAGGTTGGCAACCATCTTGCCCAGGTTTATGACCATGAAAAAAGAAATATCATTAGAATAGCGACTGATCTGGAGGAGAGATATGGAATAAAGCCTGATATAAATCTCTCACCCAGAGAAATCGGAAGATCCTATTCAATGTTCAAACAAGATAAAAAAATTGACCACTTTACAGAAAAAGTTGTGCATGGATACTTGAGGCGTAAAACACAAACCATAGAGGGGATAAACCACTCAAAAAGCCTGGCATGGAGTTCCGACAAGTTTATGACATCACACCTTGAGGGATATCTCTATGCAATACAGGAACAAGAACTCCCTACCAAATACCTGCTGCACAAAAGAGGAGGGCCAGCAGCTGACAATAAATGTAGGCTATGTAAAACAAAGATCGAGGATGTAAGCCACATTGTTGCCAGCCGCGAAAGAATGTCATCTCGCTACTACCTCCCCATGAGACAAGATGGGATAGCTAGAACCATCTGGAACGCACTTCGGAAAACAAAATTAACAACAAACGAGGAAGAATATATTGAGACAGATGGCACTAAGGAATACTGGTGGAACCTGAAAATAAAAACTGCCACCAAATTAAAGCACAACCGGCCTGATATTGTAGTTTGGGACCATACATTGAAAACGTGTTCTATTGTGGAGATCAGCTGCCCACTTGATGTAAACGTTGTCAGAAAAATACAGGAGAAGGAGGACATCTACGGACCATTGATGAGGAGTTTACAAATCCAGTATCCAAGATACACCTTTAACTTCATACCCATCATTATTGGTGCTACTGGTTATATACCAACCCGCTTGGACCAAAGTATGACTGAACTTGGATTTGCGGACAAAAAGCGCAGCTCCCTAATTCATAGTCTACAAATGGCTGCGATAGCTGGCACCTTCAAAATTTGCAAAACATTCTTGCGATTCAAGGGATGACAATTTCTTTTCTTTTACAACCTTGCCACCAGGAAGGTGGCCGGTCAAAAAAATATACTCGAAATTAAGAGAAAGAGAAAACATATATATATATATATATACATACATATATATATACATATATATATACATACATATATATATACATATATATATATATACATACATATATATATACATACATATATATATACATACATATATATATACATACATATATATATACATACATATATATATATATATATATATATATATATATATATATATATATATATATATATATATATATATATATATATATCAGCAGCCAATGATTAACAGAGAGACAATCCTCAATGTGGGTAACAGGCAGAGATGAAATATAGAAAAGATTGAAAGAGGAGGAGGAAAAGGAGAGATGTGTTGCTACATAGAAGTTACTGGAAGAAGGAACTAAAGACAGGCGATGTCAAAGATAAGTTTACACACGCACATCTTCACCCTCATCAGCTCTCAAATCAGCAAAATGGTTTCGGACGATTTAATAGAGTACCATTTTAAAATGCTGCATCGTGCAACAGAAACATAAATCTTTCTGATGGTATGATGTGTGATAAAACAAACAACACAGATAGAAGGACGAAAGAAAACAAATAAAATAAAATAATTGTTTCTACTTTTGGCACAAGGCCAGCAATTACCCAGTGCATTACTGGTACTTTATTTTATCGACCTCGTAAGGATGAAAGACAAAGTTAACCTCGGCGGGATTTGAACTCAGAATGGAAAGGGCCGTAACTTTATACGTCAAAGCATGGCGTCCGGCCCTCTACCGATACTGCCAATCCACAAATAAAATAAAATAATGGGATAGTGGACCTCAAGCTGTGGTGTCTGCCCTAAATAGAAAGCTAATCATAGCTATAATAAATTTAAATGAAAAAAACAATGTCGTCTCTGATCGAGACGAAACGAAAGTTTATTTGAATACATATAAAAATGAGAAAACTCATCACTAGAACAGCCCTTAAAACAGTTAAATGCATATCACCCACCTTGTGGATGGTCTCTTTGTTCACCACTTATCTTTGTCCTCTGAGGCATTTTTGCCCATCGCTGTCTCTAACAGCCTTGTGTGGTTGAGGATTTCGCTTCGCGACCATGTGGATTTGGGTTCTGTCCCGCGTGGCATCGCCGGTCTATCTATCGATCGATCTGTCTGTCTGTATGTAGGTATTTATGTATGTATGAATGTATGTATCCTATCTATCCTATTTAAATACCTACCTACCAATTAATCTATCACCCTCCGCCTATCTCTCTCTGTGTATATATATATATATATATATATATATATATATATATATATATATATATATATATATCTATATATATATATATATATATATATATATATATATATATATATATATATATATATATATATATATATATGCAGCACTGTGTGTTTAAGAATTTCACTTCGCAATCATGTGGGTCTCGGTTCAGTCCCGCTTTTCGGTGCCTGTGTATCTATCTATCTATCTATCTATCTATCTATCTATCTATCTATCTATCTGTCTGTCTATCTATCTATCTATCTATCTATCTATCTATCTATCTATCTATCTATCTATCTATCTATGTATCTATCTATCTGTCTATCTATCTATCTATCTATCTATCTATCTATCTATCTATCTGTATGTGCAATTGTGCTACTCACCAATAGGCTTATCCATGGCGCCCTGGACCCTCACGCCCGAGGCCTCTTTTTTTTCGGCTAGCCTCACCGCTCTCAGGAGAAAGACAGTGGCATACGCCCCTTCGCTGTGGGCAATGTCTTGCAGGTCCATAACACCCGAACTGGGTGAGGAGTTCGGTCCGGTGCAACTGGGTGTCAGCGTGTCAGGTGTGAGGGGGCCCGCACATGCAGCCAGGCAGTTCTTCAACAGCTGCTCACCGGAATCGGCATCCAGGGACTCCAGGCACCTCATTGTCAAGCTTGACATAAGGAATGCCTTTAACTGCTTACGCCGAGACCATCTGCTCGATGCCTGCCTCAGCCGAGCCCCCTCTGTCTACCCGATGGCCTACCTGTCGTATGGAGCTCCGAGCATGCTCATTGTTGCTGATACGCTCATACCTTCGGCCACTGGGGTCCAACAGGGCGACCCTTTGGGACTCCTCCTGTTTGCCCTTGGTATAGACTACATCGCCCTGAGTATCACGGCCCCTCTCAACGTTTGGTATCTGGATGATGCCACGTTGGGCGGGCTCGTTCAGACTGTCTGCCATGACCTACAATCGGTGGTTCCTGCCCTGGCGGGAATCAGCCTCCAGGTCATCTCGGCCAAGTCGGAGGTGGCGAATGTCAGCCACGATGCTGAGAGCTTTACAGCCTCCGTCTCGGACGTGCGGTCCATTCTCCACCAGGTACCTCGTGCAGTCTGCCACTAACCCAGGTTCTGCTGCACGTCGGCCTGAGGAGGCCAAACACCTCAAATACCGGTCGCTCTCCGACAGGTTTGTGGTTGTACCCTTGGCAGTGGAGACTTCTGGTGTCCTCGGCCCTAGGGCTACCTCCCTACTCACCACCATAGGTGCTGAGCTGGCCAGCCGCAGGTGTCAGCCCCGTGAGTTGGAGTGGCTTTTCGAGCGCGTCTCCCTTGCCGTCCTCACGGGAAAAGCCTTCTCCATTCTGTCCGCCGGGGATGTGGGGGAGACAAGGCGATCATATTACGAATTCTGTTGAATAGTCTTAAATACGATTATTAAAAACTGTTGTTAATTTATATAGGTCTGTACGGTTCTATAACAATTTAACGCTTTAAGTCTCCACCATCACGCTTCGCTAGTTTTCGGCCAATGTTTAATGGAACAGTGTTTAACACCCCATGACTTCTGTGACAGTTGAATTCTTGGAAGGGATTAATGAATGGAATTTTTTAAGGACAGTAAAATTCATGTCTGCATGTCTCTCTGTCTGTATGTATGTTCTTCTGGTTTTATAATTTCACAAAGTTTTACCAATAGAGAGAGAGTCGGTTTCTAACATAGACACAAGACTCTCTCATTGGAATTTACACATCAACTAGGTAGATTTGTATGCATGTGTAGATATGGATGTTATTGTATGTGTGGATGTGTATGTTTTGAGTTGTATGTGTGCATGTGTATATGCTTTGTATCTGTACATGTGTATATGCAGTTATTAGATGCAACATTTTTGGAATGTTTTACATCTTTTTACTGTTCCATTAATGGATTGTACTTGTAATTTCCTAACTAGTTGTGTTCTTTCTGTTCCTGTGAAGCCTAGCTTCTCAAGATTTGTATTGAAGCAGTTACTAACATACCCCAGTGCCCCAATAATCACAGGCATAAATCTGAAGGTGTAATCAGGGTGGAGTATCTGCAGATTTCTCATCAGTTCTGCATAAATATTCTCCTTTTCACTAATCTTTGATAGTATATTGGCATCTGCTGGGCAGCTAATTTCCACTACTGTGCATGTTTTCTTCTCCCTGTATATGTATGTATGTTTGTATGTATGTATATATGTGTGTGTATGTATCCTAGCTATCTATCCTATTTAAGTACCTACCTACTAACCAATCTCTCTCTCTCTCTCTCTCTCTCTCTCTCTCTCTCTCTCTCTCCCTCTCTCTGTATATATATGTATATATTGCTCGTAGCGTGGACACACACATATATATTATATATATAACAGATTAAAATAATGTTCTAAGTATCGTAAATCAATTGCTTGTTTATCTATTTACCTAACTGTCTGTTTATGTACACACATACATATATATATACACACGCGCGCGCTCACACACTCTCACGCACACACTTACACACAGATATAGGTAGATAGATATAGATATAGCTATGTCAAAGCTAACATGCGTCTTGTCAATACATGCAGGATATACAGTCAGGTATAAATTCAATCCTATAAACATTTATTCTTTGATCACGTAACTTACTACAAACGAAATCAGATATATCTCCTTCAATGTTACAGGGATATTTAGTGTTGTATGACTGTTCTTGAATCACGAATCGGCTACATTCTATATAACTACACAGCTGGTCATTCATTTTACTCTCAACTGAATTGACTTTTGCCAACACACACGCATCACACACCTGCTTGCAATACATTCGACTACTCGCGAATGATTATAAATACTTTTCTTATGAACCAGCGCGGGAGCTTCTAATTGGTTAATCGACCAGTAGCAATAAATAGCAGTAATAAAGTCTCCCTAACATCACAACTTGCCGTTTCAAAAGGGAAAGGAATATTAGATAATGTATTCTTATATACATCATGCCTGAAAGAAAATGTTTGTTGTTCTGTGCTCGAAAGTATCTAATCATATCTACTCCATAAGATCTCACCTGCGACTTAACAACAAACAACTGTCACTACAGTTTCTCTGATGTGGTATATTTACCAAAGTTTAGAAACATTAACTGAAAAGCACTGAATATCTATAAGTAAAGGGGAGGACTGATTTTTTTTACAAAGAAAATATTAACGGTGAAATCTAAGTTTTACCTGTAGTCGGCTTCGTCTAACTTTTCTAAGAAAACAAAACCAAAAGACATTTTCTTCTTATTTAACAAACTCGTGGATTTAAAATAATTAAGAAATTCAAACTGAAACTAAAATAATAAAAACTTTGACTACTACTGTTTTGGATAAAAACTCGGAATATTGTTCGTTTTTAAGCCATTAAAATTATATATTATAAGTGTATGTTTTGGTAATAGTATTGAAGCTATGTTTTCAACGCGAGTGGCACCTTTATCTCAACCAACCACATGGAAAACTAATGTCCGAAGACCAAGTTACATTAATACATGTGATGACAAAACACAATGGACTTTACCGTTGACTGAAAGACTTAAGTAAGTTGTTCCCTAGTTTTCTTTCACGTTTTTGTTGTTGTTTTGTTCTTTCACATATTTCTTTTATAGCCCTTGTTGTATTTGTTGTTGCTGTTTTTATTGTTGTTGATGATGTTTTATTACATCTGTTTTATACTGCTTGTTATTGTTGTTGTTGAGGTTTTTGTTGATATTGTTTGTGAGGTTGTTGTGTTGCTGTTGTAATTATTGTTGTTGTAGTTATTGTTCCTGTAGCTGTTGGTGTTTGTTTTACACTCCTTTTCGCTTTTGTTATTGTTTTTGTTGTAGTAGTGTTTTGGTTTATATTGTTGGGGTTGTTGTAGTTTTTGATGTTTTGTTTCATATCCCTTTCGCTTTTTCTATTGTTATTGTTGTTCTAGTTTTTTTGTTTAATTCCTACCGTGACCATCCTGTCAATATTTCAGCCAGTCTATCACTATACACTCGTTGTTCTACCAGCCTACTGCAGTAGGCAATGAGGAAGGTTTGGTGGCTATTTCAAGCAAATCAAGCTTCCATGCATAGTGTTAGTTCGTTGTTGTAGTTGTTGATGTTTAGCCCCAGGTCAAACCTATGATCAAAGGCCTGCAAGTCATGATCATCCGTCTTTATCCTATGTACAGAGAACCTGTGAAAGAAAAGTCAGTGATTCAACAGCTTAATATACGAGGAAGTAAAACGTTAAAGTACTCAGTATTTCACATTTCTTTAAAAAAATCAACTAAAGGACATACAGTTTCATTCCAAGAGATGTCAACATGAATGGACCTGTTATTTTTATCTAAAAGACATTTTTTTCCAATTCCACACCGACCGTCCTTTCAATCTATCTTATTTCTCATTCAGTCTTCTGATGAAGGACTAGCGTCCGAAACGTTAAAACCCCCTTCCTGCTATTTCAAGCGTTAACCTAATATGTTCCTTCCATGTTCTGTACCGATTGTGTTATTTCTGTTAACCTTTTACATACATACAGACCACCCCCTTATATATATATATATATATATATATATATATATATATATATATAGATAAATATACACGGGTGTGTATGATTTTGTATAGAAGATTATATTAATAAGAGGAATTCCAACTTTGTCTGATTTACTCGTTTTATTTACAATCCTTTAAAATTTATAATGGTATTATAATGAAATAGTATGATAGAATATTAAATTCTAAGTGTTAATTGAACAAGTACTTTCATGCTTTCGCAATCTTCAGGTTCATAATATGTGGTGACAGTCAAGTTTGCATACTTGTTCAATTAACACTTAGAATTTAATATTCTATCATACTATTTCATTAAAATACCATTATAAATTTTAAAGGATTGTAAATAAAACGAGTAAATCAGACAAAGTTGGAATTCCTCTTATTAATATATATATATATATATATATATATATATATATAGTATTAATTATACTATTTATGGTTATGTAAATACAAAAACCTTTTGCAGTTATATATATTTTTTTATACAAACCCTAAATAGTGGTAGGCAGTAATGTATTACTACCTTATTACCAGTAAGTTAAGTAGCTCAATGTAAAAACATCAGATGATTTACAGAGCAGTTATATGAAATATAAGAATATTTCATATTTCATATATATATATATATATATATATATATATATATATATATATATATATATATATATTTATTAAAATAACAGATTAAAGTTTAAGCAAAGAATCGCTGCTTTCACCCTTAACGGGATCTTCTGAAACTAATATATATATATATATATATATATTAGGAATTGTAACGCCCAGTTACTGTGTAAGTGTGTGCGGTTAATGGCTTCCGGGTTCAGTCACAGTGCACGGCACCACCGGCAAGTTTGTTTTCCACTATAATCTTTCATTGACAAATACCTTGTATCTGGAATTTGGTAGACGAAAACTGGTGAAGCGCCGTGGTGTTTTTCTTTGTTAAAGGCTTGCTGAACACACAAGCAGAAACTGCTTGGCACCACGGTCGGGATTTTAAGTATATAAATATATATATATATATATATATATTTATATATATATATATATATATATATATATGTGTGTGTGTGTGCGTGTGTGTGTGTGTGTGAGAGAGAGAGAAAAAAAAGAGAAAGAGTGAGAGAGAGAGAGAGAGAGAGAGAGAGAGAGAGAGAGAGAGAGAGAGAGAGAGAAAGTCAATGATGAAAAACACAGGAAAACAATACAGTAGATAATATTTATTAATTCAGCGCTTGATATAGTAGGAATAGTGTCCTAACGTTTCTGACCTAGTCTTTCATTGGTAGATAGAATGAGAGAGAGAGAGAGAGAAGAAATAGAAAGATAGATGAGATTAAAAAAAGAAAGAAAATCAGATAAAAATTTTGTTGGAAGAAAAACATGTGTGTGGGTTAATCTGCCATTTTGAAAAAGTGCAGATCAAAATGGGATTCAAGGGCGGTGGATTGGCAGTATCGGTAGAGAGTCGGACGCCATGCTTTCCAGCATAGTTACGTCCCTTTACGTTCTGAGTTCAAATCCCCCCGAGGTTTACTTTGCCTTTCATCCTTACGGGGTCGATAAAATAAAGTACCAGTAATGCACTGGGTAATTGCTGGCCTTGTGCCAAAAGAAGAAACAATTATAAGAAATGAAACAAGCATCATATATTGTAGAGTTCTCATGTGGTTGTGTGTGTGGTGTTTGCACGTACAAAGCTGGGAAGGTATAAAGGTCATGATACGCGTTAGATCATGACGTGCTTGAAGGGCTTTTGTCTGTGTAAGCTAGTGTTTGTGCAAGAGTGCGCATGTGCGCGGGCGAGATGACCGGCGTAGCGAGTGACAGTAAACATGTTGGATATATGTGTAGACGTACATGTGTGTGTGTGTGTGTAAGAGCGTCTACACATGCACACATGCAGGGTTGAATTTAGACATCGGAGGGCTCGGGGCATTTCAGGTTTGAGGGGGGGAAGCCTCCCACTGCAGGGGGCCCGGAGCAATTGCTCCCTTTGCTCCCCATTAAATCCAGCCCTGCACACATGTGAGCTCGGTCAACTTTATATACATACCTGTGTGTACACATCATATAAGCACACACAAACCAGTAGAGGCGCTCCTTTCGTGGCACAAAATGGGGATGTTTGTGTCAGATGCATGTAAATCGCCACGTTTCATCGTGGGTATATTTCAGGGTACCGTGAGAGATACCGCAAGACATTATGTATGGCGCTACGACTGTACAACCACCAACCACTAAACTCTGAAAGATGAGGTCACTGCGCATGTCAAGAGAGTTAGAGGAAATGGAGAGCAGTCGGAATAAACTCTACGAAGCAAGAAACGTTGAATGTCGGTACGCTTTTGGAACATGTCGTTAGTGGCAGATTTTGCACATTTTACAAGTACAAGGTGTGCATGAGAGTGAATATATGCAGTTTTTTCGCTGTTGAGAAGAATACTTAATTGAAGACTCTTGTAGAATCCATTTACGTTAGTAGTCCACCTCAGACCAAACTCCTCTTCCATTCATTTCCAAGGCCACTTTCTCCAGCTCGTTGCACACTCGACATTTCACATTTCAATAATATTTTCTTTGAATTCATTATCAGCCGCATAACGAATGCACATAGAAGTTTGTTCAGTGTCTGGAAATAAATACATTGTTCCTGCTTGATTTTTTAAAAATTGCATTTAATATTAATTTACTTAATGAGATGCTCAAAGCAAAGACTTGAATATGTCATTGTGAATACAGTTAAGAGCATTGATATATGTGCTTTTCGTTTAGATTCGGTACAATGTGCAGCGTCCAAATGATATTTTACGTGTATGACGCTGTCATATTAGTTCATTCAAGGAAATTTCCTCTATTCTCGGGTCTCGAATTTTTCAGATTTTATCCACACCCCCACTCTTATTCCACCCCACACTTATTTAATTTTTATAATCTATCGCCAACGAAATTTTATTTTAAGTGGTAGCATTCTTGTGACAATTAATTTTCTTTATACGTTAAAAAACATTATACATGACAAAATAGTACATTACTAGAAACCTCATATGTTATAAAATAAGTAGGATGGGTTGGGGTCTCAATAGGTAAACTAAACGTGTAATTCGGGCTTTTAAAAAAACCAGCGGAGACAACCTAAAAAAATTACCGATTTCCCACTCCAACCCCGCTTATTTCCCCCTCCTATTATTTGGCACCTGGGAGTATTTAAACTTGCTTGGATTTTGTTCTCACCCCCTAAAGGTAGTTCTTGTTGCGATATATATATATAAAATTAAGATTACTAGCCCAAATAATGTTTCTTTACTTATCTATTCTTCTCCTTTATTATTTTTGCATCATATTTTCTCGCTTCAAATGAGTTTCTTGTTCTTTCTTCTCAAAACTATTTAATGTCACCTTCCTGATGATTTATGACATACGGAGAGAAAAATGGATTGATAGGTATACGAACACAGATCCGAAAATGAAGTTTGCTTCTGCGCATATTGTGTTTACTCGGATTCATACATACCCCGTTTCAGTGCATTTCTTTTATTATTGTGCTCATTTAGCAGAAGACAAGACAGGTGTGAAATATTATATAATATTTCTCACCTGTCTTGTCTTCTGCTAAATGAGCACAATAATAAAAGAAATGCACCCTTCGGGTGGTTTTCTGCTAGCATGTGTAGGGTGCATGTTGATATTATACGCAAATATAATTGCATGTAGATATGATACGTCAAATGAAATCCTAATTAACAATATGCACAGAATTTGAACAAAGTCTGTGTTACACTCTCTTCTGTAATCAGTAAAGTAATCCATGATACATTAAAAAAAGAGGATATTATATATAAACTGCATATATAATATCCTAAAATGCTATCAAAACGAAAAAGGAGAAAATTAGCGACGTAAATATAAACCTTATATAATGATGCAAATATATGAACGTTTATATAAGTGATGTAATATGTATAATGGACGCTAACCGGAAGTGTTGACATTTGAAAATTTTAAAGAAGTGAATCTTAAAATAAGCAATACTTTATATATAAAAATATTTATTTTTAACCAAGAGCTACGAAATTTAGTAGATAAATTACATAATATTCATTCATTATTTATTCAAAGTAATCCAACTTGTTTTACTAACGGGATAAACAATTTATAAAACGGACGCTGTCCTGAACCCCCCCCTTTATAATATTGGTAGAGGGCCAGACATGCTTTCCAGCGTAGTTACGTCCCTTTACGATCTGAGTTCAAATCCCGCTGAGGTTAACTTTGCCTTTCATCCTTACGGGGTCGATAAAATAAAGTACCAGTAATGTACTAAGTAATTGCTGGCCTTGTGCCAAAAGTAGAAACAATTATATTATATATATATATATATATATATATATATATATATATATAAGCAATGAGTTATTTGATTTGTTGATTATACAACAAATTTGATTTATAACAGATTAGAAGCACTCAACAAAATTCTTCTGGAGTATGATATAAATAATATTAATAAATGGAAGTTATCTTTATAAAACCATATTTGTTTTATTATATATATTTCAAGGGTACCAAAATTTTGGTGGAACTCGCAACATTAAGTTCTTGTCTGAATATGTCACTATCTGTAAACCAACTTTTGTATTTTATCTGATGAGAGCGTACCAAAATGTTGGTACCCCTGAAATATATATAATAAAATAAATATGGTTTTATAAAGATAGCTTCCATTTATTAATATTATTGATACACACACACACACACACACACACACACACACACACACACACACATATATATATAGGAAAATGTATGTCCCCGACGGCAGAGCTCCAGCCGTTTCGACGGCTATTTCTGGACTGAAATAGCCGTCGAAACGGCTTGAGCTCTGCCGTCGGGGACATACATATTTCTATTACCCACTCTACTACACTAAGTATTGAGTACTCTGGTGTGTTATGGTCCATCTGGTTCCTTACCACAACTCCTTCGTTTTATATATATATATGTATTCATTCTTCTCATGTTTTTTATATATATTTTCCCCAGCTGCGTTTGTCTGTTTCTCTCTTACTGCTTCCTCCCCTCTCTCTGTTTCTCTCACCTTCTTTCGCCCCCTCTGTCAGTTACACTTTCTCTCGACTGGCCTCTACCTCGCACTTCCACTCACTCACTCTCTGCTTCTCCCCTTCTCACTTCCTCCCGTTTGGCCTGAAGTGGGGTCCTTTCTTGCTCACACCTCACTCGCGTCGCACGGTCTGTTGTCTCTCGCTCATGAAATCCACACAGCTTAAGCTGATCGGACTCCCATGTGCTTGTTTTTTCCTATCTTTGCGTTGCTATCCTTCTATGTTTGTTTACTTGTCTCGCTCGCTTTACGCGATTTACTTGTCCCAATAGCTTTATTGAGCTATTGGTCGCACCAACTGGGGGTATATGATTTTTAAAGCGATGAAATACCAATGAAGGTCGGAAAATCACTGATGAAGGACTAATTTTATCATATGTAACCCATGTGCAACCACGCAGTATCCATTCTTCTCATGTTTTATATATATATATATATATATATATATATATATATATATATATATATATATATATATATATATATATATATAAAGACATACATACAGACATATATTACATACATACAAACAAACCCAAAGCTAATCGATGCGAGGCGATTCTATAGCCACCCATGAGTAGAGATCCTATATGCGTAAACAAAATAAATTATGATGAATTTATCATATATACTGGATCGATTACATCGAGCCCAGTATATATATATATATATATATATATATATATATATATATATATATATATATATATATATATATATATATATATGTGTGTGTGTGTGTGTGTGTGTGTGTGTGTGGTATGTACGTGTGTACACACATACACACACACATACACACTCACACTGGACTCGATATGGTCGGCCCTAGTATATATAATGAATTCATCATAATTTCTTTTGTTTACACATATAGGATCTCTACTCATGGGTGGCAATAGAACCGCCTCGCATCGATTAGCTTTGGGTTTGTTTGTATGTACGTAATGTATGTATATATACACTTTTCTAAAAAGTATATTATACACAAAATGCCAGCATCAGTAGTTTTCCAAGAGATATCAACATGAATGGACCTGTTATTTTTGTCTAAAATTTTTTTTTCAGATTTCGCCGTGCCCAACCCCTTAATCTTTCTAATTTCTTATTCTTTCTTTGATGAAGGACTAGCGACCGAAACATTATTTCTTTCCATATATCGTACCGTTTGTTTTGTTATTTCTGTTTACATTTTGCACACACACACACACACACACACACACACACACACACACACACACACACACATATATTATTATAAGTTTGAAGAACATTTAGATAAAATTTACCGTCTTTCTTCTTAGTCCGTAGAAATTAACTAGATAAATAATCATTTAAACGCAGCTAAGTTTAAAATGTAAGTTTGAAGAAAAAATAGATAAACGTTACCAAAAATTCTCCTAGTATGCATGTATGTATGGATATATATATATATATATATATATATATATATATATATATATATACAGAGGTATCCACTGTAAGTTGTGGGGTATATTCTGTATGAAGAACTCAATGTAATCCATATGTTGAAAATGTTGTAGGTTAAGATAAATCTCAGAAAACAATAAAACGTTAAAAGGAAAACAGAGACATGATATAAGTTAAAACAATGAAATAAAAAATCAAGTCCTTAGAGATATACTTCACTGCTTTACGATCGTTTCTAGATGCTGATAATACATTGTATCTATACTCAGTTATTGATCTATGTAAGTTTACAAACTATCAGATAGAGAGAATATTTACTTACATGCATATCACCAGCTGTTTTCAAAAGCAATAATAATTTTATTCAATAATAATTTTACTCAGAATTAGTATCATGTCCAGGAGGTAGTTGAAGAACTAACGAATCAAATTGTTTTTTTCATATGGTGTTAAGATGAAAAGTAATACACTTTAGTTGAGGTCATGACCCTTTGAAAGGAATGGTTGAAAGGTGTATAAAAATCTATTAGGAAGAAAGGGGATTGTCAAACTGATTGTTGAATGTATCTTGTATAGTGAATTTAAAAGGAATGTCAAAATAAATGGTGATTAGTGTTGTATTGAGTTTTAAGGTGAATATAAATTAATATTATGGCTAGGAAAGATAGTATATTAAAAGATGAAAATCATAATGAGATAATGAGATATAGTAATGCGATAATATACAACTTAACCAACAGAATATAGTACGGTGTGGTAAATTGCACTCAGTATAATATAACATATTATATATTATACGCTCTAAAATATTGCTAAGTATGTTTATGCATAAACAATCAAACTCAGATAAGTACATGTTGGCATAGTTAAAACACATAAATTTCATAGTCTACATAGTGCACATATTCACACTACATACAGAGAGAGGTACAGTTATATTGATATCTAACCAAAATATACGTACGTACAAATAGAGGCAAACCTAAATACACATCCACACGCATGCATATAATCATATATATACATATCCATACATATCTATATCCATACATACACATCTATACCCCCATATATACACATACACATACATATATATATATATACACACACACACACACACACACATACATACATACATACATACATACATACATACATACATACATACATACATACATACATGTACATACATATACACATACACATACATACATACATACATACATACATACATACACATATACACATATATACATATATATATATACATACGCACAGGTCAAACGGGAGGAAGTAGGAGAGGGAGTAGCAGAGAGTGAGTGAGTGAAGGGTGAGGAAGGCTAACAGAGAGAGTGACTGTTAGAGAGGGTAAAGGGAGGTGAAAGATACAGAGAAAGAGGAAGCAGTAAGAAAGAAATAGACGGGTCACAGCGGAGGAAAATATGTGTGAATATGAAAACAAAACGTGCTGCGTGGTTGCAAATGGGTTACATATGAATAAAGTTATATATATATATATATACATATACACAAACATATACACACATAAATATATTTACATATCATACATAGATGTTTATTTTTACACATGCAATTACGGGTGGCTGTGTATCTTGTTGCCTTTAGTCATTAACGCATAAATCTAAGGAAGCTAAAACATTAAAGGCAAAAATAAGCATAAAAGCATATAATTAGGGGAAAGAGGTACTAATAAATGTTATTCTACACGGAATTATAGTGAGTTGCTATTTAGAATATTTAATTAGGTTTATAGTATTTAATTAGGTTTATAGTATTTAAATGTTTTTCGTATACGGTGATTACAGACTATGATCAATTCCTGTCTTTTATTTAATAAATCGTCCTTAGATTTAGTAATTTCCAAGATCTCTCCTGAACATAATCTGCATTTCCTCCTGTTTCCAAGATATGGAGTTTTTTGTAGAATGGTCTTCCACGATAACTTAAAATCTATTTTTTTCTTTTTATAATTGTAAGTGTTTTATAAGTGTTTTAACTATGCCAACATGTACTTACCTGAGTTTGATTGTTTATGCATAAACATACTTAGCAATATTTTAGAGCGTATAATATATATATTATATTATACTGAGTGCAATTTACCACACCGTACTATATTCTGTTGGTTAAGTTGTATATTATCGCATTACTATATCTCATTATCTCATTATGATTTTCATCTTTTAATATACTATCTTTCCTAGCCATAATATTAATTTATATTCACCTTAAAACTCAATACAACACTAATCACCATTTATTTTGACATTCCTTTTAAATTCACTATACAAGATACATTCAACAATCAGTTTGACAATCCCCTTTCTTCCTAATAGATTTTTATACACCTTTCAACCATTCCTTTCAAAGGGTCATGACCTCAACTAAAGTGTATTACTTTTCATCTTAACACCATATGAATATGAAAAAAACAATAACTGAGTATAGATACAATGTATTATCAGCATCTGGAAACGATCGTAAAGCAGTGAAGTATATCTCTAAGGACTTGATTTTTTATTTCATTGTTTTAACTTATATATATATATATATATATATATATATATATATATATATATATATATATATATATATATATATATATATATATATATAAAGACATAATACAGACACATACATATATACATACATTACTTACATACAAACAAACCAAAGCTAATCGAGGCAGTTCTATTGCTCCACATGAGTAGAGTCCCGATATGTGTAAACAAAATAAATTATGATGAATTTATTATATACTAGCAGTGGTACCCGGCGTTGCACGGGATAAGGTATTGTGAAATATATAACCGCCTTAACTAAGCTAAGTATTGCCACAACCACGGCTGGCAAAGAAGTAAGGGTCTGGTGGTACGTAAGTAAGCAACACTGTGGCTTAAAACGTGAGGAAGAAGTTGTGTGCACTTACCAACTGTTTGGGGAATGAGTGTGAGATTTGTCTTGAGCAAGGGTGGCGAATAACCAGAGGCAGCAGACAGTCAGACATACAGACAGATATTATAAGGGCGCGTTCTGGACGCAGAGCGAATTGTAGGAAGTGACGTAATGCAGACAGCCAGTCATACAGACAGCTATTATAAGGGCGCGACGTTATATGTATGTATCTATCTAAAAAGAGAAAGACTAAGAATTATAGAGAGAGATCGCTAAATCGCCTAATGCGGCCCTAGGGCATTGAAAATTTGAAACTCTTTTGCTCAGAACACTCCCTGAAACATAAGTATTACATGTGTAAAGTTTCAAAACAGTCGGTTGGGTGCTTCTCTAGTTTTAGCGATTCAAACTCACACACATACAGACAGACATCCTCAGTTTTATATATATAGATAGTGGGGACGATTACATCGAGCCCAGTGTGTGTGTATATAATAGGATACCACCACCGTCACTGCTGCTCAAAAAGCTAAAGAAATATATATATATATATATTTATACAAATAAACACGCATACTAATAACCACACACAAACCGAACTCCATAGACGAATTATTCTTATTCCAGTTACGCTTCATTACATTTTTATGTTGGACACTCATTATAAGGCGATCGATGTCACAGCCTATTTATTTCAGAGCGAATAAGAAAAAAGAAAACAAAAAGCAGATCGGTGATGTTAAAAGGAAATAGAGAGGATAAACATTAAAGGAAAATCATTCTCTCTCTCTCTCTCTCTCTCTCTCTCTCTCTCTCTCTCTCTCTCTATATATATATATATATATATATATATATATATATGAACGAACAAAACACAGGAGGCAATTGTACTCAGCTATATAGGTTCACGCTTGGTGGAATTGGAGGAGATTTCAAGGTTTCGGACAGAAGTCCTTCATCGGGAAAGTTCGGATAGGGGGATATATATATATATATGTGTGTGTGTGTGTGCACACACACACACACACACACACATATATATATATATATATATGCGTGTTGATTCCTGATGAGTATGGGGAGGTGGCCACTGTTAAGAAAGGTACTCAATGCGTTAGTAGAGTAGAGTCATTTTTATTTCATATAGAAATGACTTCTACAGGACTAGAACTGTTTTATTCGTATGAAATCATCCGACAATTGCCAGCTTAAATCTTTGCAAATTGTTATTCTTAAAAGAAGAAAGTAAAATATATTTAATGGCAGCAATGGGTGGGGGGAATCGATCGACAAGATCCAGAGCACAAGATCCAAGCACCGAGTGTGTGGAGAGTGGGAGACTCATCAAATTGGGCCAAGGAAACAATGTTTCCATTGCTGATACTATCTATTGGTCGCAAATCCTGACAGAAAGAGCAACGTGAAATAAAGTGTCATGCTCTGGAACCTAACGCATCACCTGGTCCGAGAATTGAACTCGTAACCTCACGATTGAGAATCCAACTCCCTAACCACTAAACCATGTGCCTTCACTAAACAATATACTAAGCGATAATCAAGTAAAGATTGAAGACAGTTTTGGAAATAATTGTTTCTAATTTTGGCACAAGGCCAGCAATTACCCCTGTGCATTATTGGTACTTTATTTTATCGATCCCGTAAGGATGAAAGGCAAAGTTAAGTTCGGCGGGATGAGAAACTCAGAACGTAAAGGGCCATAACTCTATGCTGCAAAGCACGGCGCCTGACATTCTACCGATACTGCCAATCCACCACCAGTTTTGGAAATAATGTTTTGTTGCTATCGTTTTTTTCTGTTTGCTTGTTTTCCCAATAAATCATATGAGAAATCAAATATAAAAATGTAAAACATTAAATAAATGAATAAGTGCAGCGATAGGTAAAAAGGGGAAGTATAAGGGTGGCGAGTGAAACTGAAATAGAAAAATATTAGAGTTTAATAGAACATCAAAGGATATATTGGCAGAGTCGAGATAAGATATGCAATTATAAATGAAATACTGCAAGATATCCCATCCGCTGCCCCATTAATTCCACCAATACATTGCCCTGGACTGGTAATTTATTTCATTGATCCCGACCCCAGGAAGAAGAAAAGCAGGATTAGATAGAACTCAGGGCGTAGAGTTCCGAAACAAATGTCACAAAACATTCTGTCCTACACTCGAACTACTCTGCCAATTTATCCTCTATTTTTGCCATATAAACATTTGTACAACCCGGGGTGTTGCCAGGTAAATCACTCATGGTAATAAAATCATTCTCGTAGTATCTAGAACCCTATGGGAAAATGTGATTATTCACAAAAATATTATAAATTTGGTTTTATTCTTTCGATCACTAATGAGACAATACCTACGTGTTTGATATGTGAAAAGACATTTAAAAATGATGCAATGGAGCCTTCGACCATGAAAGATCTTGAGATGATGCACCCAGAAAAGCAAAATACACATTTTCAGATTTTCTAAGATAACGAAATATGGAAAATGGTAAACTTTCTTAATTTTTCTCTTAGCTCATATTGAAAAGAGAAATGGAGACCCCCTTATAATATATCATTTACCGTAACAGGGACAAATAAAAACAAAAAACATGCCACATACAATTGGAGAGAATAATATTATACGAGCTATAAAGAAAGTCAGAGAAACTGTTTTGAAGGACTCGGAACCGATTCTTGAAGTTATTCCAATGAGTATCTGTGAATCGATGCTGCAATAATATGTCGAAGCTCTCAAACTTGATATTTTCCAATGATGCTTTAGATTCTCGTTTGTTTTTCTTTTTTTTTTATTCTTGCCAGTACATCGTTATTTGTGATATAGTTATCCCATTTTTGAGATTCAGGGTCAATCATAGTTTTGCTTAATGGCATCTCTCAAGCGACGTATTTTATGTTGATATGTTGTTCTAAGTGCCACAGTTAGAGAAGTCTGGAGAACACAACAGTTTGATGCACTAATTTTATGTCTCACAGTGAAGAGATACAAAGCTCACTTATTCGAACATATTGGTTCAAAGTGTAATATTTACTCATGCTTATGGATGTAAACCTAATCCACATTCCAGCACCATAAATGAAACTAAGGGACAGTCCCGGTCAAGAGGATGGAGAAGACATTGTCCCGGGGGTCCGCACGGGAGACGAGTTGGAACAACTACTCCACCTCGCGGGGCTCGCACTTTTATGTTGTTTAAGTATCACAGTTATAAAGCAATCTTGAGTGCATAACAGTCTAATGCACCAACATTTTTGCTTTATATCTTAGGTTGCGATTGTGAAAAATCACCGTGAGAACTGCCCAGGAGCTTTGTGCGTTACTGACAGTCCATTGATCTTTGAGGAAGAAAAGGTTGAACAGGATAATGACGAGATAGGTGAAAGAAAAAAAAAATTACACTATTAATGTTCAGTAGTTTGAAGAGGTATTTTCCTGCTCTGATTGGATAACTCAAAATATATTACAAGTTGCACGTATCTAGGTAGCTAAAGTTTGGCATAAAAGCACAGCAAATCCAAGAGAATGTCAGATTACGTTACGTGACTCTTTCTGATACTTTGTAAATGGAATTAATTACTTTGACACAACAATTCTGAGGAAATGAACCCTCCTGGGAGAACAACAAGCATATTTTGAAATCAATTTATCATGATTATAATAAATTCATGCGAATGTATATATATCAGGTGTTAAACATACCCAAGCAGGGCCTGGTACTGCTGCTTGTTATATATATATATATATTCATTGATGTTTGGTAGTTCACCACTACTGGATAGAACTGGTTATGCCGTATAGTTAATCACGATGTAATTGTAGGAAAAGTACTCAACGTTACGCAACTTATTTCGAATAAATGACAGGAGGTCGGACTGGTGAAGTTCCCTTAACATTTTATTCTGGCAAAAACAATATATATATTTCAATGGCCAAGTTATGTAGAATCACGGCGACATCATCAGATTAATATTGCATAATAGTTACACAATAAAGGAATTATGGCAAACACAGACCGAGAAGATACAAGCAAATAGAGAAAGTATTTGATTCGAAAGTGGTCTAAGGAGTAGGTGTTATCAGTGCCAGAGACAACCTCCGAATAATAAGCTAGTCAATGTTGTTTGTGTTTGCCATAATTCCTTTATCGTGAAACTATTATGCAATATTCACCTGATAATGTCACTGTGATTCTACCTAACCTGGCTAATGTTTTTACAACAATAAAACTTTAAGGGAACTTCACCAGTCGACCTCCCGTCATTTATTAATATATATATATATATATATATATATATATATATATATATATATATATATATATATAACATTAAGAAAGATGCTGATGTTACATAAATTGTTTATTCATAATAATTATTTCAACGGTTCTCTTATGTAATCCAAGATGTAATTTATGCATTTCTTGTTGTTATGAGAACGGTATCTTCAGATGACAATCCGATTTTGTGATGTGCCGCAGGCAAAAAACATATATACATATATACACATTCGGGGACACACACACACACACACACACACACACACACACACACACACACACACACACACACACACACACACACACACACACACACGCACGCGCACACACACACACACGCACGCACACACACATACACACACACACACACACACACATTACATGTATGTATGTATGCTTATATGAGATTAATGATTGGGCGTATCAGGAAGTTTTATCTAGAGTCCAGTTAATATATTTTCATTAGAAGTTTGTTATAGGTGAATGATTTATGACGATTTGACGTTGTGCTTTCCAAACTGTAATACAAAGCTATTTATACAAAAACAAAGCACACTGTTAAAGGGTACGAAAAAAAAAGAAAAGAAGAGAACAAAATTAAGCAATGAAAGAAAGGGAGAAGAACACTACACTAGAAATGCAAGCGAATTGTAAATGTGAACACTGATTGTCCAGTTAGAGTTTAAGAAAATATAGAAATATTAACAAAATATAGAGCATGCCAGAGAAGAGAAATTGAAAGATAGGAGATAGGAGAGATAGAAAATGACGGAGAAAGATAAGACAAAGAATGAAAGATGCAAATGAAGGAAAGTGAGAGGTGGTAATAATATGAGATACAATTGGGTTAAAAGATGCTAAAATGATTGATAACAGATGCTGAAGCTAGGTGGAATTCACAGGGGGTGCAGTTATGGCACATCTTTTTTCTGGGCACTATTGATGGCTCTCATCCTACCAGGGCTAATAAAATAAGGACCAGCCAAGCCCTGGTCTTGTGTCTATGTAAGAAATAATTATTGATGGAAACAGCATCATTAAAAACGAAATTTAAGATAGTAACATGATTATAAGGGGCGACGAATTGGCAGAGTTGTCGGAACGTTAGATAGAATGCTTTGCGTTATTCGTTCCGGCTTCCGGCTGTCTGAGTTCAAATCCTGCCAAGGTCAACTCCACCTTTCATTCTTTCAAGGTCAATAAAAAAGTATCAGTCTAGTACTATTGTCGATTCTTTATCTTTTTTTCATTTCCTCTCTCTTACTTTCTATCTTTCTCTGGAATAAATTTGCTGTACTCAGACCTTGAAAGGAGACGGGCTCCGCCAGGTTTAAAAAATGCCCAAGAAATGTCGTATGCTCCTACCACTCCATCAGGTGTTACGGGATCATGCACGCACGTGATTATAAGGTAAATGGAAAACGCAAATAAATAATTATTAACCTATTAAGACACACGACGGATTACTGCTTGTTTATATTATAATGTTTGACAGAACTATTGAAATATTACTTCTCAATTTTTATAGTACCATCTATATGAAGACATGATTATATCTTAAAGATGTCTCACATTTAACTTCAATGAACATAGTCTTAGACAGGAGGTGTTGATGTCATTAGACAGTGTCCAACGTCCATTGGGTGTTTCGATCCTTAACAGCAACACCTTTTCATTTGTGGGCCAGCTTAATCTTTACATTTAAGTATACTCACACTTAATCTTTTAATTTATATTTAATGATATAATATACATTCTTTAGCTTATACCAGGCCTCCTGAACACTCATCATAATACCATAATGGATGCTTAATAACTCATTCGGAAACACAATAAAACACCACTTGATTATATTGTAGTGTTTGACACTATCGTTTCAAGTATTTTTCACTTATTTTTCAAATAGTGAATTAGCAGAGTCGTTAAAGCTTACGACGAAATGCGTAGCAGCATTTCCCCTCGGATCTCTATGCCCTGAATTAAAATAAAATCGAAGTCAACTTTACCTTTCATCCTTTCGGTGCTGATAAATTATAGAAGGAATCGAGGGCGGTGAATTGGTGGAATTGTTAAAGCAAGGGACGAGATGTTTTGGGGTATTTATTCAAGCTCTTTGCGCTCTGAGTTCAAATCTCACTGTGTTAGTGATTCGTCAACACTATCACCTGGCCCTTGGATGCCATTAACGAAGTCCACTCTGTTGCAAGCATTGAAACCAGGTCTCTGGTTAGAGGATACCTTCCTTCCACCTCATTCTCACCAGTCACGGAGATTTGGAAAAGTCATGGGACCTGCTTTCACTTCCTGTTTCATTAAAAAATAGTACCCCATTAACATACGATTTCATTATGTCACTAGGGCGGTGGATTGCCAGAATCGGTGGAGCGTCTGACCACATGCTTTGTGGCATATAGATACGTCCCTTTACGTTCTGAGTTCAAATCCCACCGAGCTCAGCTTTGCTTTTCATCCTTACGGGGTCTATAAAATAAAGCACCAGTAGCGCACTGGGGTCGATTTAATCGACTTTCCCTTCCCCAAGAATTGTTGGCCTGGTGCCATCATCAGAAACCATTCGGTGGATTGGCAGTATCGGTAGAGGGTCGGACGCCATGCTTTCCAGCATAGTTACGTCCCTTTACGATCTGAGTTCAAATCCCGCCGAGGTTGACTTTGCCTTTCATCCTTACGGGGGTCGATAAAATAAAGTACCAGTAATGCACTGGGTAATTGCTGGCCTTGTGCCTAAAGTAGAAACAATTATATCACTAGCCTATGATCTCTTGTCCCACTTCTAAAACCTTTTAACATAATTTTACCTGAACTCTACTCTATGATTGGATTAGGGCTATGCACTATATAGGTTTAATGTACACACTACTGGAGAATTTGTCCCTTTTGTTTTTTTAATATTGTGACAGGTAGGCATATCTCAACTATTTTGTATGCAAACTACTTGTGGCATTTTTCAAAATAACAACGAAAGTATAACAGTTTTGGAGATATAAATTTCATGGTTGTCGTTCTTTTGTTTTTTTCCAGTGTAAAGTTGACTTTTTACCGGAAGTAAATCTATTTCACATGCCATCATCATAAATGGAACATTAGGGTCAATCCTCATCGTGGTCCCGGCCGACAGGATGGTGAAGACATTGCCCCGGAGGATGGCAAGAGAGAGGCGCTGGAACATTATGTATGCGTGTAAGCTTGTGTATATATATATATATAAATATGATAATAATGGAGCTGCGGCGTTGCAAATGGGTTACATATGAAAAAGTTATCCTTCATCATATATATATATATATATATATATATATATAGTGTACCTCCAGCTTTCGCGGTCCCAGTTATTCACGG
This sequence comes from Eledone cirrhosa, assembly GCA_964016885.1. NCBI lineage: Eukaryota > Metazoa > Mollusca > Cephalopoda > Octopoda > Eledonidae > Eledone > Eledone cirrhosa. The sequence continues at coordinate 220,374,284 of OZ024742.1, read as the reverse complement.
GATTTTCTTAATAACCTAACTAATAATTGTTCGTGGAAACCATCGTATATTCGCGGAATCGTAAATATCTTCCGCGATTTTTTAATAGCTTTTTCTGTGGCAATATATATTTTTTCACGCTTTTTAACGCTAAATTATTAGTAACAATGTACCGCATTTGCCGGTCTGTATTTTACGTTATGTTTTGACGCTTATAGGCGTTTTTATGGACCAAGTCCAGTATTCGCAGTTTTTCACTCTTCTCAGGTACTCTAGTAACGTAACCCCCGCGAATACTGGTGGACAACTGTACATATATATATATATATATATATATATATATATATATATATATATATATATATATAGCTTAATTGCTATAAGTTATTGTTTTATCTTGTCTCTTATTCCATGGATAACGTTTTGGCTTGTGTCAGACGCTGTGACCCCGGTTGGACCTGCTGTACGATTGGTAGGGGTCAAAATTGCCAACACCCATCTCAACGGCTGAAGAACCTGGAGTTCTGTGTCTTTCGTTTGTATTTTTATTTTCAAAACAATAATTTTTAAGGTTTCCCCTTCAACAAATTGTTTTTCGTTTTGTTTTGCTTTCGATCGTTGTCTTGTCTTCTCTTTGTTAATTTATATATATCAGGGGCAGTGGAACTGGGAGAGCCAGGGTAAGCCATATCCCCCCGCCGCCACCATAATAATTATATTTTACTCCCTAAACTACCAAAACACATCTATTTGTATATGCGCTACAATTTATGTACATGTTGTGTAGAGACAGATGGGAGAGATAGATATTGATATAGAGAGGGGGAGAGTTTGATGGTAATTGATATAGAGAGAAAGGTTTGGAGAGTGTGTTGCATATTAGATATAGAGAGTGGGGGTTGATGTTTATTGATATAGAGAGAGGAATTTGAAGAGAGTTCCGCGTAGTAGATATATATATAGAGAGAGTTTAGTGTTAATTGATATAGAGAGGGGGATTGGAAGAGAGTTCCGAATAGTAGATATATATTTCTATTTATTTGCCACCAGGGCATCAAAGATTGGGACAAATACAAAGGGGGGAGTTTACATACATTTAAAAAGACGTGTAAAAAACATATAACAAATTAAATTTAACAATCGATGTCCTCAATAGGGAGGGGCGTTGACATGGGTCGCACCCCCCCCCCCGAAAAAATGTGCAACCCTCCTCTTCAGGAGCACAAAGAGCGGGTGCTTCCTTCCTCTTCTCATTCTTCTCCTCTCTCACCTACAGGCTGATATAGAGAGAAGGCCCATTCACTCGGGCCATTCTCGCTACTTTCACCCATCTTTCATAAAACTTGCTGGGGTAGAGCACCTCTCTCTCCATTCTGATCCTTCTTCTAAAGTGGTACTTGAAAAAAAAGACCAGTTGTTGGCCGGAGAGATAGGTGTCTGACCTCAGCCCTTTCAACCTTGTCCACCATACAACTTCTTTCGCCATGGCTATCACACAGAGGAAAACCGCCTCTCCTTCGTTTTTGAAAGGGGGAGGCGGTTTGATTGTGACAATGTTCTCGGTGGTCAACCGGATTGGTCCCACCCGCGACAGTAGTCGTTCTACATAGCTCCACAGGTCAGCAACGCCCCGGCAGTGTACGAATGCGTGTGCGACGGTTTCCTCGTCACGCACGCATCTTGGACAGATCTTCTTCGAGGGATCCCTACCCGGGCGCCCGTGTCTGTAGAGCTTGTCCCGAACGGGTAGAGCTCCTCGGTAACATTGCCAAGCCAGGGACTTTTGGAAGTTGTCCATCGGTCCCGGGACAAACGTCCTACCGAACAGACTGGCCAACTCGTCTTCCTCCATGCCCAGAGCCTTTCCGAGAGCGTCGTCGCACTTACTGCGCATCAACCCTCTATAGAATGTTGAGGTTGAGTCTCCACTGATTGCCGGATCCGCTTGCCAGAGGGCCGTGAGCGCCTGGGCACATTCAATGTGCCAGTCGCCCACTTTTCTCGGTCTTTGCTTGACCCAGGATTGCAGCTCGGTGAGTGAGACGAGTCTCGGAAAGGCTCGCCTCACAAACAGGGCCCATACCGGCTGACCGGTGAGGAATACCTGGAGGTGCCGTAGCCTTAATGCGTGTCTACGCATCGTCAGCCACGGCATCACCAGCCCTCCGTTCGAAGGGTGTTGACAGCAGATGGATCTTCTCACCAAAGGAGCCCGCTTCTTCCAAAGAAATCGGAAGAGCGCGCGCTCCATTTTGGCGAGTGTTTTCTCTGGGCAAGGCACGACGGTCAAGCGGTAGTAGATGACGGACGCAATATAAGCGTTCGCCACCTCCGCTCGACCTTTCATGGATAGTTTGCACTCGGCCCACTTCTGGGCGAGTGCAAACACCTTTCCCGTTACCTCGTCCCAGTTTTTCTCCACCTGGAGGTCCGGTCCGAACCAGACCCCGAGCAGCTTCACCGGTCCCTCCGTCCAGCGTCCGACGATGCCGTCGGAGGGCATCGTTTTGCCCCTCCACGTCCCGAGTTGCAAACCGACGGATTGTCCCGGTTCAGCTTCGCTCCTGTGAACCTTTCATATTCCTCCAGTAAGGTGCCGATCTGCCCGATTTCCGAGGCGCACGACACCATTACTGTCACGTCATCGGCGTAGGCCGACACCGCTTTCCGCAATCCCGGTTCCAAGGGGATGCCCTGCAACAGCTCCAGCTTCCTCAGTAGTGGCTCGAGAGCCAACACGTACAGGAGGGAGGAGAGAGGGCATCCCTGTCGAATGGATCGCGTGATTTGGAACGGCTCCGAGAGGTAGCCGTTCACCTTGACCCTCGAGCAGGTGTTGCTGTTGTGCATTGCAGCAATCCAGCCCCTGAAAACGGGTCCGAAGCCTGCCGCCGCGAGCACCGCATCCAGGTACCGATGGTCAACCCTATCGAACGCTTTAGATTGATCCAAGTTGATCAGGGCCCCAGCAAAGCCGGGTTCGTTCCCTACCCTCTCTACGATGTATCGCATGAGGTGGAGTTTGTCGTGTATGGACCTGGACGGGATTGCGCATGTCTGCGCTTCTCCCACCAGGTTCCCGACGACAAGCGCCAACCTCTTCGCTAACACCTTGGCCAATATCTTTAACTCTGTGTCTAGCAGAGTTATGGGCCTGAAGTTATCTATGTCACCCTCCTTGTTCTCGTCCTTCCTCACCAGCGTGACTACGCCCTTGGTCACAGAACTGGGAATTCTCCCATTCTGTTGCCAGTTGCAGTAGACCGCCTCGAGGAGACCGGAGAACAAGCCCGGCATCGCTACATAAAGTTCGTATGGTAGACCATCGAGACCCGGAGATTTGCGTTTGCCGCATTGGCTCAGCGCTTCCCCTATTTCAGCGGCTGAAATCGGCCTCTCGCAGGACTTCGCCTCCCCGTCCGAGAGCCGCGCCAGACCGTCGAGGTATGGACCGAAATCCATGGCCCCACCCGGCCCGCCGCCCCTCCCGAACAGTCGTGCAAAGCGCCGTTGAAAGGCCGCGCTCATCCGCTCAGGTTCAAGGATCACGCGTCCATCATGGTCCTTCAAAGACCGAATCGTGGACTTGTTTCCACTTTTTGCCTCTGTCACTCGGGCCCAGCTAACAGCTTTGGCTCCCTCGTTACCCAGAGCACGTATTTTACTCCTGACAACGCAGCCCTCGTGCTTCGCATCAAAGAACTGGTCTAGGGCCGTTCTTGACGCCAGCACGCCGGCCACGTTGCCACTCCTAATCGCCTCTTCTACTCTATTTGTTAATTCCCTTTCAGTTCTATTCCTATCTGATGCTAATTCCCGACTAAAACCTATCGATTCTATTCTAATTTCTCTCTTGATAGAGCCCCACCACCTGTTGTTGACAATTGCCCCCGTCAAACGCTGCTTAACTAGTGTGCTAATCCGCTTACTGTAAGCTTTGTTTGTCGGTAAAGACAAGTTTAGCTTCCAGTAACCGGGTCCCTGTCTATGAGTTCTATCAAGGTTGACCACTCCGGTCAACAACTTGTGATCCGAATAGTCAACCATGAACATTCGTGGACAGCTTAATATGTCCCTATCCTTATTTCTAACTAGGAACCTATCTAGGTACGACCTGGATGTTCCGCTGCGATTACTCCACGTCCACCGTGGCACAGTCGGAAAATCCAGTCGATATCTATCGGCCAGATCAAATCGGCCGATTAATCGTTTGAGGCTGTTACACCCCCCTCTATCGGGACATGCCCCTACATAGTCCCAACGTGCATCCAGGATACCATTCCAGTCCCCACTAAAAGCAAGGAGCGAGACGTTCCCAGGAAATTCTCCAGGCGTCGGAAGAAGTCCGGTCGCGGTGTCCCAGATGGGGCATACGCTGCCACCAGCCTGAAAGCTCCACCTTCACCACTGCCGACGTCTAAAACCACCAGTCGACCCTCCGGGTCCAGGTGTACCTTCTGTGTGGCAAGACCCAGGTATTTTCGCAGCAGAACGACAACCCCACCCCCACCCCTCGGCTGACAGAGAGATGCGTAGATCTCAAAGTCGTCGAAGATGGGGGCCAGTTGGCGCTCGCTGCTGATCCTGGACTCGCAAATAACCATTACATCCACTCTGTGCGACCTGAGGTCATTTAAGAGTTTGCCCTGTTTCCAGGACATCCCCAAGCCGCGTGCATTCACACATCCAACTCTTATATTGGCCGTGTTGGTGCTGAAGAGGTAACAAGGAAGAGGAAAGGAAATTACTTACCTCTTCGTCTCCTGGGGACCAGGCTGCACAATTTCCATGGGGGTGTTGGAAGGGTTGTTTGGTGGGGTGGTGGTTTGTGGTGGGGTGAGGACATCAGTGTGTGGTGGGATTAGGGTGTTTGGTGGGGTGTGGGTGTCTGGTGTGGGGGTGGGGAAACATCTCAATAGAACGCTGTTATGTGGTTTGGTGCAGTTGGTCCCCACATGCATTGGATGGTTCTTTTTCAAAGTTACATAGGTTTCCGTTGGGACCCTAATCATCATTAGGTGCGGTTTGTTCGCTGCGTAGGTGAAAGTAATCCCTTCGGTTTCCACCGAAGGGTTATTTTCTATCGCTTTCATCAACGTTTTATTGTTCTTGTTAATGTATGTATAGAGTTTTTGTTGTGTTGTGTTTGTTTTTGTTTGTTGTTCTTGCGCGTGTTTGCATTTTGTAGTACGTGTTATGTTTTGGGGAGGGGTGGGTTTTTTTATTTGTGATGTTTGTTCTGTTTGTGCTGGTGGCTGTGTGTTTGTGGCATTTTTGTTAATGTGGTGCCTTTTTTTTTCCTTTTCACCTGTTGAAAGGGTTCTCCCTCGTCGTCACTGGGTGACGTTGATACGGAGTCCTCTTCCGTGTTGTTGGGGAGGGGTATATTTTGGGGTTTTGTTGTGGTTGCTTTTGTATTTGTTTTAGGTGGGGAGGGGTTGGGTGGAACAGTGTTTTGTGTTGTTATTTTTCCCTGTTGTTGTTGTTGTGGTGGTGGTGGTGGTGGTTGTGTTGTTGTGTTCGGGGTTGGCAGAAGAGCCTTTTTTTTTTGACTCGTTAATTGAGGACAGGCAGCCCTCAGGTGACCCCTGCTTAATCAGTGGTAACATGACGCCCGCAATCCCTCCACTGAAATGTTTATATAAGTTAGCCCGTCCAGAGGCACGCGTTGTGGGATATTCGCTATTCGTTCTGGGCTCATTTGCACCAGAACTTCTACGGTGGTCCCACCAAATACACCTCCGAAGGACTTTCCTATTGAAATTATCTTGTCTTCGTCAAAGTTTATTATTCCACATAGTATCCACCAAATGTTTACATTTGGTGTGATACTCATTATTTTTATTCTTTGTGTCCTTTTTCTCCTGTATGTGGGGTAAAAGGTGAAGCGGGGGGACACAATGGGTGCTATCGAGTACTTTTGAGCTGTTGACTGGTTGTTCATCAGCACCGAAATGCTACCAAACAGTTTACCTTTTTGTATGAAGGTTAAGTCCTTCATTGCGTCTTTTAGAACCAGCTCAATTTCATTTTGTGATAATTGAGCTGATTTTCTTGTTACGTTCGATATTGTCCTGAAAACCACAGTTTTCAGGACAGCCTCTCTACGTAATTCCTGTGGAGAATTGATGCTAAAAGCACCGTTTTCGCCAAAAGTCACGAATTGTTTTGCGTCTTGTAATAGTTGTTTAGCATTTGTTATGTCTATTGGCGTGTATAGTTCGTTTTTTTTACGGTCTGTGCGAATGTTGTTTTGGTGTTGTTGTCTTTCGTGTTACTGTCACTGTTGGTAATATTGGTGTTGCTATTGTTGCAGTTGTTGGTTGTGGTGTTGTTGTCATTGTTCTTGTTGTTGGTGCTGGTATTATTTACCGGGTTTGGTTTCGCAAGCTTTGTACCCCCAACCTTCCCTCCACCACTTTTCTTAGTGGGCGTGGTACTCACGACAGTGTGCGAGGTGGAAATGGCATCGTCAATGTTCACAGTCAAGGAAGCACCAGAGATGTCGCAGCCTCAGCGCATGCTTGTGCATCATCAGCCATGGCATGCCCAGTCCTCCACGCAACGGGTGTTGACAGCAGATGGATCGTCTGACCATGGAGCGCGTCCCTTCGACAAAAAGCGGAAGAGGAGGCGCTCCATTTTGGTGGGAGTTGGGCCGGGGCAAGGGCCGACGGTGAGGCGGTAGCAGATGACGGATGCAATGTACGCATTCGCCACCTCCACCCGGCCTTTCAGGGACAGCTTCCTCTCGCCCCATTTCTGGATGAGGGAGGCCACCTTGCTCGTCACCTCGTTCCAGTTTTCCTCTATCTGGAGGTCCGGTCCGAACCAGACCCCGAGCAATTTAACCGGTCCGTCCGTCCAACGCCCCACGACGCTGTCGGACGGCATGGACTTGCCTCTCCAGGTGCCGAGCTGCAAGCCCACCGACTTTTCGTGGTTTATCTTTGCTCCTGTCACCGCTTCGTATTCCTTGAGAGCGGTGCCGAGCATCTGGACGTGTCTGGTGCTCGACACCACCACGGTGATAAGAAGAAGAAGAAGAAGTTGACGGGACTAGCGTAAATTTTCCTGTTAGTACCGGTTGCATCTCAGCGTACTCAATAGGTAAGGTTATGTAAAAAATCCCAGAGTAGACACAAAGTTAATTGCTTCAATACAACACGCGTAAATGGGTACCATAAATCTATACCCGTACTCAAGTTTCGGCCATTCTTAATGCAGCAAGAGAGCGTACAGCATCTGTCTGCATTTATTATGTAACAATGCACAATCGGCGTACGTGGCTTCATCTGCCGGTCTCGCCTAATGAATAACCAATCGATCGACAGAATTCGATTCCAGTCCGTGCCGCCTATGGCAGTGAATGCGACAGGCGACACCGTAGTACATTAGTAGCTGAAATCCCTACACGTCAACCAATTGGCTATTGGTTCAGAAATTTACGTGATGATAGAAGTGAGTGAAAGAATCGGTTATTAGATAAAATCTTTCTCGAATCGCTTTACAATAGAATGTTAGCATTCGGCTCTAGACGCCAAGTACCATGGCGAATACGGTGCAATAAAACCTTTCCGGACATTAAATGCCAACAGGCAATTAGACAGCGATATATAATTAGTGCGCTGGTTAGAATTCTAGATATTTCGACCAACCACGTGCATAAGACCGATCAATTTCACAACTTGTACGAGTCAATAGGTGAGTGAGAGAGAACGATAAAACAGGTATTAGGGTGCATATTAAACAAAACACACAAAACAAAAAAAAATGTGTAAAATTGTTCAACTTACTCTCACTGTAAATCTGGTATATACTGCTTTTTTTACTTTGACTGCATGCCCATATATGGACTGTACCCCTTGATAAGTTCAGCTAGATTCCCGCCGTTCTAATACTGGTGGCTTAGTTCGGATCTAGCTGTCGAAACAGCCGGAGCTCAGCCGTCGGGGTCCCGAATTTTCCATATCCTAACTCTTTTATATATATATATATATATATATATATATATATATATATATAGGAACGAGTAGGACCCCGACGGCTGAGCTCAAGCCGTTTCGACGGCTAATTCTGAACTGAATTAGCCGTCGAAACGGCTTGAGCTCAGCCGTCGGGGTCCTACTCGTTTTATTACCCACTCTACTACCCTAAGTATTGAGTACTTTGGTGCTTTATGGTCCACCTGGTTCCTTACCACATTTCCTTCGTCATATATATATATATATGAAACATTCGGAGCCCCAACGGCTGAGCTCCTGCCGTTTCAGCAGCTAAATTCGTCGGGCTCCCCCGAATTATTCATATTACCCACTCTATTACCCCCAAGTATCGAGTACTCTGGTGAGTATTGGTGTAACTGGTTTTACCGCTTCCATTCTGATATATATATATATACATATAGACACACACGCGCACACACACACACACACACACACACACACACACACACACACACACACACACACACACACACACACACACACACACACACACACACACACATATACACACACACACACACACACACACACACACACACACACACACATATATGAACAAAATTAGAATTTGATTTCTCGCTCTCACATAGCGGATTACATAAATGTATCTATTAGTTTTATATCGAATAATAATAATAATAATTGTTTCTACTTTTGGCACAAGGCCAGCAATTACCCAGTGCATTACTGGTACTTTATTTTATCGACCCCGTAAGGATGAAAGGCAAAGTTAACCTCGACGGGATTTGAACTCAGATCGTAAAGAAACGAAACTATGCTAGAAAGCATAGCGTCCAACTCTCTACCGATACTGCCAATTCACCATAATAATAATAATAATAATAATAATAATAATAATAATAATAATAATAATAATTCGATTAGAAAGCGTCGGGGCCCGACGGCTGAGCTCTTGCCGATTCGACAGCTAATTTCAGAATGAGGATAAAACTACTCGCTGTGAAAGGGTCGGAAGAGCTTACGGTAATTGACGTGTAGGTCAGTGAATAAGCGGCCAAGAAAAAGATATTACCTCTTTAAAAGTCACTAATGAAAGTTATAGCATCAATTGTTTGTTTTTTATATTTTCAGGGAATGTTTTTTTTTTGTGTGTGTCTGTGTTTGTGTGTGTGCGCGCGGGTGTGCTTGTGCGTATGTGTGTGTGTGTGTTTGCTTGTAAGTTTCGTTATCTTGTAGATATGGGTTTGAAATACTGTAGTAATGTAGTGATTGAGGAAAATGGGGCTGAATTGTCAAGGGAAAACAAAGCGTATGTTTTTCTGCTGTCATGTCGATTTATTTTTTAGCCATCGCTGCAATTGGAGAGGTCAGAGAATTCAGCAAGCTAACAGCATTGACGTCACCAACAAATTGCACACACTCCCAGACCTGCACCCATACTGTTACAGACGTATCATAATCTATAAAGCTCAGTGTGTGGTCATGCTCCTTTCTTATAGAAATCTATGATATAGAATTTCTTCAATTGAAATTTACAATTCAGTATTCGAAATAGTTTCGATTGCGTCTTGGCACATCTAATTTTTTTCAATTTCACCCACATTCTCTGTCATTTAAACTGCTAAACTCTTTCCACTACCATTCAAAATCTATACAACTTCATACTTTCTGCTACTTTCTCTTTCCAAGCTTGATGGTGATACTGTCCGTTTTACTCTGTCATATCATCTGCCTACCTCTATCTACAACCCACATATTTTGCTACTTTCTCTTTTATACTTCAAATTATTACATTTCATACGAAACGACAATTATTCAAAAGCAACAGATACATTTATTCAACAACAAGCGATAAATCTTTTTAAAAACCTCCTTTCCAAACGCATACAAACACACACTCACTTCAACAACAACAACAACAATCTGCCTTTTATAGATAATGATAAACAATAATATCCTCTATGAGGTCACTAAACCTGCTAGAAACAGCAGCTAACTCTCCCCCATATCACACCCCTCCCTACTGTCTTAAATTTAGAAAACATATCTTCTATGAGGTCACTAAACCTGCTAGAAACAGCAGCTAACTCTCCCCCATATCACACCCATCCCTACTGTCTTAAATTTAGAAAACATATCTTCTATGAGGTCACTAAACCTGCTAGAAACAGCAGCTAACTCTCCTCCATATCACACCACTCCCTACTGTCTTAAATTTAGAAAACACATATCCTCTATGAGGTCACTAAACCTGCTAGAAACAACAGCTAACTCTCCCTCATATCACAACCCTCCCTACTGTCTTAAATTTAGAAAACACACAGACAACCATGCAGAACAACTCCCTCGCAGCTCTGTTGTTCGGCTGGCATCGTCTACGCGCGTGTTGCGCAAGTACTGTGAAACAATAAATTTCAACACTTTTTTGCACAGAGATAATATCCATAGGCGAAACTACAATTGTCACTGCTGGCGCAGCTCCTGCTTCCAGGTCTGCAATTCATTCACCCAGTGCCTGGCAGACAAAAAAGTGCTGCCATAAAATGGGTGGTGCAACCTAACTTTGGTAACTTAATGACCCCGAGCAACGCCGGGCTTTAATGCTAGTATATTATATATGCTAGTCAACAAAAGTACCGACATACAATGAATATGATAAGTAAACAACAGAAGTACTTCATATGTAAATATACTTTAGTTGTTGAAGTGACGTTCGAACGAGTATCCTCCACTTCTAACTAACTTACCCTCTGCCACTGGTTCCGGCCGACAGGATGGAGACTACATTGCTCCGGAAGACAGCGAGGGAGACGCACTGAAACAGACACTCCACCTATTGGGGCTTGCACATGCGGGCGGCCAACTCCACCCCGATAGCAGTAAGTAGGGACCCCAGAGGTCTCCACTGTTACAGACTCCACCACAAACTTATCTGAGAGCGGCTGATAATTGGACAGTTTGCCTTTTTTAGCTTGATGGCCAACATTGCCTGGACTGATAGCCGAACGCACCAGGTTGTCACTTGAGTAGGTGTCACAGCACGTGGCATCGCAGTTGAGTGGCCTACCCCCGCAGAACGGGGATATTGTTATGCCGTCTTGACTTTTGCCGTCTCCTCCCTCGGCCCAACCCTACTGGCTTTGAGCTGGGAAGAGAAGTCTGTGCCATCCAGGCCATGCTTTATGATCTCGTTGAGAGCAGTATGGTGTACGAGACGGCCAGCACTGTAATGGCATGACAGTGGGTGGAGACCGAGAGGATCCTCAGTGGTATCGCAACGACATTTCTGAGGCTCCAGATGTGGAGGCTGATCCTCAGGGAAACACTACTTTACAAGAAGTCCCTGTCCAGGTGAGTACCAGTCGCGAGTGAGGGAACTGTGTTAAGCCAGGCACCACTGAGGGGTTGGGGCTTTTTTTTAGTTTTCTTATATGATCACTGACCGGCTGGTCGGAATAGTTGCTTTTGCTTCGAGTGTGTGTGTTTGTTACCAAGTTTGTTATATTTGTTATGGTGTGCGGTGGTGAACGTTGTGCCAAAACTTATTTCTGTGTTGTATTACGGGCGTATGTGTATATATTTTAGAAAAAAGTCTACTGCTAGGGTATGTTAGTATATGAGGTTGCGTGTGCATGTGTATTAGAATGCGTGTAGAGGGGAGTTATTGGTATGTTTTGCAGTGAAGCTTATGTGTCCATTATTCTAAATGGTAAGCAAATTTATGTATAACGTTCAGTGTATATTTATTTATGCAAGTGTATGGGTGAATGTTGTTAGTTTGGTAAGAATTGCAACGTTGTTCACGAGTACTATATGGAGTGTGTGAGCCAGGTGTTAGCATGCGTGTGCAACGAAATATTGTTGGTGCGCGCGTGTGTGTGTGTGTGTGTGTGTGTGTGGAACTGTATATGCTTGTATGGATGTGGGTTTGTCCGTACCTGCGAGTGTGCATGTGTGGGCGCGCGTGTGTGTGTGTGTGTGTGTGTGTGTGTGTGTGTGGAACTGTATATGCTTGTATGGATGTGGGTTTGTCCGTACCTGCGAGTGTGCATGTGTGGGCGCGCGTGTGTGTGTGTGTGTGTGTGTGTGTGTGTGTGTGGAACTGTATATGCTTGTATGGATGTGGGTTTGTCCGTACCTGCGAGTGTGCATGTGTGGGCGCGCGTGTGTGTGTGTGTGTGTGTGTGTGTGTGTGTGTGGAACTGTATATGCTTGTATGGATGTGGGTTTGTCCGTACCTGCGAGTGTGCATGTGTGGGCGCGCGTGTGTGTGTGTGTGTGTGTGTGTGTGTGTGTGTGGAACTGTATATGCTTGTATGGATGTGGGTTTGTCCGTACCTGTGAGTGTGCATGTGTGGGCGCGCGCGTGTGTGTGTGTGTGTGTGTGTGTGGAACTGTATATGCTTGTATGGATGTGGGTTTGTCCGTACCTGCGAGTGTGCATGTGTGGGCGTGTGTGTGTGTGTGTGTGTGAAAGAGAGAGTATTGATATTTTGTATTTATTTGTTGCGCAATGTAGTTGACCTATGGTTACAATGTGTGCCTGTGTGTGCATGTGAAGGGGTGGATGGATATCAATATGTTTGGTTAGTGTTTCTTTTCCCTGTATTATGTTTATTCTCAATACGTGTTTCACTCACAATGTTGACTTCAAACTATTGATAATTACTTAAATATGAAAAAGAAAGATAAAAACAAAATTAAGTAATGAGAAAAAAAGGGAAGGGGGGGGGGGGGGCAGTGGGAAAGAAGGGCAGATCTGGCTGCATAGAAAGTAGAGGAAATGACTATAAGGGGGTACTCGGGTGGGTGTTGTCGTTTTTGTGCAGCAATTGGATTGATGTCATTATACCGGCCTGAGGGTTTGTGTGTATAGCTTTAGTGTTGAATATGCAGCTTGATTTTGATTGATATATAAATGGCTGCGTGTGTACGTGAACAGATATGTGTATTTCTTTAGTGTTGTGTAATGGTGTGTGTGTGTGTATGTGTGTACGTGGCCCAGTGGGTGCAGGTGTGTGTGTATGCGCTTGCGTCGGGAGTCTGTCTGGGTGCTGATTCCGGGTGTGATTTTGTGGAATCTGTTGGTAGGTTTTAGGTTGAGTCATGGTTGTGTGCGCGTGTGTACTGTGTGTACTGTGCGCACCTAGGGGTGTATGTAACGGTGTGGGTGAGCCTTATATATATATATATATATATATATATATATATATATATGTGTGTGTGTGTGTATATGTGTGTGTATATGTGTGTGTGTGCGTGTGCGTGTGTGTAGATCCCGAGTTATATGGGAAGGTAACCATAGTTAAAAAAGGTACTCAATATATTAGTGGATTGTAAGTATCATTATTTAATATAGAAATAAAATACCAGTAATGCACTGGGTAATTGCTGGCCTTGTGCCTAAAGTAGAAACAATTATTTAATATAGAAATGACTTCTACAGGACTAAAACTGTTTTATTCGCATGAAATCATGAGGAAAGTCCTAATGGGATGAAACAGTCATAGTCCTGTAGAAGTCATTTCTATATTAAATAATTGTTTCTACTTTTGGCACAAGGCCAGCAATTACCCAGTGCATTACTGGTACTTTATTTTATCGACCCCGTAAAGATGAAAGGCAAAGTTAACCTCGGCGGGATTTGAACTCTATTAAATAATTGTTTCTATTTTAGGCACAAGGCCAGCAATTATCCAGTACATTACTGGTACTTTATTTTATCGACCCCCGTAAGGATGAAAGGCAAAGTTAACCTCGGCGGGAAATGATATATAACCACCGCAGATCCTCTTCCAAAGATCCTTTGCAAGTGGTAAACTACTCGGGAAACTAAAAGAAAGCATAATATGTCCTATCCATAAAGGAGGAAACCAAGCAGATGCTAAACCTACAGACCTGACTCCCTGACCTCACATATCAGCAATGTCATGGAACGAATCATCATCAGAAAACATCACTCTTCTAGAAGAAAATGGACTTCCAACTGACACCCAGCATGGCTTTCGCCCAGGTAGACGTTGTCTTACGCAGCTCTTGCAGCTTTATGACTGGATACTCAAACAGCTGCTAGACCGTTCAAACGTAGATGTGATATATCTCGACTTTGCGAAGGCCTTCTACAAGGTTGCTCATGGAATAATATGTCACAAACTACATAGCTTTGGCATAGCTGGAAAACTAGGTTTTCATGACTTCTTAAAACAGGCTTCATGACTTCTTAAAAGACAGAAGCCTGGTTGCAGCCAAATGAGCCATCTCAAAGGAAACGTCAATAACAAGTTTCAAGCCCTCAGCTATCAACCCATAAACATATGACCACCACATCAACGGTACAATGGACCAGGAGGAATCGAAATCCCAGAGTCAAAATCAGTAGGGGACCTGGGTATTGACATGAGCAATAATGCATCGTTTCGTGCACACATCACCAACATGATCGCAATGTGCAGACGACTGGCAGGATGCATTCTGAGGACTTTCAGAATAAGAAACCAGGAAACCATGCTGGTCCCCTGGAGGACTTTTGTCCTCAGCCTAATAGGCTATTGCTCTCAGTTGTGGTCGCCCCATGGTGTCAAACTAACTGCAGAACTTGAAGAAATCCAACGAAGTTACACCAAGAGGATTGCCTCAATAAAAGAGATGAGCTACTGGAAGAGGATAAAACAACTATATCCATGTAGTTTTATACATGTTGATGTTTCCGAGGATCCAAATATGTTGATGATTAACATATGTAGGGATATTTTTATTTATTATTTTATTATTTTATTTTATTTTTAAAAGGCCATAACTTTATTTTGTATATAAATAACATTACAAATAATAAAAAAAAAGGGAAAAGAAAAAATGAAAGAGAAAAAGAAAGAAAAACCACACATAAGCAGGTAATACATACATCTAGGACTACATACAACAAAAAAGTAGGCGAAAGGGATGGACAAACGAACCGCTATAGAGCAAAAGATAACAATATCACGGGGAGCACTGGGAAGCCTCTTTGCTTTCGTGCTTGTGGAATGTGACTTGTATATGGGTTTAATTTCCATCATACTAAAAGGATAAAATAATGTTTTTAATCATCCCTACTTATTGTTATTTTGCTGAAACGTACATAAAACAAATATAAGGTTATAATTCGCCATAAACCCTTGTTTGTATTATTATTTATTAATATTTTAATTAGATATTTTATTAATAACAGTCTAACTAAACGTATTGTTTGCACTTGAATAATCAGTAACAAATGTATGGTCTGTAGCAAGCTACTGTCCTGTGGCGCATGGATACCTTTTCCGTATCCGTACCAGCGTAGCGAAATGTATCTCAACTTCCGCCCAAAGGGAAGAATTCCCGCTTCTTTCGAAAATCTCTTTTTTATTTTTGCATCTAGCCCCGTTAAGGTAACACCTATTTGTTTTTGCTCAACAAACATTCTAAAATGTAGCTACCGAACTTTACCACGGCCTGGCTTCTCGCTTCGGCCACCGGACCGCGTCTTCTCTTACAGCATCTTAATTTATTTATTTATTTATTTCGACATGCCAGCTAAACGTTTGTAATCGGTTTGTAAATAAATTATATTTAAAACATTATATATAAAGTCATATGATGCTATTTACCACAACATTGCTTTTAATTGCTTCACTGGTGACTTCTAACAATACAATACACTAACACAAATATCAACATTCTCAACATGCATATCTATATCTTTATTTTCTACTAACTTCTAAAGGTCTATAGTTTTACTCGTGGCAGAATTAGTAGGGTGTTACACAAAATATTCTATAGTATTTAGTGCCATCCTCACAGAGTCCGTGTTCAAATCCTCTCGTGGTGAACTTTGTCATTCATCCTTTAGCCATTTAAGTATGTACTAGGGTCAAATTAATCGGCTGTAACAAAACTCATTCCTTCACTCGTAAAAGCAATCCGTGTCTAAAGTTAGCAAATATACGGGGTCAATAAAATAAAGTACCAGTAATGCATTAGGATAATTGCTAACCTTGTGCCAAAAGTAGGAACAATTATTACTGTACAGTATATTTTTTTCATTGTAATTTTCCAGGCGAAGAGAACAAGAAGGAGAAACGAAGAAGCGTGTTAGCCACATTGGCAACTATAAACGGGTACGTTACATCTTTAAACTAATCAAGTTCGTTATAAATCAAACAGGCAACGAGTTGGTAGAGTTATGAGGGCGTCGAATTAAAAACGCCTCGGTATTTGTTCCAGCTCACTGTACTCTGAGCTCAATTCCAGTCATGGTCAACTTTGCCTTTCATCCCTTCGAAGTCGATAAAGAAAGTCCCAGTCCAGTACGAGTCTCAATTCTTACGTTCTCTAGAAGAAATTGGTTGTGTTCCGGAGAAGGATGGGCTCCGCCAGATTTTAAATGTTCTGTACACAATGTTTCATGGCGGCACCGCACCCCTATGATTCTTTACCCACCCATAAATTATACAGATGCACTACCTCTATAAAGATGTGCGTTACATCTATACAGTAAGCAGGTATATTTAAAAAAAGAGAACGTGCATGGTTCCGTGGTTAGAGTATTTGGTTCACGATCGCGAGTTCGATTCTCGGTGGCGCGTTGAGTCCTTGAGCAAGACACTTTATTTCCTGTCCACTCAGTTGCCAAAAATGAGTTGTGTCTGCAATTCGAAGGACTAGTCTGGTCACATTCTGTTCTGTGTCACACTGAATCTCCCTGAGAACTACGGTAACGGTACACGTATAGCGATTATTTGTTTGTCGTGTTGGTGAGTGGACTGTGTTGTGGTGTTAATTCGTTTGTTGCGTGTGTGCTCATTTGTAGCTTGCTGTGTCGTGGGGTCACTGTTGTGTGATACAGTGTGACTAGAGGTTGTATGTGTGCAGGTAAGTGAGTAAATGTTCAATAAGATGATGATGATATGATAGTTCCTTGATCACGCAGAAAATTAATATATATAAATTAACCACGATGACAGCAAACCGCTATATTATTAATTTATTGAAAATAACTCACGCCGGAGCTATACGAAAAATTACACAGGAATTATGGACGTTATTTGTTTGTTTGTAAAAGTAGAATTAAATTGTATTTACCAAGAAAACTTCATGAACTTAACTGGCTTGTTTAAGAAGAGACCTAGAGATAGAGATTGAGTGAAAGAGAGAGAGAGTAAGAGTCTATTAGACCAGGGAGAGAGAGAGAGAGAGAGTCTGTAGACCCCCAAAGGGTCTGTAGAAGGCAAATGTTTTACATCGTTACTCTATCAGAGAATGCTCTGAACTGCCTTTTTGCTTGGCCTAAGACAGGCTATTTATATCTGTTGCTTCCTCTGTCCCCTGCTTTGAGAACCACGGGGGTGACCTCGAGAGATCGCTCACGCACAGGCTTGTTTACGCCAATAAATGTTACCTACGGGTCAAGGAGTGAGACAGATTTCGCTTCACACGTGTCTGTTAAATGTCGGGCCATAGGTACGTTAATTTCATGAGGAGGCCGTTCCATTGAACGAATCAACTGGAATACTCGTCGTCGTAACTGACAGAGTGCCAGTTATTATTATATAAACAAAACAAACATGTAACATCTTACACACACTCGCTTACTTACGGTCAGATGTTGAGATATTGAAGGTATCTTATTAATTTCGTATAGGCGGCGAATAAGCAGAGTCGTTAGAACGTTAGATAAAATGTCTTCTGGTATTCGTTCCGGCTCTCTACTCTCTGAGTTAAAATCCCACAGAGGTCAACTTTTCCTTAGCTCCTTTCGAAGTCGAGAAAAAAAGGGACTAGTACAGGGGTCTATTCTTCCTTTATATATTTTTCTCTTCCATTCTCTCACTCTCTATCTTTCTCTGGAAATAATATGCTGTATTCGGATCTGGAGAGGGATGGGTTGTGCCAGATTTTAAAAATGCCTTAGAAACGCTGCATGCCACGACGGCGCCACTATGACTCCTCCATGAGTTACGCGGCCATACCATACCACCACATATAGATTTCGTAAACAAACTATATTTGATGAAGGTTTATTTATATATAGTGTACCTTGAACGACTATAGTTAATTAGCGATAGCACTTACAGAGGGTGATTCAGAATAAAGACGTATATGCACCCATAAACAATATGTCCCTGTACAATAAATATATATTTAACTTTGCTGTGGGTATTTTAAGTTACAATCATATCAAAACTGCCTCGGCATAGGAGTAAGAGCGGTAGATGCATTTCACGGTCATCAGTTTGTGACATGGTCATTGCTTAAAATCTTTAAATTCACAATCGCGGTCTTTAAGTGATACTATAAGTATTACTCATTACCAAACAGTGGGGGTGTACACACACACAGTGGGATCGTGTTGATGAGAACTAGTTCAGTTCAAAATGCGCATCTATGATTGTCCCTCTTGCTTCTGCTGGACACCGCCAGACGGCGTTAGTCGCTGGTGTTTTGGCATAGCTACGGCTCTCTAAATGTTTATTTTAAACATACCGTATTTCTTCTGAAATACGAAATTCCAATACATATCTGTATACAATTATGCCTGAAGCTAAATTGTAATTCTCTCTCTCTCTCTCTCTCTCTCTCTCTCTCTCTCTCTCTATATATATATATATATATATATATATATATATATATATATATATATATATATATATGATATTAATAAATGGAAACTATATTTCGAAAACCATATTTATTCTATTATATATATTTCAAGGGTACAAAAACTTTGGTACGCTCTCATCAGATAAAATACAAAGTTTGTTTTATAAATATTGACATATCCAGGAAGGAGATCTTAACGGTTCAAGTTTTTCTTGGATATCCCTTTGCTTATATATATATAGTAATCTTTACCAAAGTGTGGAAGCTTATAGATACCCCTTTCTTTCACTGGACGAAAATAGAAGCTCATATGTAGTATACCTTGTCTAATGTGTCTATACGTCTTATGTGACTGTAGACCAGAACCTGGAAACTTCCTATCTAGGGCGCGGACTAGACAAGTTTTTTTATCATCTGGTCATCTGGTCCCTCCAGTTTCACGACAACAGGCCACTATGCTCTTCCATCTTTCTCAGTCTCTGGCAAGGGTTGGTGCTTGAAACCAGTTTGTGCCACACCTGCGAAGATCATCTTTTAGGGTGGCTGTCCAAGTCTTCTTTGGCCTACCCTTTGGTCTTTTCCTACCAGCTAGCAACTATGACATTGCAGTTGTTGCTGGTATATTGTCCTTCATTCGTAGGACATGCTCTGCCTACTGCATTCTTCTGCTCTTGATGACAAAACTCAGGCGTGTGATATTGGCTTCTTGAAGTACATCAACGTTTGTGATCTTGTCTTGCCACCTAATGTCCAGGATCTTTCAGAGGCATCTTTGTTGGAAAGTATCAAGCTGCTTTTCAGTTCTGGTGGTACTCTTCTATGTATCAGCAATGTAGGTTTTTTTTTTTCATGGAAGACAAACTTTTACTTATGCAATAAGTATCGCCTATCCCCTCCACCGGCATTGTCCAGAGGAAAAGGCTGGGGCAAATACAGCTCGGAAGCAGTGCTATCGCAGGCAAACTAAGAACGTGACGATCCAGAACAAATACTAGAAGACGAATTTTCTCCAAGGCTCTAACAATTCCGCCCTTGAATGATATTTTATTTTATCGACCTCAGAAAAATAAAAAACAAATTCAACATCGGTGGGAACGCAAAGAACCGGAACAAATGATGCATTTCATTTTGTTCGACGCACTAATGATTTTGTCAATACTACTCCTTAACTTGTTATAGTGAAGAGAGAACCACATTCTCTCATAACAAAACACCGTAACTATGACAACGGGCTAATAGAAAATATAGTTTTCTCCAGGGAAATGTGTCATATGCACACACGCACACACATTCTCTGTCTTTCTCCCTCTATCTATCTATATGTGCTTTATTGTATGTGTGTGGGGGGATTGTGTGAAGAATTAAAGAAAGTATATCAAAGAGCAAATTAGTTCTCCGCCATTACACGTACTTAAATGAGCGATATAGTGGTGAGACAAGATCTATCAGTCTGTTCTGTTACTTGTAAGTACATAATGTATATGTGCATAACCATAACTCATACATAGACCATATGTATTTAGCACTGATTACTTAAATATATTTACGAGTAATTTAAATTAAGGACAAACATTTCACATCTGGCTTAGGTCTTTAATCAGCGTTCAGGCGTACATTTTACATTTTGCCTTAGCCTATTACCGGCTTTGGGGACCTACATTTCACATCTGACCTGGTCTTTGACCAGCTTTCAGTGCTTACAGTTCGTATCTAGCCTGGGCTTTTACCATCATTGATGGCCTACATTTCACATCTTGGCTCAACTTATAATAGAATTAGGATTTAGCTTCATGCATATATATATATATATATGTGTGTGTGTGTGTGTGTGTGTGTGTGTGTGTGTGTTATTTATTTTTTATCATGAACATTTATATAAAAAATAATAATTAAGTTTTTAAGAGAAAGATCTCAAATTTTATATAGTTTAGGGCCTCAACAAGTGAAAGTCTGGCCCTGCCTGGACAGATGTGAAATATAGCGCGCCCCCTTCCAGAAAAGTTGGTAAATGGGCCCAGGCAAGTGGTGGTGGTGGTGGTGGTGGGAATAGTAGTAGTAGTAGTAGTAGTAGTAGTAGTAGTAGTTGTTGTGGTAGTAGTAGTAGTAGTAGTAGTAGTAGTAGTAGTAGTAGTAGTAATGGTTGTAGCAGTAGTGTCAGTAGTAGTTGTAGTGTTGATATGTTGGTGATGATGGTGATGATGAAGAACATAAGATGCTTTATTGACGTCGATGACCGTTCTCTCCACACACACACACACACACACACTCTTTCCCCTCTCTAAGTTATTCGTTGATCACCTAATTACATATACCCCCCCCCCTCTCGTTGTATGTGTTTAATTAAACAAATTATAATGAACAAAATCGTCTGTACGTAGCCGATTTCTGGGACTCTTGCTAAACACCCTCAGAAAATAAAGTTAATATAAAGTATGATGTGATATGCTATAAAATATGATTGCTTATAAAATAGGGTAACGAAAAAAGAAGTTGCAATTAGCCGCTATGAGGAATCGATCTCCCTGGGAAATATGGGGTTCGATCAGTGACGTAGCTATGGTGTGTGCCACCCGAGGCAACCCTTCCGTTTGCTGCACCCGGGCTCCCAGAAAAAAATACATATTGCTCTTAATATATATATATAACTCTTAAAGTTATATATATATATATATATATATATATATATATATATATATATATGGTGGCTGCCAACTCGTTTTCGAGTACGGCCACTACTTTATATCCATGTAGGAGAACTCCTACCGATGCGCTGAACGAGTGTGACTTTTTAGTCCAGCCAGCGACTTGAAAACTCTGGTACAAACACTACACCTGTGACAATTATTGACACATAGTGCTGGGCCCATGGTACCATGTGAGGACAAGTGCAGAGAGATCTCCAGATATAAAGCAATACCTGTGCCGTGAAGCTTTTATAGTGAGCAAAGGCACTGCACAAAGCCAGTCCCACTCTCTTAACCAAGATGATATTTACCAAAAAGAAGAACAAGTCAACATCATTGGATACCATCAGGGTTGCAGGTGTTATATCAGAGTTTTCCTTCTCCTAGAATTCTGCCTTGACAAAGGCTAAGGGGTCATCTCTCCCGGATATATATATATATATATATACATATATATATATATATAAGTGTTCTCGGTATGGTAAACTAACTGTTGTGTTTACTACTTCTACCAAACTCGTCCCATGGACTGAGTGCTCTACCACTACGGATATTACCTTCCAGTGTCCCCCCCCTCTCTCTCTCTCTCTCTCTCTCTCTCTCTCTCTCTCTATATATATATATATATATATATATATATATATATATATATATATATATATAATTAGGATTGGTGTTCTGAAATAGCGATGTATATATGAATGTATGTATAGTATATTTGGCAACATAAACATAAATTTTCAATTAAACATACGGTATATTGCTAAATATACTATATATGCATTCATATATATATATATATATATATATATATATATATATATATATATATATATATATATACAGTTGTCCCCGGGTATTCACGGGGGTTACATTCCTAGAACACCTGCGAAGATTGAAAAACCGCGAATATTGGACGTGGTCCATAAAAAAGCCTATTAACGTCAAAACATAACGTAAAATACAGGCCAGCAAATACGGTATATTGTTATTCATAATTTAGCGTTAAAAAGCGTAAAAGAATATATTTTGCCACGAAGAAAGCCATAAAAATCGCGGAAGATATTTACGATTCCGCGAATATGTAGTGGTTTCTACGAACAATTATTAGTTGGGCTCTAAGGAAAATTCCGCGAATAAATGGAACCACGAATGTCGGTAGTACACTATATATATATATATACATATATATATATAAACCTGTCTGTATATAACTATAATATTATGCTGCCGCATTAAAAGAACGCTTATAGCCTATAGCAGACCCCAAAGTGTCACCCAGGGCGGACCGCTCCTCTCGCCCCCTCTAGCTACGCTAGTGGGTTCCATTCCTCATAGTGGCCGACGATAACTTCTTCCAACGGCTTTTAAGAGTTTATAAGCTATTTTATAGCATTCCCGCTCGTGAGCACACCATTCTTTATATTAAACTATAATGAGTTTTTCCGTCGTAGGTAAATTATCGCAAATTTAGGCATAACACCATGCTTTGACGCATAGAGTTACGGCCCTTGCCAATCTTAGTTCAAATCCCGCCGAGGTTAACATTGCCTGCCTTTCTTCCTTACGGGGTCGATAAAATAAATTACCAGTAATGCACTGGGTAATTGCTGGTCTTGTGCCAAAAGTAGAAACAATTATTAACTATCAATATCTCTGAGATATGAATGGCAAAGACATATCGGTGGTGTTAAAACGGTAGTCAGTTAAATATCTAAATCTTAAAAATAGATAGCATGATTTTTAATTGTGTTTTTGCTGTCAAAGTGTTCACATCCGGTTGGACATTAGGTAGAGTGAATCAGAAGATTTGTGGAAGATTTGTGGCCTTTTATTGTATTCAAAAGTCACGTCTCTCATATTACAATAATTTAAAATTTTAGATAAACAACTCATTGAGTATCAGTTCTCGCGGACCGGTCAAAATCTTTCGCAGAAGCCCCGTTCTTGATGATTTCCCCCGAATGAAACAGTTAAGAGTTCTAGTCCTGTAGAAGCCATTTCTATATTATATATATATATGACAGGCTGAATGAGTTGGGGTGAATAACCCAATGAAACTGAAGTATCTGTACATGTCACTATTGAAATTAATTCTCACTCTCACTCTCTCTGTATATATATATATATATATATATATATATATATATATATATATATATATATATATATATAGTAATAATAATAAATTTGAAGACTAAAATTCTCCGGTTGCAACGTTTTTTGA
Source organism: Eledone cirrhosa (assembly GCA_964016885.1). Taxonomy (NCBI): domain Eukaryota; kingdom Metazoa; phylum Mollusca; class Cephalopoda; order Octopoda; family Eledonidae; genus Eledone; species Eledone cirrhosa. Next base: position 220,350,810 of record OZ024742.1, on the reverse strand, counting down.
AATATTCACTTCCGCGTTAACAGATTGACTTTGTTAGTTTCAGAAGATCCCGTTAAGGGTGAAAGCAGCGATTCTTTGCTTAAACTTTAATCTGTTATTTTAATAAATATATATATATATATAAAGGGAAGGTTCTATACAAAACAGTGGACATAGAGAAAAGGTGAAGTTGGAAATAACACGGAAAATATATTTAAGGGTCTGTTTTTCTTTTTTCATCCTTTCTTTGATTCGTCAAAGTGACATTATTGAAAAGATGACATTATTGAAAAAATGAGAGGGTCAATTCTTTTAAAAATATACCGGTAATACTTTATATACTTTATATAATTTATATACATTATAAAACTTTTTTAAAAAAGAATTGTCCCTCTCATTTTTTCAATAATGTCACTTTGACGAATCAAAGAAAGGATAAAAAAAAAAAACAGACCCTTAAATATATTTTCCGTGCTATTTCCAACTTCTCTCTCTCTCTCTCTCTCTCTCTCTCTCTCTCTCTCTCTCTCTCTCTCTCTCTCTCTCTCTCTCTCTATGTATATACATATATAAATTAAAATGAAGAATTAGAAATACGACTATCATTCATCAGTGATCTACTATCCATCATAGGTATTTCTTCGCATTAAAGACCAGATACCTCAGGCTAGCGCGAACAATAACTAAAATAAGTTATTGGGATAAAAAGAATTGGGTGGAGAAAGAGGGACAGGTAAACAAACATGAATGGTGAGGCAACGTAAAGAGAGGAAAAAATGAGAAAATCAAGTCAATGATTCATTTGAACATAAGAACTTGCGAATATTGACGAGAAGAGGAGAGACACATTATATACACACACACACACACACACACACACACACACATATATATATATATATATATATATATATATATATATATATATATATATATATATATATATGTGTGAAGTAATTCCGTCGGAAAAGTCCAGGAAAAAAACAGTGCTCTATGTTGGTAACAGAGCTTAATAGTTATGTAATAAACAACATAAGGCGATTATTTCATTTACCAGTGGTTTCTTAAAAGCAAAAAAATGTTGCTTTCAATCATCAGAATGAAAAAATCCTGGTGTATTTATTGGCGTTGGATTTTAAAAACAAAAATATAATCTATATGAAAGTGAGGCTGGAAAAGGAAGAAGGAAAGGAAAAGTAAATAATAAAAACACACATGCAAACACACATACACACACACAAATATATACATACACATATATATATATATATATATATATATACATACACACATACATACACACACACATATACACACACATATATATGTGTATATATATCCATACACATACATATACACATACATACATACACTCATAAATATCAACATATCCATACATACACATACATACAAATACACAAACGTGAAAAGATAAACTCTCGTCAGACGGTTCTTTTCACTCGGAGAATATAAAATTCCCGAGTTCAAATTACGAACTGGCGCTATTCAAAATTGTTCCCTATTATTATTATTCTTCTCTTGGTCGAGATAAAATTTGGTCGTTCTGACTGCTGCTATTTATAATGGTAGTAGACTGACCTCGCTGCCTCTGCTTCTATCTTTACACACGGCACTGGACAGAATTGCTTCCACGTCATTCATTCTCACCTCGGGAACAATTTTGAATAGCGCCAGTTCGTAATTTGAACTCGAGAATTTTATATTCTCCGAGTGAAAAGAACCGTCTGACGAGAGTTTATCTTTTCAATGGAAGGCCGCAAGGACTGTACATTTATTTTTGAGACTCGAAACCGATTCGGTAAAGGTAACCATAGTGAGTACAGTGAATGTTTTAAAATTTATTTTGAAACCTTTTCTTATTTGCTAAACCTTGATTATATATGTTCTGGCTCGTTAATTTATTAACCTGCCATTGAACCACATTGGCATATGGTTGGACAATACATGTGTCCCTAGACGCTTTTTGCGTGTAGGGATATATACTTTGAGTTCAAATCCCGCCGAGGTTGACTTTGCCTTTCATCCTTAGGGGGTCGATAAAATAAAGTACCAGTAATGCACTGGGTATTTACTGGCCTTGTGCCTAAAGTAGAAACAATTATTATATATATATATATATATACCCCACTCTCAAGAGCGTGAAACTAATATACCTTTGTTCGTACTGCCTCTCTGTTTTGTTCCCGTTCAATTTTTCACTATATATATATATATATGTGTGTGTGTGTGTATGTATGTATTGGTGTGTGTGTGTGTGTGTGTGTATGTATGTATTGGTGTGTGTGTGTGTGTGTGTATGTATGTATTGGTGTGTATGTGTGTGTGTGTGTATGTATTGGTATGTGTGTGTGTGTGTGTGTGCATGAGTGCGTAATTTAAGATCTCAAGAAAAGTTTTGACTGCCAGTAGCCACTTAAAACCTTCCTTCTCACACACCCGCACCCACTCTACCTTATAAACATCACGCACTCAACTATAGACAATGACGTAAAACACAGACGTAGAATAAAAGCTAACTCACACACCACGCAATGACTCCAATTGTCCTTCAAACGAAAAGTATCTTTGTCAACACTTTAATTCATCTAATTTTTTTCTCTTTTTTTCTTTCATATTAATAGCCAAATGACCAACCTTGTTTACAAAATGTATTCATTCAAAACAATATCTTTTTATTGTATACTAGCATTAAAGCCCGGCGTTGGTCGGGGTCATTAAGTTACCAAAGTTAGGTTGCACCACCCATTTTATGGCAGCACTTTTTTGTCTGCAAGGCACTGGGTGAATGAATTGCAGACCTGGAAGCAGGAGCTGCGCCAGCAGTGACAATTGTAGTTTCGCCTATGGATATTATCTCTGTGCAAAAAAGTGTTGAAATTTATTGTTTCACAGTACTTGCGCAACACGCGCGTAGACGATGCCAGCCGAACAACAGAGCTGCGATGGAGTTGTTCTGCATGGTTGTCTGTGTGTTTTCTAAATTTAAGACAGTAGGGAGGGTTGTGATATGAGGCAGAGTTAACTGTTGTTTCTAGCAGGTTTAGTGACCTCATAGAAGATATGTGTTTTCTAAATTTAAGACAGTAGGGAGTGGTGTGATATGGGGGAGAGTTAGTTGCTGTTTCTAGCAGGTTTAGTGACCTCATAGAAGATATGTTTTCTAAATTTAAGACAGTAGGGATGGGTGTGATATGGGGGAGAGTTAGCTGCTGTTTCTAGCAGGTTTAGTAACCTCATAGAGGATATGTGTTTTCTAAATTTAAGACAGTAGGGAGTGGTGTGATATGGGGGAGAGTTAGCTGCTGTTTCTAGCAGGTTTAGTGACTTCATAGAAGATATGTTTTCTAAATTTAAGACAGTAGGGAGGGGTGTGGTATGGGGGAGAGTTAGCTGCTGTTTCTAGCAGGTTTAGTGACCTCATAGAGGATATTATTGTTTATCATTATCTATAAAAGGCAGATTGTTGTTGTTGTTGTGTGTGTGCACATGTTCCATGTTTATACATTTGCACAATTTCAAACCGATTCGACTCAAAGTCTGTAAGAATCCACGTTCGTTGAGAGGTTTTAAAAAAGATTTATCGCTTGTTGTTGAATAAATGTATCTGTTGCTTTTGAATAATTGTCGTTTCGTATGAAATGTAATAATTGAGCAACTAAAAGTTAGTGTGGTTATAAATCACGCACGTTGTTTAATTGCTTTAAATGTTTTTTTATCATTTGAAGTGAGTGTGTGTTTGTATGCGTTTGTAAATAAATCAGTAAGTTTGAAGTATAAAACAGAAAGTAGCAAAATGTGTGGGTTGTAGATAGAGGTAAGCAGATGATATGACAGAGTAAAACGGACAGTATCACCATCAAGCTTGGAAAGAGAAAGTAACAGAAAGTATGAAGTTGTATAGATTTTGAATGGTAGTAGAAAGAGTTTAGCAGTTTAAATGAGAGAGAAAATCGTAAAATATTGAGTTTTATCTATTTTTTGCGTAATTGTGGGTGAAATTGAAAAAATTAGATGTGCCAAGACGCAATCGAAGCTATTTCGAATACTGAATTGTAAATTTCAATTGAAGAAATTCTATATCGTAGATTTCTATAACAAAGGAGCATGACCACACACTGAGCTTTATAGATTATGATATATTTACAACCAGGAAGAGAGAGAAAAGGAAAAATATTAAAAAGCAGGGAATTGGGAGGGAGAATTGGCCGGGCGTCGCAGACAAATGCGCGAGAACATTGTTGCTGAAAATAGCCAGTAATACCCGTTGCATCAGCCATTCCTTCCTCATGCTAGTTACCTCGAGATGCATATAGACAATGGGGGTAACGGTAGTCGTATGGTGCACTAGCATCTATATGACAGAGGTGTGTGACAGCTCTGTGACCCCCTCTCATTTACCCCCTTTTGTCCTCTGACCCTAAAGTGAATTAAAAAGAGAACGATAAATTAGACGGATAAGAAGACCCCGCCCTGCTTATACGTTACATTTGGACATGGTGTCTACGGTGGTATGCCCTACCTAACGACAACCCATTCTCAGACTATACTGGGTGTGTTTTAACGTGTAATCAGCAAGAACACTTTAAAGAGGATACTGGGTACATTTTATCATGGCACCAACACTAGGGAATCATTGTGTCTTCAGCAGAGCGATGAGAGTATGCCATATTTGCACTGTGTGGTGGGGCGGAAATGGCAGCTAAAAGTTTGTTACTGGCCACGTTTTATTTGATCTTTCACTGCCACTGATACTTTCCATTTGGAACTCCTGACACTTCCTTACATAACTCTCATAATTCATATGCATCTCGTGTCAGTACCAGCGCAGTTTTCTCTCTTATATGCCAATCAATCCTCTTATATTGAGTTTTTTTCTCAACTCAGATGGACTTCGTCCTTTATGCACATTAGCGTTAAATATCCACCGGAGCAGGCTTCTTTCCAACCTTCACTCACCCCCTACATTCAATGCCTATATCTCCTTACATTGCCACACTGCAACACTGGAACATACGCAAACGCCACAAATCTACATTTTGCTGCTAGACAGAATAGCTTAATGAACTTTTTCACTTAGTTCTTCTTCTCTCTCTGTATATAGATCGACCTGAGGCTTGCTTCCATGTTCAGGCGATATATAGTAGAAAATGTAACAGATGTCTTTATTTCACATTATACAAAGTCTATTTTATTGATTTAGTTTTCAAACGAGAAAGACACACAGACTGATGGATGTAATGAGGTGAGAGAGAGAAAGTGAAATAATGCGTGTGCACGTTTGTGAGTGAGTAAGTGATATATATATATATATATATCACTAAACGTGCACACACACACACACACACACACACACACACACACACACACACACACACACACACACACACACACACACACACACACACACACACACACACACATATATATATATATATATATATATATATATATATATATATATATATATATATATATATAGAGAGAGAGAGAGAGAGAGAGAGAGAGAGAGAATTCCATTTAGGCATGGCCTTATGTACTTTTGTTTTATATATTTATTGTTTGTGTTGACCTCCTCTTCAATAATCAGTTTCATGAAATGTAAGTTATACCTTTTTAAATAAACAAACAATTTAAGCTCGCTATAAAAATAAGCAAAGGATATATCTCCTCATAGGCCAAACAAAGAGAAAATAGTATCAAGCTGACTAGTTTCTAGCCTTGTTACACCTTCATCAGAGATAGAATGTCCACCATTTCTCCATAGTGACTTTATTAGTCTACAACTACATGTATCTACTTTTAGCACAAGCCAGGAACTTATCTCAGTGCATTACTGGTGCTTTATTTTATTGACCCCGTAAGGATGAAAGGCAAAGTTAACCTCGGCAGAATTTGAACTCAGACCGTAAAAGGGCGTAACTCTATGCTGCAAAGCGTATACTGTATACAAACTGGCACAGCATCGATTACGACGGTGAGCCTTCTAGTTATTTCGAACAACGGAACAGCCGGGTTGTGAAATTAACTTGAGTATTTCATAGATAGACACGTGTACCTTCTCAGGGACATTCAGCGTGACATAGAATGTGACAAGGCCAGACCTTTGAATTACAGCTACAACTCACTTTTTGGCAGATTAGTGAACTGGAGAAACATGAAATAAAGTGTCATGCTCAAGGACACAACATGCTGCTGGAAATTGAACTCATAACCTTACGATCGTGAGCCAAATACTCTAACCACTAAACCACGTGACTTCATTGTAAAAAAAAATTAAACTTACCGTATTTCCCGGCGCCGAAGACACTCTAATTTTGAAAAAAAGAAAAATAATAATAATAAACAGCCTTCGGCCTCCAGTCGCGTTAGTTTAGATGTTATATGTCTACTTCATCAAATATGTCCTCCTGTTAAACAACTACAAATGCAACATAAATTAAAACAAAGACATCAACAAGAACATAAACAGTTATAAGAACAACAGTAATAAACAAAATGGCACTGCTTAACTTGTCAGAAGGTGATCTCCGACATACATATGATAGGTTTGATGCTGAGTGCTGCAAATACTGGTCCTCTCAAGAAAACCTGCACAGTGCACTCTACATGAGAGTGGAATTCCACAGATGCAAGTGAATAATTTCAAGTGTCTCGAGGCCATGTTCACGAATGATGGCAGGCAGGAGGCTGCATTAAGTGCAAAAATTGCATTCGGTCATCAGAAGAAGGGAGATAGGTGTAAAAGGCAAACTCGCTATCTTCAATTCGGTATTCCTGCCAACCCTTACCTATGGTCATGAATCTTGAGTAATGACCGAAAGAATCGCGAATACAAGCGGCCGAAATGAGGTTCCTGGAAAGGGTCTTTGGAGTAACGTTACTCAATAGAGTGAATAGCTCGAAGATAAAAGAATCGCTCACGTAGAGACACTACTTCTCCGAATTAAAAGATCTCAGTTCCGATACTACGGGCATGTGGTTAGAATGTCTCGGGAAAGAACCGTTGGACAGATTTTACGGGTAAAACCAACCGACAGGGAACCCAGGGGCAGATCCCGAACAAGATGGTCGGATAATATCCATGAGCTCAGCTGGTTTCACTTGGAGATCCAGCCGGATCAGTTAGTGTTGGTTACTGCTGATAGGATCTGCTGGAAGGCGTGCTTGAGCCCTCTTCTCCCACGACTCTCCCGGGAATAAGTGGGCAAGACAAGAAGGGGTCTCTTTCCTCACTGACCTCTCAGGAAGAAGAAGAAGAAGAAGAAGAAGAAGAAGAAGAAGAAGAAGAAGAAGAAGAAGGGGGAGGAGGGGACACCAGATAAATGCAAAGCTTTTGAAAGTGTTGACCATCTCTGAATTGTTTAAGCCAAATAAGCTACAGTTTAGAACAACACACCCTCGGGCGACTCTGTGAAGCCAGAGCTGGACTTATCTATAAAGTAAATAAGTTACAGCTTAGTGCCACACACCTCAGTTTTTAAAATATATTTTTATTTTATCATTAGTTTTTAGTCTTTAATACTAAATCATAAAAAAAACTAGGAGCCCCAAATTTAATATAACGTAAGTCCTCGGTAGGTGAAAACCCCTATACATACATACATACATACATACATACATACATACATACATACATACATACATACATAATGGCTTCCCCCTCGTTATCGAGTATGGCCATTGCACGAAAAAACAAACAAAAACATAATAACGACAATAATAACAACAACAATATATATATATATATATATATATATATATATATATATATATATATATACACACACATATACATATCTATATATACATGTACACACACACACACACACACACACACACACACACACACACACACACACGCGCGCGCTAGCAATTAACAGTGCTGCGATCGAATGTGGCTTTTTAGCCCAGCCAATGATCTAAAATGTCTTGCACAGAGTCGGCAACCAAAATATTCACTGGGAATAGTCGGTTGTGGTTGGAGTTCATGTAGTTTTGCATGTCGTTTGAGCCCTCCTGCTGATTTACATTCTCTACCATATGCTTAGCAGGCATGATGAGTAGCATCTCCAACAGCAGCCTGGTAGTCAACCACTGGGCTCACTTTATGACTGCGAAGATGACTTTCGAGTCCAGCTTTGCTAAGGCAGTCTCGCACAGGAGGAGGACCTTCGCTGTCTGGAAGTGCAACAGTAATGCCCTTCCTCACATCCCGCTTTACTTTCTCGTATGTGATTCGAGATGCTTCAAAGGCAACTTTCCCCTCATATACAGTCTTTCTCCATTTATTACGATCAGCAGCAACATTTTCCCATGTATCAGCAGAGATGTTAGCGTCTTTCAAAGAGGCTTTCAGCGTATCCTTATATCTCTTTTTTTGGTTTATGTGGAAGTTGTTTTCCTTTAACTAACTCTCCATAAAAGAGTTGCTTTGGTATTCTAGAATCCTTCATCCTGGCAAGGTGACCACTCCAACGGAGTCTTTTCTTAAGCACAAGAGCTTCTATACTGTCACACACAGAGCTTTCCAAAATCTCGACATCACTGATGTGGTCCCTCCAGTGAACGCCATGGATCCGTCTGAGACACATCTGATGGAAACGCTCCAATTGTTTAAGGTGGTGTCGATATGTGACCCAGGTCTCGCAAAATAAAGAAGAGAAGAGAGCACACATGCCTTGTACACCTTTACCTTTGTCTTCTTGCATATGTCTCGCCGACCCCAGAGTCGCCTTTCTAGCTTTCCGAAAGCATCACTTGCTTTCCTAATCCTGAGTGGAATTTCATTATCAAGGTTGCTGTATCGATTCACAGTGCTTCCCAGGTAGACAAACTGATCAAACCCTCCAAGTCGTTTACCATACACATAGATATTTGGCTCACTGTACTGCTTACAAGGGGTAGGTGGGTACATGACAACGGTTTTCTTGAGACTGACAGTCAATCCTAGGGCAGTGCAAGCATCAGAAAATGCATTCAAAATGAGCTGCATATCTTTCTCTGTGTGCCGTACAAGATCACGATCATCTGCATACAAGAGGTCTCTTATGATTGATGAAAATACTTTTGTTTTTGCAGCAAAGCGCCTGATGTTAAATATGCTGCCTGAGGTTCGATATTGGATGTAAACACCATGCTCGCAATTCCTGAATGCAATATAGAAAACCATTGCAAAGTGTGTGGCAAACAGGGTCGGTGCTGGAATATCCCCCTGTTTAACTCCTTTTTTTACTGAGATAGGCTCCGACATGTTATCTCTGACATTAAGCCAAGCCTTCATGTCGTCATGGAAATATCTAACCAAAGCAAGGAACTTATCAGGCCAACCAAGTTTCTGGAGAACCTTCCACAATGCATTTCTGTTAACAGTATCGAAAGCTTTTGTCAGATCGACAAAAACTTGATACAGATCCAAACCTTGTTCCATGCATTTCTCCTGGAGCTGTCTAGCTGAGAAGATCATATCAGTAGTGCCGTGTCCAGCACGAAAACCAGATTGACTTTCACGAGGAACACAATCTGCAATGTGTGTCAGTAGACAGCCCAGAAGCACCCTACATAAAATTTTTCCTACGACAGAAAGCAATGATATACCTCTGTAGTTTCCACAATCATTCTTGTTACCCTTTCCATTGTACAAGACCACCATTACTGCATCTCTCCAGTCCTCAGGTACGGATTCACTAGCCCATATCCTGTCAAACAAAGAGTGAAGATGTTGCAGAAGTCTCTCACCACCATATTGTAAGAGCTCAGCATGTATGCCATCCATACCTGGAGAACTTCCACTGTTCAGCTTCGGGATAGCTACTGCAACCTCCACAAGTGTTGGTGGTTCTGCAAGAGCTACTTTCACAGGTTTTTCAAGAATGAGATGAGGAAATCTTCATTGACGACAGACGGGTAATTCAAAAGTTCATCAAAGTGCTCTCGCCACCTTCGTAGAATTCCTTGCCATCCCTGCTGCGAAGCGGTGTCACCAGAGAAGAAGACGGTCCATAAACTTCACGCAAGAGACTGTACAACAGCTTTGTGTTATTGGAATCTGATGAAGCTTGTATCTCATCAGCCTTCTCACTCCACCACTTATCCTTCATCCGAGAAAGACTCCGCCTAACACGTGATTTCACATCCTTGAGTTCCTTATGCAACATATTCTTCTCATGTGGTTTTGCCGTCAAGTAGCGTGACAGAGCACGCCTCTTATCAGCCAACAAGTCATCTATATGTTCGTCATTCTCATTAAATCAGTCTTGATGTTTTCTCTGCACCAATCCCAGAACCCGCCTGCCTACATCATAAACCGACTTTTTAAGGGTCGGCCAAGATCTGCAACATGCATCTCTTCTTCCAATGTCCTAATTCACATTTTTATCTCTAAGACGAGCAGCATTCAATCTTCTGGGAAGGGTAACATCAGGAGCCCGGATTTTACGTTTAGTGATTAGTTTCATTTTTGCGCGTACCAGGCGGTAGTCCGTCCAGCACTCAGCTCCATGAAGAGCACGAACACACTGCACATCCTGTCTGTCACGCATCCTGACAAGGATGTAGTCCAAAAGATGCCATTCCTTAGATGCAGGATGCATCCATGTGGTCTTGAATTTGTTCTTTTCTGGGGCATGGTGTTGGTAACACACAGATCCAGCTCCTCACACATCTGCAGCAGGAGCATACCATTGTTGTTACACTTTCCCACCCCATGCCTTCCGATTACATTCCATGTGTTAAAATCCCTACCCACTCTAGCATTAAAGTCACCAAGCACGATGACCTTGTCTGCCTGAGGGATATTTCTTAAAACACATTTCAATGTATTGTAAAAAGACACTTTTTCTTCATCGACAGAATTCATAGTTGGAGCATACACACTCACCAGGGTCACAAATCTTCCTTTGTCAGGCGGAATTCTCATGGACATAAGACGCTCACTAATCCCCACTGGGAATTATTCTGATTTATCCATAAGAGTAGTCTTTAACAGCCTCTCTTCTGGTTCCTTCATCTCTTCCTTTTCAGAAGAATGTATATTCTCCACAAAATTCTGTAAGATGACCATGTCCAGCTAACCTCGTCTCAGATAAAGCTACGATGTCAAGATCGAACGTCGAAGCTCCTTTGCAACAAGAGCGATCCTTCGTTCAGGACGTTCCAAGGAATCCCTGTCAAGCAGCGTCCATACGTTCCAGCAGCCAATATTAAATGCCTTGTTTGGCTCTATTACAGTGGCACGATGACGAGCGGGCCCAGGCTGTGATACCCTGTGGCCTCTGCCCTTATTGCCAATTATCTCTTTTGTTCCAGAACCCTTATTGCCAATTATCTCTTTCATATTGTTTTGGAACATCATTGAATTGGGAAAAAAAAAAAAAAAATAATAATAATGATTTCATTTATTAGCCACAAGGGCCGACATGTAGAGGACAATACAAAGACAGGGACAGTGGGGGTTTACAATAAGGTCGAGTAAAAGTGCACAATGGCAAGACTAATAATAATAATAATAATAATTAGGATACAGACGGACAAGAAACTGGAACACAATAGACCTGACCTGGTGGTTTTGGACAAGGGAAAAAGATCGTGCCTGATTGTGGATGTAGCCTGCCCATTCGACACGAGAATGCAAGAGAAGGAGAGGGAGAAAATTATACCAGGAGGTAAAAAGGATTTGGAACTGCCATTAGGTCAAAGTGGTCCCGATTATCATAGGCACACTAGGTACTATCTCAAAGAGTTTCCAAGGATGGTTAAAGAAGATTGGTCCCGCCCCGCCTTTTGGAACACTTCAAAAGGCATGCTTGCTGGGAACAGCAAGAACCCTCCGATACGTCCTGAATATCTGAGGCTGCAGGTAGTGGCTTGATATTCATTTCAACAAACTTTCCAGTTAAATAACATCAATGACTGAGACTCAAAGAACAATAATAATAATAATAATAATAATAATAATGTTTTCTTTATTAACCACAAGGGTTTACATAAAGTAGACATTAAGGACAGTACAGGACAATACAGGACGGTACAAATGGGCATTTCTGCGTGTAAAAAACAGAGGATGTAATAAAATAACAAAGAAAAATTCCCCAATAGGGGGGAGACTTCGGAGGGACATTTGTGGAGAAAGCCCATTAAAAGAACACAGTGACCCTGACCACCAGGGCAAGTGCCCTCTCCCAGTTTTCCACCTTTAATTTACAGACACATACTCAGAGTAGGCCCATTCACTCGGGCCATACTTGCTTCTCTCACCCATCTTTCAACAAAATGCTGGGAAGAGAGCACTTCCCTCTCTACCCTGATTTTCATTTTCAAATGAAATTTGAAAAAGTTAATCAGGGCATCACCGAAGAGGTAAGTGCTCGTCTTCAGCCCTTTCAAACGTGTCCACCATACTATCTCTTTCGCCATGGCCACCAGACAGATAAAAACTGCCTGCCTTTCCCGGCTAAAGGAAGAGGGCGGGGCAATCCTCACGATGGACTCAGCTGATAGCTGGATCCGTCCTACACGTGACAGCAGGTGTTCGACATAAATCCACAAGTCAGCAATGCTCGGATACTGGACGAGTGCGTGCAGGACGGTTTCGTCGCCCTGCGCGCATCTCGGACATGCCCGGCTGACGGCACCTCCATGCCTGTAGAGTTTATCCCGAACTGGAAAAGCTCCTCGGTAGCACTGCCAGGCCAGGGATTTCTGGAAGTTGTCCATAGGCCCCGGCCCGAAAGGCCTTCCGAAGAGATTGGCTAGTTGATTTTCGTCGACGCCTAGAGTTTCTCCAAGTACGTCGTCGCTCTTCCCCTCCACTAATCCTCTATAGAACGCCAAGGTGGAGTTTCCACCGATCACATTGCCCGATTGGTCGAGGGTTGTGAGCGCCTGAAGACATTCCAGTCTCCAAGCGCTCACTCTCGGTATTCTCTTGGCCCAGGACTGCAGCTCCGTCAAGGAGACGAGCTGGGGAAAGACGTGTCTAGCAAACGGCGACCACACCTGATCACCGTCGAGGAAGAGGTGGAGATGTCGTAGCCTGAGCGCGTGTTTGCGCATCATCAGCCACGGCATGCCCAGCCCTCCACGTAGCGGGTGTTGACAGCAGATGGACCGCCTGACCATCGGAGCGCGTCCCTTCAACAAAATGCGAAAGAACAAACGCTCCAGCGCAGTTAGGCGGGGCTTAGGACAAGGTACGACGGTCAGGCGGTAGTAGATGACGGACCCGATGTACGCGTTAGCCACCTCCGCTCGACCTTTCAGGGATAGCTTCCTCTCGGCCCATTTCTGGGTGAGAGAAGCCACCCTACTCGTCACCTCGTCCCAGTTTTTGTCCGTCTGGAGGTCTGGACCGAACCCTAGCAATTTGACCGGTCCGTCCGTCCAGCGCCCGACGACGCTGTTGGACGGCATGGACCTGGCTCTCCAGGTGCCGAGCTGCAGGCCCACTGACTTTTCCTGGTTGATCATTGCTCCTGTCACCGCTTCGTATTCTCTTAGTGTAGTGCCGATCCCCTCGATGTGTTTGGCGTTCGACAACACTACGGTGACATCGTCCGCATATGCTGACACGGATCTTCCGCGTCCTAGTTCGCGCGGGACACCCCTCAACGTCTCCAGTTTGTGCAGTAATGGCTTGAGAGTCAATACGTACAAGAGGGACGAGAGTGGACATCCTTGGCGGACCGAGCGCATGATGTTGAACGGTTCCGAAAGCTGACCGTTCACTCTCACCACAGAGCAGATGTCGCTGTGCATGGCAGCGATCCAGCCTCTGAAGACGCACCCAAAGCCAGCCGCTCTTAGGACTGCCGCTAGGTAACGATGGTCGACCCTATCGAAAGCTTTCGACTGATCTAAATTGATCAAGGACCCACCCGTGCCAGGTACCCTAGCTACCCTCTCTACGATGTATCGCATGAGGTGGAGGTTGTCGTGGATGGATCTGTCGGGAATGGCGCATGTCTGCGCCTCTCCCACCAGACCACCAACGACAAGCGCCAACCTCTTTGCTAGCACCTTGGCCAAAATCTTGAACTCTGTGTTTAGCATAGTTATGGGCCTGAAATTATCTATGTTATCCCCCTTGTTCGGATCCTTTCTCAGCAGCGCCACCGCTCCTCGGCTCACAGAGCTGGGAATTCTCCCGTTCTGTTGCCAGCTGCAGTAGACGTCCGCCAAGAGGCCTCCGAACAAGTCTGGCATTTGTACGTAAAGTTCGTAGGGCAGACCATCCAAACCAGGCGATTTACCCCTTGTGCAGCCAATCATTGCCTCCCGTACTTCAGCGGCTGTTATCGGCTTTTCGCAACACTCCGCCTCAGTGGCCGAGAGCCGCGGCAGTCCGTCGAGGTAGACACTAAAGTCCATCCCTCGATTCGGCCCGCCGCTGCCCCCGAACAGCTGGGCGAAGTGTCGCTGGAAAGCTTCACACATTTGCCCGGGATCGAGTAGCCTGCGCCCGTCGTGGTCCACCAAAGACCGGATCGTGGCTTTGTTGCCACGACACGCCTCCGCCACTCGGGCCCATTGAACGGCTTTCGTCCCCTCGTGTCTGAGAGCTTGCACCCTAGCTCTGACAACGCAGCCTTCGTGCTTTGCATTGAAGAATTGGTCAAGGGCCAATTTCACCGCAAGTACGTCGGTCGCGATGCCTTTGCTAAGCGCCTCGTCTAATTTTCTAACTAATTCTCCCTCTGCTCTATTTTTCTCTGTTGCTAAAGCCTTAGTAAACCTAATGGATTCTATTTTAATTGCTCTTTTCAGAGCAAACCACCACTTGTTGTTGACGATGGCCCCCGTCAACGCCCGCTTAACTAGTTCGCTAATCCGGTCTCTGTAGGCCTTGCGCGCTGGTAAGGACGCGTTTAGCTTCCAGTAGCCGGGTCCTCGTCTATGATGCCTATCTAAGATAAGCACACAGATCACGAATTTGTGGTCCGTGTAGCTGATTATCTTGAATTGTGGACAGCCTATGCTAGACCTATCTATTTCCCTACAAAATACTCTATCTAGATATGATCTGGAGGACCCTATGCGATTTGTCCAAGTCCACATTGGCACATTCGGGAAATCCAATTGGTACCTGTCAGACAGTTCAAAACGCCTGAGCAGGTTGGTGAGGCTCTTGCACCCTCCTCCCCTATCGGCTAATCCCACACAGCCCCAGCGTGCATCTAAGATCCCGTTCCAGTCGCCCACTAACACTAAAGAGCGGGACGTTCCAAGAAAGGTCTCCAGATGCCGGAAGAAATCAGGCCGCCCTGCGCCTGTCGGGGAATAGACGGCCACTAGCCTGAAAGCTTACCCGTCTCCGCTGGTCACGTCCAGCACCACCAACTTACCTTCTGGGTCCAGGAAGATGTCCCGTATGGCGAGATCCAAACCTCTCCGAAAAAGCACAGCAACTCCTCCCCCCGATCCCAGACGGCTGGGAGATGCGTACACATCGTAGCCGCCGAAGATCGGCGAAGGCCCGTGCTTCGGAGATTATGGTCTCGCTGATGGCCACTACATCTATGTTTAGTGACCTGAGGTCGTTGAGCAGGTGGCCCTGCTTCCATGACGATCCCAAGCCACGCGCATTTATGCTGCCTATTCTGAGTGAGGTCATGTTGAAATGGAGTGGAAAAGATGGGAAAGACCACTTACCTTACTCCTCGTAGAGGAAGGATGGTTTGTCCATCCTTTTCACTGCTTGTGGCCTCCTCCGGAAGGATGTCCTTATAAATCCTCCTGGAGAGTGCTTGTCGAAAGTCTCCGATGTCTTTGGGGAATTTTTGTTTTAGTGTCGTGTACGTTTTCTGTGTGATGCGAGTGATTTGTATATGTGGAGGTGGTGTGAACTTTTGGGTTGTTGTGTAGTCTTTTTCTGTGGTGATGCTGGTGTTGTGTTGGATGTAGTGTAATAATTGGTTATTGTTCAAATTTAATGCTGTGTAGTGTGTATCGTTTTGGTTGTTTTGTTTTGTTTGCGTTTGTTGTGGGTTTGTTTCTGTTTCACTTTTTGGTGACTTTTGTGGTGTTGGTAATGGTGGTGTTGGGGTTAATGATGGTGTTGGTGTTTGTGGTGATGGTGTTGGTGATGCTGGTGTGGATGGCGGCATATCTGTCCTAACTTTTTTGTTTGATAGTTTATTTGTTTCCTTCTGTATTTTGTTTTTGTAGGGGGAGGGAAGAGAATTTTTTTCTTTTTTTGCTTTCTTTTTTTCTTTTTTCCTGATACCGTTTCCCACTCCTCGTCGTCACAATCTGTCTCCAGTTGTGATAGGCCGGGGAGTGTAAAATCCTCCACAGGCGTTGGTTTTGGTTGTGGCGTGGTGGATGGTGTAGGCGCTGGTGCTAATTCTGGCGCGTTGGGTGGTGGTGGTGTTGGTTTTGCTACTGTTGCTGGGGTTGTTGCTGTTACAGTTGCTTCTGTTGTTGCTGCTACATTTGTTGCTGCCATCTCTGCTGCTGGTGGTGTTGATGGTTGAGTCACTGGGGTGGGTAAGAGAGGTGGCCTCAACCTTTTAGCCTGAGGGCAGAAAGCCCTTAGGTGGGTTCCTTCACCACAAACGACACACCTAGGCCTTCTGCCCTCGACGATTACGGTAAGGTGGCTGCCGTCAGTGAGGTCTATTACCTCTGGGATCTCCTCAATGCTTTTTTGGTCCGCTTGGATCAGGAGCCCATCCCAGATCCGGACCAGTTCTCCTGCTTTTCTTTCGCTATTTCGATTATGTTAGTGTTGGCTTCGATGGCGGCGAGGACGGCAGCTATTAGCAATGGAATTTCGATGGCCGGTGAAACGTGGGTCACCCTGATCTTTACGAGTCTCTGGCCACAATAGCTTGGGACGAGTGTGAAGTCGTCACTTCTTAATGGGGCCATGGAGTGTTCTCTGGCCTCCTGTGGTGTATCAAAGAACACGTCCACGGTTCCATATTTCTGCCCACGTCTGATGTGGGTTTTTTTTGCCCACACATGTCCCAAAGCTTTTTGGATTTGGGACTCGGATGCCCGTTCCACTCGGCGCGATTTTATGCTAATCGTCCGATAAGACACGGTGCATAGGCGCCGATGCTCCATTTTATTAGGTGTGTGTATGGGTGAGGCTGACCCTGTACCCATCTTTCTTTACCATTTTTTTGGCTTCTTCTAATTCCTCCTGAGTTACCTGGAATGCTTCGCACTGTTTTGCTACTCTGGCAAAACTCAGGGTGGTTTTCTTAATTTCATTGTTGCTGTTGGTGTTATCGTTATTTTTGTTATTGTTAATTTTAGTTTCAGTTGTGGTGGTGGCGTCAGTGGTGTTCGGTGTGGAAGAGTTCATTTTGGTTGAATTTATTTCAATATCACGAGTTAATTTATTTTTTCTTTTGTTTTTGTTGTCGCTGTGGTGGTGGGGGTGGAGGCTTTAACACCTGCAGTCATTGGTAATGACGGGAAATGAATGTCTGCCTGAGACAAATTTAAAATATTGCTACTGCTTATATTTTTAGTGTTGGCAAACGTAGTAATATTTACAATGGTGGTGTCGGTGTGAGGTGTTAGTTTGTGAGGAAAGTGTGACTCTGAGTCGGCCATGATTTTTCAAAGAAATTTTTTTTTGTTTGATAATTATAAAAAGTTTAAATTTTGGGCTCAAGGCCCCAATCCTTTTGAGTGTCCTTTTCAGAAATCAATGTATGTGCACTTATATACAGTTAACAATAAAATTTTTCCATAAATGGCAATTTTAAACAACTGAAAATAACAAACCTTTGTGGAGCTCACGATGATACGATTTACTACGTAGGTCGCCAATAATAATAATAATAATAATAATAATAATAATAATAATAATGATTTCTTTATTGGCCACAAGGGCTGACATCAAGAAAAACATTACAGACGGCACAGGACGGTACAAGACGGTACGATGTGGGTTTTGTGCGTGTAAAGATTTTTATTATTTATATAAGAAACGAAAAAGAAAAAAAGACATAGAAACATATATATAAACAATAAAAATGAAAATTCAAACGATGAAAAATTCCTCAATAGGGGGAAACCTCCGAGGGTTACTCGTGGCGAAAACTACACAAAAGACCAGTCACCCTGACCACCAGGGCAAGCGCCCTCTCTCAATTTTTCCCATTCCTCAAAACTACAAGCGTTTATTCAGAGCTGTCCCGTTCACACGGATCATTCTCGCTACATTCACCCACCTTTCAAAAAACTTGCTAGAAGACAGCACTTGCCTCTCCACCCTGATTTTCCTCTTCAAGTGAAACTTGAAAAAGTTAATCAGGGATTCGCCGAAGAGGAAAGTGTCTGTCTTTAACCCTTTCAACCTTGTCCACCACACAATCTCTTTCGCCATGGCCACGAGGCAGAGGAAAATCGCCTGGACTTCCTCCTCGAAGGAAGACGGCGAGACCATCTGCACAATGGACTCAGTTGATAACCGGATCGGTCCTACACGCGACAGCAACTGTTCGACATAGCTCCACAAGTCAGCAATGCTCGGGCACTGAACGAATGAGTGCACGACGGTTTCGTCGCTCTGCGCGCATCTCGGACAGACTCGGCTGACGGCACTTCCGTGCCTGTAGAGCTTATCTCGAACCGGCAGCGCTCCCCGGTAGCTCTGCCAGGCCAGGGATTTCTGGAAGTTATCCATAGGCCCTGGGCTGAAAGTTCTCTGGAAGAGAGCAAACAGCTGATTTTCTTCGAAGCAAATACATACATACATACATACATACATACATACAATCATACATACATGTGCGAGTGTGTGTGTATGTATGCGTGTGTGTCAATTATTCTTTCAATGTCTTTTAATGTATTTTATTCACTTCAGAAATGGTTGAAAGTAAAAAGAGAACTGCGTGAAACTTCCTATAAACTGGAACCCTGGAGAGGTTCTATTAAAGCTGTCGAAGGTAAATTTTGTCTTCTATATTAAGAGTCGACATTGACATTGACCTGAATAACACAAATGTCCCATTGTTCATGTATTTTATGGTCAAAGTATACATGTAAAATGTACTGAGACAAATCCCAAGAAATAAGCAAGGGAGCGAACACTTATAGTGTGAGATAATTCAAATTTTGGGGAATATGTTTAGAAAATGCAGAGAGAGAGGAATCCATCCATACATACACAGCCACACATCCATACACACGTACACACACACACAAACACACACGCGCACACACACAAACACACACACACATATATATTCAGAGAGATAGAGGGGGGGGGGGGTAGGAGAAGGGGATAGGTAAAATTACGTCCGCGACGCCAAGCGATTTCTGCTTCTGGCTGAAAATAGGGGGGCCGCGCAGGAAAAAACAACGGAATGACGGACAATCGCATTTCTTCAGCCAACTTCTGAAAATCGCTACGGTTTCGGTGTCTTAAGGTTAACACAACTCATTCATAGTGCACTTTGGAATATAAAGCAGGTTGGGACACGTTATGCCTTTAGCCAAATTACACAAATATAGATGAAAATGTATCCAAAATGCGTCAACTGACTAAGAAGTGAGAGAATTGTGCGCAAGGACTTAGTCAAAGGAGAAAATACATAGAAAGGAGAGAAATAGTCCAACGTGCAGAAGAAGTAGAATGGCGCTGAGGCATAGAAAAGGTAAGAAGGGAGAATAGAGGAAGACAGAGCGGGCGGTGTGATGTCTATTATATGATAGTTTAAAAAAAAGACTCCGCATGACTAAGTCTTTACAATATGAATTGAAAATAGGGGGTGCACAGGTCAAAGACAAAGGAAAAGCAACGGAAAGATGGACAGTCCCATCTCAATATATATATATATATATATATATATATATATATTCCGATGAAATGACAGTTGATAATAACATTGAAATATTGAATGTCTGCATAACTAATACTTTGTAGATAGCAGCTGTTTTCAGGTTATGTAACTGTTATAGAAACACGTGTCAATAAATTCCTTTTAACTAAACTGTATCCATTAAAATTCTTCTATATATATATATATATATATATATATATATATATATATATATATATATATGACGAACACCCTCAACACCATTTCTTTTCCATTTACTCAACTGCTACGACTAATACTTGCTATTCTTTATCTCAATACATTTCATCCTCTAATTTTTCACTTTCTATTTCTAAGTGAACATTTCTGTTTGTCTATTTCTAGGTTACCATGGCAGTGGTGTGGCATCGTACTTCATGTTTATGAGATGGAGCCTCTTTCTCAACATAGGCATCACTCTTCTCATTATTGCATTCATTACCATCCCACAAGCAGCTTTTCAAAAGAAAGATTACTCACCCGCCATTTTTGGACTTAACAAAACGTGAGAAATCATTTTTGGCTTCTTAGTATTATTATTATTCCTTTTATTATTATTTTTCTAATTCTTCTTATTATTAATCCATCTAAGTGCAGTGGATTGGCAGTATCGGTAGGGCGTCGAACAAAATGTTTTGTGGACGTCCCTTTCCGTTCTGAGTTCAAATGCCGCCAAAGTTAATTCACATTGCTGGCCTTGTGTCTAGAGTAGAAACAATTATTAATCCAAACTGTTTTATTATTTGGAGACAATGGTTAACTTCCTGAAATCCTTAGCCTAGCGGTGAGAGGCGAGCACTGGTGGTCCTCAATAAACTCTATAGCCACAGGGATGGACGCCATGCTTTCTAGCATAGTTACGTCCCTTTACGGTCTGCTGAGTTCAAATCCCATCGAGGTTAACTTTGCCTTTCATCCTTACAGGGTCGATAAAATAAAGTACCAACAATGTACTGGCTAATTGCTGGCCTTGTGCCAAAAGTATGAATAATTATTTCTACGTACTTGTTCGATTTCCTAACATTGCTCACATATGGAGCTATGTCAAACTTCTGTTATTATGTGCAGGCCAGACTTTGTTGTTGGCATTCCATGCATATTAAGTTGTTTTTTTTCCTAATTTTTCTGTCTAATTCATTTATTTCATCCTTTATTTAATTCACTATTCCATCACTTTTATGGATGACAGCAAACACCTATGTGTTGATTGAATTTAGCTGATTCTTTGAATTAAGCATTAACCTTTAATCTTTTCAAATATGTTGTTTCTAGTTTTACTTTCATTTCCTTATGTCTAGGTACAATACCCATTTTCACGAAGTTCTAAATTTCATTTTTTCTAAATTTCATTTTTTCCTGTGAAACTATCTCATTAAAATAAGCCCACTTCCCTCTCTTCATGTGTAACATCGTGCACTTAAATATGCCAGATTCCATTCCATTATCTCTGCAACACATCCGTAAGAAAATTCATCTCTTTCTTTGACTTTGCAAATATCTTTAAGGAATACGTATAAAATATATTCGGGGAGGTGTGTTTCTCTCTAGTTTGCAGCCTATGTTAATATTTCTAAGTTTAATTGAGATAGGTATACTCACATTAACAGAAATTTAAAAGGAGTCGTTCCCTTTAAAGAGTCACTCTGAAATATACTTCATTTTGTGGTTTCACTTCACATAAAGCTCGTTTTCCAGTGTGTCATACTGGCATTAAGGATATTTATGAAATTTTCTAAAAGACTCCCCAATCCAAGAAGAGAGCACCATATCTTAGGCCTTTTGGAAAACAACCCATGCTATGCAGGGATGTGTCTATTGTTACTTGCAGTCTTTCGAAATCCACAACAAAAGCATGTTCGCGGCAACAGCTTTGAAAATTATGGATCTATTCCAGATGAACTTAACCAAGAGAAAAGAATGGTTGACATAGACAGCCGAGCTTATAACAATTCTGAAAACCTGGTCCAATATAAGTGTTCTGCCTTAGATGTTGACAGTGACTAACAAAGGACCTTGACCTAAAGGTGTATCGGCACCAAGTCCAGAAAGTCGGAGTTCGCTCTACAATTCCTTGTGGAGGCATGACTCTTCAATACCAAGATCCTTGCAAAGAAGTACTTGTAAAACGGACTAATTCGTAATGTTCCCCTCTTACATGGGAAGAAGAATGGTGAAGGTCCGAATTGCTGGGATCCCGCCAGAATTAGACATTCGGTGGATCTTAGCGTGCATCGTTCTGGAGAGCAACGAATACCACTTGAAAGTAAAGAGGACTCCAAAAGGAGAACTGGTCTGTGACCAGTTCTGGAAGTACTTCGGCAGATCAAACCAAAGAAGATTGATAAAATCACATACCTAATTCGCCTTCGGGTGACATGGAGTTATGTGTTGCCATTGACAAAAAGCCTACGTGTCATCGATGAGAGGGAAACCACCCACCTAAGCGCTTTTTGCCCTCTAGAGAAAACATAGGGGAGCCACAGAGCACCCTCGCTACCATCACGAGGCCACCTCTCTCTCTCTCTCTCTCTCTATCTCTCTCTCTCTCTCTCTCTCTCTCTCTCTCTCTCTCTCTCTCTCTCTCTCTCTCTACCTGCTCTAAACACAAAGACACAAACAAACCTCCACCTCTACCTTTGTCAGACACAAACTTCTCCCCATCTCCCAGTGTAGTAGAAGAGGTAACAAAAAAAAAGCAAAAAAAAAAAAGACTAAATAAACCAAACAACACACTCTGCCATACACCATCACCTACTCCAGAAAACACAAAGCACACACCAGACCAAACACAGAGACACCTGCAACAACCCCAACGCCACCACCAACCCAGCTGACAACACAACCACCATCGACACTACAGTTAACATTACTACAACCACAAATCACCACAACAAAAAGAAAGCACACAGGCACACAACAGCAAATAACCCCGCAAACACCAAACATCGTCTTACTAAGGAAGGAAATCCAAAAAATAATGTCGTAACACGAAGTGAGGATATCGAGAGAGAGGGAGAGATCTTTGAAACCAGCACACTTAAAGTGCCGGAAACGCATATCCATAAAAAATATAAGAAAATTAGGGAGAGCTTCCCTTACGATCTGGGAACTCCTAACGTCAAATGCAATAAATAGGCTTTTAAAAAGGTTTCCCAATCAGACATCGAGGTCAAGCCACTCGATCTCCAAGAGTGGTGGGCGGGTAAGTAATCCCCACTCATTTCTTTTTCTCTCAACTCTATCCAGCCAACATGGCAATTCGAAGAATGGGATGTATAAATGTACGTGACCTGGGGTCATTCTGGAAGAAATGTCGCTTCTTCAACGACCTCAAGTCACTAGTTATGGATGTGACAGCTGACAGTGGCATCAGGATTTCCGACACACGTGCTCTGACCCAAATTTTTGACAACTTTGAGATCTACGCATCTATTTGTTGGCCTCAAATGGGAGGCGGGTGGTAAGATGGTGGTCCTGGATGTAAGCGATGGTGAAGGTGGTGCTTTTAGACTGGTGACCGTTTATGCCCCGACTGGGGCAGGACGGCTGGATTTCTTCAGGCATCTGGAAGATTTTCTAGGAACGTCTCAACCTTTACTGATAGCAGGGGATTGGAACGGTAGCTTGGACGCATGTTGGGACAGTTAGGAGTAGCTAATAAAAGTGTTGGTGGTGGGCGGGGTTGTAGAAGCCTCAAGAACCTAATCAGGCAATTATAACTGCCTGATCAGGTTCTTGAGGCTTCGACACCCCCGCCCACCATCATTCTTCTAATTTCTCGAATGCACCAGTGTTGACCTGGACCAATATAATAGGGTCATCTAGATCGTATTTAGATAGTTTTTGATTAGACTAGCAGATAGGGACACCATAGGGTGTCCACAATTTCGAATAGTCGCCTATTCAGACCACAAATTCGTGATCTGCATGGTGAACCTAGATAGAACATGAAGACAGGGACCCAGTTACTGGAAGCTTAATGATTTCCGGCACATAATGCTTATAGTGACCGGATTAGCACATTTGTTAAACAATGGTTGACAGGGTCAGTCGTCATGAACAGGTGGTGTTCGCGAACAAGAGAGCGATTAGAATAGAATCAATAGCATTTTGTGAAGAAATAGCGATAGGAAAAATAGAATGGAGTGGGGTGTGGGGGGAGTAGTAACTAAATTACAAGTGGCGATTAGGAGTGGCATTGCAACCGAGATCCTAGCGGTGTGAATGGCATTAGACCATTTCTTAAACGTGAAACGCCGTGGTTGCATTGTCTGAGCTTAAGGCACGTGCTCTAAGAAACGAGGAAACGAATGAGTTAATTTGGGTTGTTGCAGTGATTGTCGTTGTTGTTGTTGACATTACTAATGTCCGTGTGATTCTTGCGGGTCCAGTCTTTATTGGTGTTGTCGGCAGCAGCTGTTGCAATAGACGGGGAGAGGCTATTGATAATATTTTTACTTTGCTGTTGTTTTTAGTGGCAGCTGTCATTGCTCGTATGGATATGTGTATGTATGAATGTATACACACACACACACACGCACGCACGCACACACACATATATATATATAAATATATATATATATAGGGAGAGAGAGAGAGAGAGAAAGATTGAGAGAAATACATACATGTGTGTTATATGTGCCTGTATGTATATAGTATACATAAGTGTATATTTGTACATTTATATGTGTTTATAATATATACAGTATATATTTATAATATATATATAGGTTTACGTAAGTATATGTGTGCATTCATAACTGAATGTGTGTGTGTGTGTGTATGTATATATACGTATGTATCCTATATATATGTATAGAACTAGCGAAAGGTTAGTGGAAAGACGTGTATTTTTGTCTTCTCACGTTGTTTGTGGGCGAGTTTGATTTTTTTTTATTTGAAAGATATTTTAATTATAGCCGAAAACATATTTGCATGACGTGGTTCTTCTAGATGAATTGTAAATATAGGTTGAGTAATTGACTTGAGAGGACGGCGAATTGACAGAGTCGTTAGGGGTGTAGTGACCTACATTCTGCGGGCTCACATACATTCTCTGTGCGTGATTTGGCTCAGCTCAGCCAATCAGCGCCAGTAGAAGAGAATGTATCTCCTCGCGCCCCGAGGGAAAAGTTCCCGCGTTGATTTGAAGAATCAGCCTCTCGCTTCCTGTCTGTGAAAAGGTAAACACCTAACTTTCTTTCGTCGTGAAATCACTAGCCAACATGTAACACAACAACTTAACCACGGCCTGGCAACACTTCAGCCAGTGGACCGTGTCTTCTGAAATCATTAATTCATTGTTTCATCTCTCTTGGCATGTCAGCTATTCAGCTCTACTCAGCTCAATCTTTGTAAATAAATATTGTACATACAACCAAGTGTCGCTGTTATAGGGGTGTTAGATTACGCAATAACTATTCCAGTTCACTACACTCTGAATTCGAATCCTATTGAGGTAAACTTTGACTTTCGTCATTTTGCTGTTGAAAAATAAACTATCAATACTGGGATCGATTCTTCCTCTATCTCTCCATATCACTTTCTATCGCTTTCTCTTCTCCTTTACTGGAAAATAAATCAAGTGATCAGATCTAGAGCGGGAATGGCTCTACTAAGTTTTATATACCCAGGTGAGAGGGTGGCACTCCTACAATTCCATCAGGAATTATGTGTCGTCTCCTTAATTATCTTGTAAAATAGAGATTTGACACCATGCAGAGGCGTAACTAGGGTAAGTAGCGCCTATAGTAAGCAGTGAAATTGTGCCCCTACCCAAACATGACACCCATCTTGCAGATAATCATAAAATCAGCTTAAAAATACCAATCGTGTTCGTTAATTTTTTTTATTGAAAACAATACATAAAAATTGCAACTGCATCGTCCTTGCTTTTACTGATGCAAATCTGTCTATGATGTAGTCAAAGTTACACTTTAATAGAGAGTGCTCCTAGACCAAGTGGTGACCATGTAGGGCCCACGGCACGTGATATCCTTGTCATACTCTAGTTACACCTCTGGCACAATGTTTTTATTTTTGATGTAATGGCACTCGATGACTGATGAGAGGAAAGGAAGTTATACTACGATCGTTTAACTGACCTTAAATGTTTGCAACAGAATGGCTTCCATTATAGGTAGCCCAGGACTGGATTTAATAGGTGCAAAGGAAGCCATTGTCCAGGGAACCCTTAGCAAGTCGATGTGCTCTAGGCTCCAAATAGGGCGCTCCAACTGCCAGTGGACTGTTTTCTGCCAGAGCAGAAGGATCTTTTGTGATAATTTCATTCTATATGTTAATAACACAAGAACTATTTTTAACAATGTCACCAAAATTTATCAAAGTTTCTCTACTTTAGCGACATCAGATACCAAATATTTGTGTTGATGTGTTTATATATATAAATATAATTTTTTTTAAAAGTTTAAACATTTATTTATTTATTATTTACAAATGAAAGGAAATAGTCATAACTACTTAGTATGTTAATGGGAACAACAAAAAGGGAAGATAAAGAAAATGAAAAAAAGAAAAAGAAAAAGGATCAAGTAACGAAAGAAAGGGAGAAGGAGAGGGACAGATACTACTCCCCAGATTCTGGTTTTGCTTGTTTAACAATCCTGACCACTGCGCCTAGCGGTTTCGGTCGCTTGTGTGTTCAGTAAGGAAAAGGCTTGCTGAACATAAAAGCCAAAACTGCTTGGCTCTGCAGTTGGGATTTCACTTATCTCTATACCCACTCTGCATCTCCCCATGCATCAAGTACTCCGGAGACTCTCTCTCTCTCTCTCTCTCTCTCTCTCTCTCTCTCTCTCTCTCTCTCTCTCTCTCTCTCTCTCTCTCTCTCTCTCTCTCCCTCTCTGTCTCTCTCTCTCTCTGTATATATATATATATAATTATAAGTTTGAAGAACAGTCAGACAAAATATATCCAATTTTTCTTCTCCTTAGTCCATAGAAATTAACTAGATAAATAATCATTTAAACGGAGCTAAGTTTAAAATGTATATATATATATAACGGAACCATAGACTCGTTATTCCCTGTCAATAATGTGCTCAAAGGAAAAGGAATCCTGAGCTCTTTAAAATACAATATGTTGAAAAGGTAACACACTAGAGAGAGAGAGAGAGAGAGAGAGAGAGAGAGAGAGAGAGAGAGAGAGAGAGAGAGAGAGAGAGAGAGAGAGAGATATAGTGTGCCATCAATAAAACAGGGAAAACCACCAGTGTATGGAATCTATAACCTATGGAAGGCAGGGTAGACACAATAATTAAAAATATAAATTAAAATGTATATACGCACCTCTAGAACTATATAACACACGCGTACAAATCCAAAGAGATCTGTTTCGCCAGGAAGTTGTTGACTGAAATGGAATAGCCTATGGTTCATCAGCGCTTGCAAGACTATACATTCCAGACAACTCTAAGAGAATCTAAAGCGACCGTCCAGCTACACGTGGCAGAGAAATGTCACAGCGTGTTTAGGGCAGTGAACCAGTGGTATCTGAGGGACGAGCTGCTAGAAAGGGCAGCCCAAAAACTACTCAAAGAAGTGTGCTCAACCAAACAGAGAAAGAGGAAAGACTGTTAGATTCCATACACTGCTGGTTTTCCCTGTTTTATTGATGGCTGGCTCTCTCTCTCTCGCTCTCTCTCTCTCTCTCTCGCTCTCTCTCTCTCTCTCTCTCTCTCTCTCTCTCTCTCTCTCTCTCTCTCTCTAGTGTGTTACCTTTTTAACATATTGTATTTTAAACAGCTCAGGATTCCTTTTCCTTTGAGGACATTATTGACAGGGAATAACGAGAGTCTATGGCTCCGTTAATTTATCGCGATATTTCGCTCCTTATAAGTCTTTCCCCTCTCTCTCTGTTTGGTTAAGCACACTACTTTGAGTGGTTTTTGGGCTGCCCTTTCTAGCAGCTCGTCCCTCAGATACCACTGGTTCACTGCCCTAAACACGCCGTGACATCTCTCTGCCATGTGTAGCTGGACGGTCGCTTTAGATTCTCTTAGAGTTGTCTGGAATGTATAGTCTTGCACGCGCTGATGACCCATAGGCTATTCCATTTCAGTCAACAACTTCCTGGCGAAACAGATCTCTTTGGATTTGTACACGTGTGTTATATAGTTATAGAGGTGCGTATATACATTTTAATTTATATTTTTAATTATTGTGTCTACCCTGCCTTCCATAGCTTATAGATTCCATACACTGGTCGTTTTCCCTGTTTTATTGATGGCACACACACTCTCTCTCTCTTTCTCTCTCCAGTGTGTTACCTTCTCAACATATTGTATATATATATATTTATGATGATTGAAAGCAAAACTTTTTAAATAAGCAGACCAGGATTTTTTCATTCTGATGATTGAAAGCAAAACCTTTTGCTTTTAAGAAACCACTGGTAAATGGAATAATTGCCTTATGTTGTTTATTACATAACTATATATATATATATATATATATATATATATATATATATATATATATATATATATATATAAATGGAAAAAATGAAATTTCATTTCTCACTCTTAGTACGGCAGATACTTAAATATAAGTATGTATACGTACATACATATATGTATACAGACGTACACTAGTATGTATATACATGTATGTATGAATATACATACTAGTGTACGTCTGTATACATATATGTATGTACGTATACATACTTATATATATATATATATATATATATATATATATATATATACATATATATATATATATATATATATATATAATATTTAATACAATAACAGAGAAAGCTTAACGCTAAAATCCGACTGGTAACCATCTCACTCAACAAACATTAGGTTATATGTTAGTATAACCCAATTTAAGTGTTTGGGGTGCTAACTATATGTATTTTGTGGAAAGCCAGTTGTATTATTTTATGAGATATAATTAAAGTTAAAATATATCTCTCTTTCCAAACAATTGTTTCATTATAAGTTTTCTACACATTGGGAGAATGTTTCCAGTTTATGTAGAAGCCTAACATATATTCATGTAAGAATATATTTAGGTGGGCACTTATAAATCTTCAGTGGAAGCCCATTAAATTTTGATATAAGAAAAAATTTCTTACCGCAGTTAAAAATCGTGTCTGCTAAGCTGCTCCCTCACACATCGAATGACCGCCAAATTTGAAATTCCAGCAGTTTTTTGACTGAGGAAGTTTCATAGCGTCACAAAGCGGGAAGGGGAGACAACCACAATACACGAGATTAGAAAAAAATAATATACACTCGGGTTAATTAGTTTTTTCAAAAACATTATCAACCCAACGTGTTAAGAACTCAATTGAAATAAAAAAAATAAATGTATGCGTGTATTAATTACACACGCATATAGATATTTTCTTAGGCTAAAAACAGAAGTGATACCAAAATAAGAAACCGCATTCCATCACCGCAGCAAATACGGAAGGTTACGCTTTAAAGGCAATTATATATATATATATATACACGTTTGTATATGTATAATAAAGCCAAAACAATGCAGGTATGGACATAGAATAAAGAATGCAAATGCAAAAGATATTGTTGACAATTTGTCTTTTACCTTAGAGGCATGACTTGGCTAGCTTTTTAGAACACTGGTTTGACAACTTTATTCCCTCTAAAGAAGAGATATTATCTCGAAAATTTAGGACATTTAAATAAATCTAAGGTAAAAGACAAATTGTCAACAATATCTTTTGCATTTGCATTCTTTATTCTATGTCCATACCTGCATTGTTTTGGCTTTATTATACATATACAAACGTTTATACCTCATTACACAATGCTTCAAGTGAACTATAACCTCCTCCATATATATATATATATATATATATATTGGAGACTTATTTTAGGAAAAAAGTAGCGTCTTCAAAGACGTATATATATGTATATATGTATATACATACCCCCGTCCCACCACCCCACCCCATCCACACCGCCCCTTTCAATGTAAAGTTATGTTGGTGCCACAACATCCAGGCCGAAACAAATGAGGTCGTGTAGGTGTCACGACAAAAAAAACACACAGTCCACGCTGTAATGTGGCCATGTAGGTAACACGGTAAAAACCTCCCAGTCCCACACTGTAAATGTGGTTGGTGTTAGGAAGAGCATCCAGCTGTAGAAAACCCGCCAGATAGTCCTATGCGAGCAAGACAAACACTCTTGCCTCAAGTGGGAAAACTCCCGTCCAAACCCATGCAAGCGTGGAATATGGACGTTAAACGATGATGATGATGATGATATACGTCTTTGAAGATGCTACTTTTTTCATAAAATAAATCTCCAAAATCTACCATGCGTCCTGGAAGCCAAAGGTTGTTCATTATTTTTTTCAAATTTTTGGTTGTCAAAGTTAGGGTGCGTCCTCGAGGACGAAGCGTCTTCGGCGCCGGGAAATATGTTATACATGTTTGTGTGTGTGTTTATGTAAATACATGTATGTATGTATAACTCTGTACCTTTTTTGTTTTAATAGATCACTTCAGATAGAGGAGGCGATGCAATGTTCCGAGAATTATGTTTTAAACAAAAATAAAAGTGATTTCAAAACATTGTTACTTGATTTCGTTCAAGGTTCTGTAAGTCATCGCCTTTTTTTTACATTTCAATTTTTCCACTTTTTTCTTTCTGTTTCATCTGATTTCATCTAGCATAAGATTCACTCCAATTTCTTCACAACCTCACATCCACACTCCCTATGTTATTATATTGCTTCCAAATTTTGTTAATGCTACTTGAACACGATATTAGAGCAGCCAAGAACAGATTGTTTTGCTCTATTTAGTTACATTCCTTTACATTACAAGTTATGGTTTCAAATCAAACTGACAACGACTTTGTCTGTCACCACACAGAAATCGATTGAAGTAAATATAGTCAGATTGACTATAACAATTTCTTGCAAGTGTGGCACCATTTGGCAAAGCAATGAATCAATAATAGTGGACGAGCCAACTGTGATGTTTCGACATATTCAATTGATTTACTAGAAATGGCTGCCAAATCTTCCTCTCATTACAACCCACTAACTTAATGAAAGAAATATACATTAGGATGACGTAGTCTTAGACAAATAAAATACGATGGTCACAACTGGAACAATTTTGAACATAGATCTACAGGATGGGTGCTAACCTTGGGCCATAGAACAACAACAATACTTATACTGGAGGGCAATGGACTGACAGGAATGGCGGCTGGGGGTGTCATGTATCATTCATCTTAAGTCAATGTGTAGCAATCAAGAAATGGAATTGATTCTTGTTTTCTTTAAAAAATATTTAAACCTTTTAGCTCTGTAAAGGCACGTGGCTTAGTGGTTAGAGAATTGGATTCACAATCGTGAAGTTGCGAGTTCGATTCCCGGATCGGGCGATGAATTATTTCCTTGAGCAAGACATTTTATTTCATGTTGCTCCTTCTGCCAGGAGTAGCGACTGGTAGATAGTACCAGCAATGGAAAGACCAATAGAAACATTTAATTAGTTCCACCCCACACAGTGAGCGAATCGGATCGTGTTGATCGATCCCCTCTTTCTGTAAGAAATCAATATTGAATTGACAGAGAAAGTTATGAGTAATATCAAAGTATCGGACTAAATGTATTACATTGTTCGTTTCCACTAGACTGAATTGAAATCCTGCTGTGGTCGGCTTTTTTTTTTATTATTAGTTCGTATTTTTAGGTCGATAAACTTAAAATCAATAAAAAATATTATTAAGATCAATATTACTTTATTCTATAACTGATATCGACTTTCATCCGTAAAGGATCAATACAATATGAGAAACTTCAATGTCAAATTTTAACAACAAAATATGTGTAATGTGGATGAGATTGTTGAAAAAGGAGACCAGCATTTAATGATGAAGTCATGAGTTCAAATCTCACTAAGGTTAACACCAGATTTTTCTCATTTAGTCAAATAATGGTATTGATTTCAATTGGATTTATTATTTCTCTGTTAAAAAAAAAAGCCTTGTTCCTTGTTTAGAGCACCAGATTTATTTTTATTGTTTAATCAGAGAGGGAATATTGAGACTAATGGGAAGGAGAAAGTTTCCTCAAGCCGGACACTCAGTCTAAATGTTTGAAACAGAGTGGACTTTGCTAAAAGCGCACAAGGTCCAGGTGGAGGCAATTTAAATTTACCAAAAAGGAATGTCACAGCATGATTTGAATTAAGAATGCAAAGACCTCAAACAAATTCTCATCCAGCACTAGCACTTCCACCAATCTACAGCCCTACTCCAGTCCTCAATAACAAACTTTGTGCATGTTTGTGCATGAATGTGTTAAATCAATATTGCTTTGTAGCAATTTAGTGAGATTAATATTTGACATACATAAAGCCGCCTTCATATCAGCATGTTTAAGTTATTTGTACAAACACATTAGGCCAAAAGTCTAAGTCCAAGTTTGTGACTAGATCAGGGCAAAGTCAATTTTAGGCCATGTTAAGGTCACATGTACAGACACAGTAGTCAAAAGGTCATATTTAGATCATGTATACAAATACTGTTGTTAAATGGTCATATTAATGCCAGGCATTGAGATGTAAAAACGTCTTCAATGGCAGGCATATTAAAAACAAAATAAACTATATTTTCATTTACATTTGAACTTCCTCTCTGACCATATCACATTGAATAATTGTTGAATAATGACCTTTTGATGCTTTTGAAATGTGTATAACAGGATGATGTAATGGAATAATCTGATGTTCAATATATGATACCATTTCTCTTCCTTTTCTTAATATTGATATTCCATCTGATGCCATATACGTAATACATTGTGGCATCCATGATTGAGTGCTTCCACCTGATTACAACATTGTTGGTCAGTTGATTGTCACTGATTATCATAATATAGTAATATATATGTTTGTTTGTATATCATCATCATCACCGTTTTACATCCGTTCTTCCATGCTAGCATGGGTTAGACGGGTTGTCCTGTTGTGGGCAGTGTCTGGTCGGCTGACCATGCCTTGCTCATACAGGAACTGATTTGGCTTGATTTACAGTGAGTGCTGGGTGCTTTTTCGTGGCGCCTACACATCCACTTTACAGTGTGGGCTGGGTACTTTTTTGCCGTGGCACCTCCACGACCATCTTGCAGTGGAAGGGTGTAGGGCATATTGTCTATATGCTTCAGCTTGTACCCATGGGAGGTCGGGTACTCTGTATTACTGCGTGACGCCAGAGGTCACGGTCGTGTGTCATCGCCTTTGAGAGGTGTAATTGGGTAAGGTCGGCTTTTATCACCTCATTCCAGGTCATCTTGGGTCTCCCCACTCCGTGGTTTCCATCGACTCCTAGTGCTCTGCACCTTTTTATGCAGCTGTCATCCTTCATACGCATCACATGTCCACACCAACGCAACCGCCTCTCCTGCACACAGCATTTGATACCTCTTATGCTCAGTCTCTCTCTCAATTCATTTATGCTTTGTCGTTCGCGTATATTACTGTTACACATCCATCGGAGCATGCAGGCTTCGTTTCTCTCTAATCTACGTATGTCTTCCACCTTCAGCGCCCAGGTCTCACTACCATGTAACATTGCTGTTAGAATACACGCATCATACAGTCTGCCTTTCATTTTGAGGGAGAAGCCTTTTGCAGCTATATATATATGTATATATGTATATAATATATATATGTATATATATATATGTATATATATGTATATATATTATATATATATATATGCATATATATATGTATATATAAATGGAATAGAATGAAACGAAATTTCATTTCTCACTCTTAGTACGGCAGTTACTTAAATGTAAGTATGTATGTATACGTACATACATATATGTATGCAGACGTACAGTAGTATGTATATTTATACATACATGCACACACATATATATGCACGTATCGGTTTACCGAACATTTATTATAATGCTCGGTTTGTTTGTAAACAAACAAACAGCCCGAATTACGCCGTACAGTGTTTAGGCAACCACGTCACCTTTTTTGTTCAACAGTGACACAGGAACGATGTACTAGTTTCAAGCTTATTAGCTATCGTCAGCTTCGTATACCTTCCTGCCAGATGGTTGAACGTCTGAAAGTATATACTTTCCTTATGCATATTAACGGCTGAGCAGCCTAATTTGCATATCGAGTGAGTTTAGTCGGCCAGGTGCACCGAAAACGATAAATGGAATGGAATGAAACGAAATTTCATTTCTCGCTCTTAGTACGGCAGTTACTTAAATGTAAGTATGTATGTATGTATACGTACATATATATATGTATACAGACGTTTAGTAGTATGTATATATATACATACATGCACACATATATATATGCACGTATAGGTTTACCGAACATTTATTATAATGCTCGGTTTGTTTGTAAACAAGCAAACAGCCCGAATTACACCGTACAGTGTTTAGGCAACCACGTCACCTTTTTGTTCAACACTGACGCAGGAACGATGAACTAGTTTCAAGCTTATTAGCTATCGTCAGCATCGTATACATTCCTGCCAGATGGTTGAACGTCTGAAAGTATATACTTTCCTTATGCATATTAACGGCTGAGCAGCCTAATTTGCATATCGAGTGAGTTTAGTCGGCCAGGCGCACCGAAAACGATAAATGGAATAGAATGAAACGAAATTTCATTTCTCACTCTTAGTACGGCACTTACTTTCTATTCCATTTATCGTTTTCGGTGTGCCTGGCCGACTAAACTAACTTGATATGCAAATTAGGCTGCTCAGCCGTTAATAGGCATAAGGAAAGTATATACTTTCAGACGTTCAACCATCTGGCAGGAAGGTATACGATACTGACGATAGCTAATAAGCTTGAAACTAGTACATCGTTCCTGTGTCAGTGTTAAACACTGTACGGCGTAATTCGGGCTGTTTGTTTGTTTACAAACAAACCGAGCATTATAATAAATGTTCAGTAAACCGATACGTGCATATATATATGTGTGTGCATGTATGTATATATATATACATACTACTGTACGTCTGTATACATATATGCATGTACGTATACATACATACTTACATTTATGTATATATATATAATTGTTTCTACTTTTGGCACAAGGCCAGCAATTACCCCAGTGCATTCCTGGTACTTTATTTTATCGACCCTGTAACGATGAAACGCAAAGTTAACCTCGGCGGGATTTGAACTCAGAATGGCAAAGGCCGTAACTCTATGCGTCAAAGCATGGCGTCCGACTCTCTACTGATACTGCCAATCCATCGATATATATATAATTATTTCTACGTTAAGCACAAGGCCAGCAATTACCCAGTGCATTACTGGTACTTTATTTTATCGACCCCGTAAGGATGAAAGGCAAAGTTAACCTCGACGGGATATGAAAGTGTGTTGCATAAGGGTTAGGGTGATCATAGTTTGAGAGTTCGATTTCTGGTGGTACATTGTGTTATTGAGCAAGAGACTATATTTCATGTTGCTCCAGTCCAGTTGAAAAAAAACAACAAAAAAATTAGTGTGTTCCTGTAATTAGAAAAGCCTGTCTTGTCATATACTGCATCCCACTGAATCTCCCCGAGAACTACAAAAAGGATACAGATGTCTGTTGAATTCTCAGCCATCTAAGTCTCAATTTTATGTGAGCAGGCTGCTCTGTTGATTAGACAATACACTGTCTGTACTGATGGAGGTCCAACACACACACACACACATATATATACATATACATATATATATATATATATATATATATATATATATATATATATATATATATATAGGAGGCACATGGCTTAGTGGTTAGAGCATTGGCTTTGCAATCGAAAGGTTGTGAGTTAAATTCTCAGACCAGGTGATTGCTCCAGTTCACTCAGCTGTAGAAATCAAGCCAGAATCAGTTCCCAGCCCACCCTTGCAAGCAGGGAAAATGATGATGATATATATATGTATATATATATATAACATAAACATAAACACAAGAACAATTCCTGCTCTTCAGCTGTCTGCTGTGGGTCACTGATGTTTCAACGAATTAAAGGCAGTATATCTCACTACAGTGTGTTAATAACTACAAGGAATAGTTATTAGGGAAGAAAATAAAAACAAAAAACAAAAGAAAATAAACAGAAGAAAAACATACCAATAGAGAGGAGGAAACACGAAACAGTATTACATGTAAGTTGCAGTAAGTAACCAATGGAAGAGGGGGAGAAATGAAAAAAGAGACCGAGCGTAAGCCCTGAATCCGGATTAACAGCGAAGAGAAAAACGTCTGGTAGGGGGAAGTGGTGAGGGAGCAGAGAGATAGAGGGGGATAAATGGGATAAATGGTAAGAGAGAAAGAGAATAAGTGAGTGAGAGAGAATGGGAATAAGTGAGTGGGACAGAGAGAGAAAGGGAAAGAAAGAGGAAGAAAGGAGGAAGGAAAAG
The DNA here is from genome assembly GCA_964016885.1 of Eledone cirrhosa. NCBI lineage: Eukaryota > Metazoa > Mollusca > Cephalopoda > Octopoda > Eledonidae > Eledone > Eledone cirrhosa. The sequence continues at coordinate 220,314,557 of OZ024742.1, read as the reverse complement.
AGTTAATCCAAAACGTCAGAATTTAAGTCCAAAACCAGAATTAACAAGAAGAAGCGAGATAGTGAGAATAGAAAGGAGGTAACAGCAATAAATTAATATGAATTAAAAGTGACAAAGGCGCTGTGTGGTTACTAATACATATTGTTTAGAAAGCGTAAGAGAAACACAAACATAAGGACAATTCCCACTCTTCGGCTGTCTGCTGTGGGTCGCTGACGTTTCCACGCATTAAAGACACAGGGCATTAATAACTAAGAGGAATAGTTATTAGGGAAGAAAACAACAACAAAAAACAAAGACGATAGTGAAGAGAACGATAGCAAAAGAAAATAAACAGAAAAAAAACATACCGATAGAGAGGGGGAAACACGAGACATGAAAGTTGCTATATATATAGTCATCATCTTCATCATCGTTTAACGTCCATTTTTCCATGCTAGCTTGAGTTAGACAGGTTGTCTTGTCAGTGACCATGTCTTGCTCATACGGAACTGATTTGGGCTTGGTTTCTACAACTGGATGCCCTTCCTAATGTCAACCACATTTACAGTGAGCACTATGTGCTTTTTGTCATGAGAACTACATTACCACTTCACAGTGTGAGCTGGGTGATTTTGGTCATGACACGTACATGACCACTTTGCAGTGTGGGCTAGGTCCTTTTAGTCGTGTCACTTTACAATGTGAGCTGGGTTAGAGTTAGGAGACTTTGGTGGGAGACGCCTGTGGGGATTGAGGAGATTGTAAGGGGTGGAATGTTAGGATGTGGGGTGAATGGAAGAAGGAAGGTGGTGCGCACTAGATGTATGCTGCAGCCTGAGCTCATGGGAGGTGTATGGAAGGGGGGATGGAGGTGAATGTGGTGCATACTAAATGTATGCTTCAGCCTGTGCTCATAAGAAGGTGGTTCTTCTGTATTACTGCATAATGCCAGAGATCTCAGTCCTGTGTCATCACCTTCGAGGGGTGTAATTGTGCAATGTCAGCTTTCATCACCTCATCCCATGGCTTCTATCAACTTTGAGCGCTGTGCACCTTTTGATACAGCTATCATCCTTCATATGTATCACATGTCCATACCAATGCAATCTCCTCTCCTGCACACAGCATCTGATTCCTCTTATGCCTAGTTTCTCTCTCAGTTCGTTTATGCTTTGCCGTTCACGTATATTACTATTACACATCCATTGAAGTATGCAAGCTTCATTTCTTTCTAATCTTTGCAAGTCCTCTGTACACAGCGTCCAAGTTTCACTACCATGCAACATTGCTGCCCCTATGCATGTATCATACAGTCTGCTTTTCATTATGAGGAAAAAAAAACTTTTGTAGCTAGAAATGATAGTAGCTCCCTGAACTTCTTCAAACCTGTGCTTTTGGAACACCCTCCTCTGCTGCTAATTTGGTCATCCAGGTAGCAGAAGCTGTCTACTGCTTCTACCAAACCTTCCTAGAATTTGATACCACTTGTTTCATATGGTCGTTTACTGGTTACTGTTCCCATGCAATGGCTACATGTAAAACCTATGTTCTTAGCTAAACCACCTGAGATCCCACTACATCACTTGGGACAGAGGAGGGAATTTCTACCTACACCTTTCTTATATACTGATCAAGGCCATTTCCCCCGGGGGGATCAGGGCTCTGTTTTCCCTTCTACTTACTAGGACCGTAGTCTTTGTCAGGTTAACTTTAAGACCCTTTGTTTCTAGGCCTTGTTTCCAGGCTTGGAATTTCTCTAATTCTGTCATAGATTCAGCTATAAAGGTAAAATCATCCGCATAAAGGAGTTCCCATGGGCAACCAATCTTAAACTCCTCTGTTATAGCGTGCAGAATGATAATAAAAAGCAGAGGACTAAGAACAGAGCCCTGGTGGATTCCAACTTGCATGCTAAAATTCCTCGTTGTAGTCATTGTTAATCCTAACTTTGCTGACTGCTCCCCTATATATGGCTTGTACAGTCTTCACAAGCCACTCATCTACTCCTAGTCTTCTAAGAGACAGATTATGGCAGAGGGACTTTGTCAAAAGATTTCTCCAGATCACAAATATATATCCAAATGGCTGATTAAATATGCACGTGTGTGTTTTTTTTCTCATTTTCTTTTTGTTCCTTCCTCTTCTCACTCTTTATCTTTCTATTTCTCATTCCATCTTTTGATGAGGGACTGCTGTTCAAAACGTTAAAACTCTCTTCCTGATATTTCAAAAGTTCGCCACTCTGAATGACATACTGAGAAGGAACCTGGACACAGCTGGCTTTCCATCACAACTGGAGCCAGCAGGCCTTGACCACAGAGACAGCAAGCAACCTAATGGAATCACCCTCTTCCTATTCGAAGGAGATAGATCCCTCATCTAGGATGCCACCTTGCGACACGTTCTATGCCTCCAATTTAGTCACTTCAGCCACAAACCCCAGTACCACAGCCCACCTTGCAAAGGAACAGAAAATAAACAAATACTGGGGACTGTCCAGCCACTTCCTCTTTGCACCGGTTGCTGTCAAGATCTCAGTCATACTTGAACCCAGTACAGTCGAGCTCCTCTGCAAGATCAGAACTTCAGCCGCCTGTCTGAAGTGGGGTGGCTGTTGCAGCGGGTGTCGCTGGCCATTGTCCGCGGGAATGCTTTTGCGATCTTGTCTGCAGGGCGCAGTGGTAGAGGGGGATCTGACCTTAGCCCAATCCTCCTCCTCCCTCTCCATTCTACTGTGACACTGGAGTCCTTGCCATTTCCTCCTCTGCCGTTTTTTTCTTTCTTATTCTTTTTTTGTCTCTATATTTTCCTATTTTACATTCCCTTCTCAATCTAAATTTTCCTTCTTTTTCTTTTCCTATTAAACTGTATTTACTTGAAAAAAAAAAAAACAGTTACAGTTGTAAAACAATAACATCATCAACTGATGTTCCTCCAAATAATATATTTCTTCATTGTGCTGTCATTTGCTTTGTTATTTCTGTTTACTTTTACACACACACACACACATATATATATATTTATGTTTGTGTGTGTATTTCTGAGATTCTGAAACTGGTCGTTATAGAGTAAATAAATTTTTATTTTTTATTTTTCTCATTGCTACTGAATATTTAAATGATTGACCAAAAGTTATAATTCAGTGATATTATATGTGGCTATCTGTGAAAGGTCAAATTGAACACAATTGATTAATAAACTATATAATCGCAAGAGCGAAACAAATGTAAAAACTATGCGGCATTTATTCAGCTGCATGCAACAGGTGTGTAATAATGGCTTTCGTTTCAGTTGAGAGCAGCTATGAAATCCAGTTTTCATTACGAGTTGCTTTTTGTTGCTTTTTATTTTGGTCCCATCTCAATATAATACTGTCAGCGAGAATTGTTAATATCACACGTCAGATGGATTGCAAACTCCACTATTAAGAATAGTTTAACTTTTCCCTTACTTGTAAAACCAGTATGAGAAATATCACAACTTTCTTCACCATTTTTTTTTGTTTTATTGACGAAGGGAACTATATATTTCGCCACGTGTGGACATGAGGGGGGGGGGGATAACTAACAAATCGACGTTGGACGACAGTAAGCACATCCAAACTCTATAAAACAGAAACATACACACATATCTATATGTAGCATACACATATATACACACAAAGTGAAAATAAATCACACTATTTAGAGACTATAATGAAAGTATCGTAAACTCCAGTAAAACCACTGACTTCATTTCTGTTTAAAATCTATTCCCCGTACTTACATGGGTTATATATATACATATATACATACTTTTTTTTTTAATTATACATATATGCACAGATCCTTTTGTACACACACACACAATATTTAGGAAAACGGAAACAAAAATACACAAAAAACAAACATTTTATTTCTATCGTAATCAAGTGTGCTAAACCTATATTGTTTACATTCTGTGTTTTTCTACGGATTTTTCTACAAAGTTGCCATGGTGATATCCATGGATGAAGTATGCGACAAAACTGGTCGATGTTCCAAAATAGAACATTGCCCAGAAAATCACACCTGCCATATTTGTAAGGAACCCGAAAACTCGTTCCGTAATCGATGGGTCGAATGTGGAACCTGTCGCATCTGTCTGCCTTCAATGCGTCACAGGCTTCCGGAGGATCCCAGGCCCCAAAAAGAGACATCATATTGCTATGATGGATGGACTCTGGGAGATGGTCCAGCTAAAATCCTGGACCTTTCAGTGCCTGGCCTGTGTGCCTGCCTTCACCAATGTTATTGAAAAACAACAACAACAACAAACCGATGACTGTATCTTCCTCTACCAGTGTTACTGAACAACGGCAGAAACCTATGACACTGGGTTCTGCTGCTATTCGTGTGGAAGAACATCAGAAACAACAACAACCCATGTCTTCCGCTCCCAGTACATCTCGACACCAACAACCGACAATTGTGTCTTCCCCTACCATTCCCCTGGAGGAACATCATCATCATCATCATCATCATCATCATCATCAACAACAACAATAACAACAGCGGCAGCAACAGCAAGAGCAACAACAACAACAACACCAGCAGCAACAACAACAACAACCACAATCGACCAGTACAGATTTTTCAGAATTGCAACAAATGATTTCTGCTTTAAGAAGGGAAGTAACAGGAATAACGGCAAGCATTCGGGTAGGACCCCACAATGAGGGGTCTTATCGGAATACCTTGCTAAAGAATCTCTCTGTACCTCTTGCCGTATCTGGGCACACTGAGAAGACCGCGGAATCTGCTACCCATGAAGTAATTGCCATTGGGGTACCAGAAGACAAGGCTGATCTTCAGGCATTTGCTGCCAGCTCAGCCAAAGACCTAGGCTATGTTCCCCCAAAGAGTGCTCTCTGCCTTGGTCGACCTGGTCCAAAACCCAAACTCATCAGGCTGTCTTTTTTCGGACCCCGCTGAGGCAATTTCATATCATCTGGCCTCTGTTAAAGCTGGGCGTGAAAATCGGATTACCTTCCGAACACGCCCAGGCCTACCACCCAATGTACATCCAAAGCTATGTGCTGCAGCTTCCTTGAATCGGAACTCAGCACAACATGAAAGTTTTAGTCTGCGTGATGATGAGCAGAATTGGAGGTTTGTTAAGGCTGGTGAAACATGGAAGAGAGATACCAGCTGGTCTGAGTGCGCTCTACCCACAATAACTGGCAATGAAAAAACTACAACTCTGGGAAACTAAACCAGAACAACCTGCCATCCTCTACACACCATCATAAACTGTAAGCAGGGTACAAATTGTCCTTAAATGCTCGCAGTTTATGCAACAAGATACATCTGTTTAACTCCTACGTCAGAAGCATCGACCCTGACTTCATCACAGTCACGGAAACATGGGCACATTCCTTACTCTGTGATGGGGTTTTCAGCATTACTGGGTACAACCTGTTCCACAAGGACTGCATTAATCACCGTGGTGGTGGTGTGATGGTCTACGTTCGTTCAAATTTTTCAGTAATTCCTAGCGTTGATTTGAACGAATCACAAGAAGTTTTTTTCTGTGACATACGTATGACCATGTCAACACTTCTGCTTGGTGTTGTTTATCGCCCCCACCAAACTACCATCAGGACACACAGCTTTGTGATATCCTCAGAGCTGCTGCCAGGAAAACAGCCACTTATGTGTTTATTGCAGGTGACTTCAATCATCCTGAGATCAATTGGCAAACCTTTCATTGGCCACAAAGTGCAAACGATTTCCTTGGGCTAGTGCTGGACTCAAACTGGTCACAAGTAGTCACCTCTTCAATAAGAGGTAACAACACTTTGGACCTGCTCTTCACCACTACTCCTGAAGTGGTTATCAGTTGTACTACTGAGGAACCTCTAGGCGACTCTGATCATGCTATGCTCATTGCCAATCTGGCTCTTGCGGGCAGCAACAAAAACCAGAACCATCTCCAATCTGCTTGCTTTGATTGGAAGAAAGCAGATTGGAACTTGTACAGCACTGAGCTACAGCACCCAAACTGGCATGAGTTCTATAACTCTGGAGATGTGAAGACTATACTCCAGAGCATCCTGGACTCAATATGGATAGCGTATGCAGCATCAGTGTTACGTAAGCAGAAAAAACCCCACCCCAAAAGTGCAATTTGGGAAACTTCAGCGGTCCGACTTGCCAGGAAAGAACGTCGAAATGCTGAACTGGAATATAAACTGCATAAATCAGATGCCAACAGAAAAAAGCGGAATAAATCTTCCAACTATCTCAAGCAAGTGACAAAAAAGGCAGTGCTTGAATTTGAACAGTGCATAGCAACCAATCCTGACAGTAAGGTGTTCTGGAAATATGTACATTCAAAGCAGAGACCTCACTCTCCAGTTGGTCCTCTTCGCAATCACACAAGCCAGATCACAGACGATCCCTAAGAATGCGCAGAACTCATTGCTGAGTGCTATGCAAGCATTTTTACTGTTGAAAACCAGAATGTACCATCTCCACCATCTCTAACATCAAATTCCATAACAACTATGGAATTTACACCTGCAATGCTGCGATGTCACCTTAAGAATAAGCGCAACTATGCCATACCTGCTTCTCAAACGTGGCGGGTACTTCCTTTTGCACCAGCTTTCTTTCTTCTTTAAATACTGTCTCAACAATGGTGCTACTCCGGAGCAGTGGAAAACTGCCAGTGTCATTCCCCTGTTCAAAAAGGGCGACCGCACGTCACCTGTCAACTATTGTCCAGTCACTCTTACTAGCTGTATTGCCAAACTGATGGAATCCTGTGTCAGAGAAACACTTTGGAACTTCTGGAGCTCTCACAGCCTCATCCAGCCCTCGCAATTTGGATTTATCCCTAACTCCAGCTGCTGTGACCAGCTTATCGAGTTCCTTGAAGACATTACCCGGATGACTGACAGTGGCTCATGGGTGGATGTTGTTTACCTTGACTTCGGTAAGGCTTTTAATTCTGTGCCACACTTATGGCGAAACTCTCTGCAATGGGTGTGAAGGATGATCTTTTTAACTGGTTGAAATCCTTCATTCTCAGCCAAAAAGAGGTAGTCACGGTTCTAGGACAGCATTCTTCACCATATGAGATGTCATCTGGTGTACCACAGGGATCTGTTCTTGGTCCCCTTTTGTTTGTTGCATACATTAATGACATAGATACCAACTTAAAGAATGCCACAGTACTGAAATATGCAGATGACATCAAGCTGTACCTTGAAATCAAAAGGACTGATCCTGAAATCTATAACTCTTTCTTACAATCAGACCTGGACACAATGCAGCAATGGATCACAGACTGGCAACTGAAGCGGGCTGTGGACAAGTGTACCACCATGCATTTTGGGAGGAAAAATTCAGCGTCCACATACTCCCTCCACAACACTGATATCAAGAAGTCCTCTTGTGAACGTGACCTGGGCATTACTGTCACCAGCAGTTTGTGTTGGACAAAGCACATCTCTAAAATTGTCAAGAAGGCCGAGGGTGTCTTGGCATCACTCAGCAAGGCCTTTGTTAGCCAGTCTCCAGCCATCTATTTAAAGCTATATACAGCTATGGTACGACCACACTTGGAATTCGCATCATCAGTCTGGAACCCCTAACTTGCTCAGAACATTGACCTCCTGGAAACTGTTCAGAGACGTGCAACCAAGCGCTTACCCTCCATCAGACACCTACCATACTCTGAATGCCTTGCTTCCCTGGGCATGGATTCATTGAAGCTCCGACGTCTGGCAATGGACTTGGTAAACACCCACAAAGTTATTAACCATCTCGCCAACAACAACCCTGAGCACCTTTTTGATCTCCATGTGTCTAACACGTGTGGACATGCCTACAAAGTCAGAAAACAACACAGCTCCCATGACGTTCGGAAACATTTTTTCACACTTACAGTTGCTGAAGCATGGAACAAACTGCCTGCGTCAGTTGTTAGCTGCCGAGACACTGCATCCTTTAAAACCCCCATGCTTCCTGAAATTCACCAACTACACCTGATGTCCCCCTGCACACATGTGTATATCATGACTCATGCACTGTTCATTTTCCTGACGTTTGTACATTACCCTATGTACTATACATACACTTTTGATGAGTTGTAGTGCACCTGAGCACTGTACACAATATGTTCATTATTATATATGTGTATGTATGAATGAGGATTTATGTATGTATGATGTATGTATGTATAGATATCTAGCTCTCTATCTGGTTAGCTAGATAGATAAGTAAAAGAGTAAAGGTAGAGACACCCTTCGGTTACATATGACCATGGGATTTTCACCTAGAAAATTCCCCTTCAAGGGACAAGCCTGAGCAAAGTTGTTCGTGGAAGACCATCAGTTGTTCATATATACCAGTCTCCCCTCTCCACACTACCATTGTTGTCCAAGGAAAGGCTGATACAGTTTGACACCAAAATGGCTGATACAGTTTGACACCAGTGACATCGCAGCTCATTTCTACAGCTAAGTAAACTGAAGCAACACAACACATCACCTGCTCTGGTATTCGAACTCACAACCTCATGATTGCAACCCAAAGCCACTTTCCTTCAGATATATAGGTAGATGATAGATAAATAGATAGATATACAAATAAATATACGAGGGGGTATGTCTATGTGTACATATACCTATATATGCACTTACATGTACACATACATTATATTTGAGTGTGTTTGTGTGTGTGTGTGTTTGTAATCATCTATTTTCCAACTTTCATAGGTTAACAGGTTGTCACATACTGAGGCAAGACTGGGGGGGGGGGGGGGGGGAGCACATCTTCCTCATACATTCAGACTGGAGCAACATGAAATAAAGTGTTTTGCTCAAAGATACAATGCGCCAACTGGTCTGAGAATCGAAATTATGAGATCCAAACATACTAACCACTACGCCATGTACCTTTAAATACATACATACAAACATACATATATATGCACACATACATGGATACATGCATACAACATACAATCATACATACATACATACATAGATACATACATGGTGGCTGCCAACTCGTTTTTGAGTACGGCCACTACTTTATATCCATGTAGGAGAACCCCTACTGATGCGCTGAACGAGTGTGACTTTTTAGTCCAGCCAGGGACTTGAAAACTCTGGTACAAACACTACACTTGTGACAATTATTGACACCTAGTGCTGGGCCCATGGTACCATGTGACGACAAGTGCAGAGAGATCTCAGATATAAAGCAATGCCTGTGCTGTGAAGCTTTTATAGTGAGCAAAGGCACTGCACAAAGCCAGTCCCACTCTCTTAACCAAGATGATATTTACCAAAAAGAAGAACAAGTCAACATCATTGGATACCATCATGGTTGCAGGTGTTATATCAGAGTTTTCCTTCTCCTAGAATTCTGCCTTGACAAAGGCTAAGGGGTCATCTCTCCCAGTGATTTTGGATTGCCATTGACTCTTAAGAGCTCCTTTGCCCTTTGACAGGTTTTGTTTTTAGTCCTGCAGGATGTCCAAAGTCACCCTCCTCACCAAGAAACCTTGGTGGGGTTGCCAGTTTAGTCGCCAACGACCCGACCATGAGACAGGTTGTACTGGGATACATGTTACCAGTAGCACCAACTGGTGACCTGACATACATACATACATACATACATACATACATACATACATACATACATACATACATACATACATACATACATACATATATATACACACGCATGCATGCATGCGTACATACATCTGGTTCCAGCCAACTGAATATAGTCTGCTGAGGCATTTTGCTTTCTGCTTCAGTACTTTTCCAGCAAGATATAAAGGCCATTATTTCCTGTAGTTTTTATGACATAACTGTCAGTATAGACATGATGTTATAGTGATGAATGTTATAAAGAGAACTGGAGTGAGATTATGGAAACTACAAGTGTTTAATAGTTTTAATGTGGTGTTGTAAATAAATATATACATATACACCAGGTCCGAACACAATGGAACCAAACTCCCACTGTCACTGCCTCCATCTCTCCTGCTTTCTCCATCTCTCATTATTATAAATGAATGAAGGGCGGTCGATTGGCAGTATCGCTAGAGCGTCAGACAACATGATTTGCAGCATAGTTATTGCCCTTTATGATCTGAGATCAAATCCCGCTGAGGTTAACTTTGCCTTTCATCCTTAGGGGTCAATAAAATAAAGTACCAATCACGCACTGGGGTCGATTTAATCGACTTTCCCCTCCCCCAAAATTGCTGGCCTTGTGCCTATATAAAAAACCATTATTATAAGCAAATGAGGGTCCACACACTGGCTACCCCATAGCACCAGCAGACAGAATAGGGAAGGTATTTCCTGGAGCATGGTGAGGGAGACGCGCTGACAGAGCCGTTGCAGCTCGCGAGACCCACACCTGTGGGTAACCGACTCTGTGCTGCTGGTGGTGAGTAGGGAGGTGATCCGAGGGCCAAGGACACCAGAAGTCTCCACTGCTGCGGGCTTGACTATCATAATAGTTCTTTATCATAAAACTTCTCTGACATTTTACTTCTCTATCATAATAGTTCTCTATCATAATATTTCAATATAATACTTCTCTATAATAATACTTCTCTATCATAATAGTTCTTTATCATAATACTTCAGTATAATACTTCTCTATAATAATACTTCTCTATCATAATAGTTCTTTATCATAATACTTCAGTATAATACTTCTCTATAATAATACTTCTCTATCATAATAGTTCTTTATCATAATATTTCAATATAATACTTCTCTATAATAATACTTCTCTATAATAATAGTTCTATCTCTAATAATATTTCTCTATAATAATCATTAGGCATTTTTCATTTTAAATTGATAGATGCTACTTGTCACTGAATTTTGGCATCTTCCAGTAGCCCGGGGTGGTGAATTGGCAGTCTTTAGAATGTTGTATAGAATGCTTTGTGGTATTACTTCTTGCTCTCTAGTTCAAATCAGTTCAAATCCCACAGAGGTCAAGGTTGATAAGAAAAAGTAGGGTGGATTCTTCCTCTATAGCTCTTTCTCACTTCCTCTCTCTCACTTTCTATTCTTCTCTAGAAAAAATCTGCTGTACTCAGGCCTGGAAAGGGATGGGCTCCATCAGACCTAAAATGCCCAAGAAATGTTGTATATCAATACAGCACTCCTATGACTCCATCAGGAATTACGAGAACATACCATACTCACTGGTCTCAGAGGACCTGCAAAGGCTATAGTCATTACCACTTCCTTTAGATATAACCAAATGACATTAAAAAAAAACAATTAATATAATAATAAAATGATTCTAGTAGTTGATTTATCTAACCTTAATTACTTAATTAGAAGATATCAGAATGTTATTTTCTTATTTGTTGCTGTTTTAGGGCTGGATGGAAAAAACAGTTTTGTTCTATGGATATTATGACAATAAAGAAATTAAGACTAATGGCAAACCTTACATCATACCTTTGGCTTATCTCCTGATTTCTGTTTCCTGCTTACTCTACAGTGTCATTCTCATGGCTAAAAAGTAAGTCATTTTCTTGTATATAATTATTGTTATTATTACTATCTGAGTTCAAATCCCGCTGAGGTTGACTTTGCGTTTCATCCTTACGGGGTCGATAAAATAAAGTACCAGTAATGCACTGGGTAATTGCTGGCCTTGTGCCTAAAGTAGAAACAATTATTACTATCATTATTAAGGAGGTTGATTGGCAGTATTGGTAGGGTAATAGATAGCATACTTTGCAGCTTATAATTACATCCCTTTACATTCTGAGTTCAAATCCCACCGAGGTAAGCTTTATCTTTCATCCTTATGGGGTTGATAAAATAAAGCACCAGTAATGCACAGGGGTCGATTTAATCGACTTTCCCCTCCCCTAAAATTGCTGGCCTATAGTAGAAACAATTATTATTATGACTCTAGAGAAGAATTGGATTTCTCACAATGAACTTGATGAAAACAGTTTCTTTTTACCACTTTGTCGATAGTCAATAAATTGCTTTGGAACATTTGAGTGTGCACCCCATTAACATGGGAAAATGGTTCATCTTGAGTATTTGATGTATTTTTATATTTTTGAAAAATATAGTTTACGCAGGATTTAATACAGTTTCTTTTGGGAAACAGAGGAACATCAGATATTGAAGTAGTTGTAAAAGAAGCAAAAAATAAAAAAATAGAGAGAGAGTTGATTTATGCAGTATTCATTGTAGTATGTTGCTGTGAGTCTTTCTATGTCATGCAGGATGTGTGTATGAGGAACATAATTCCATATATGTGTTAGTGTGTTTCAATGTACTTTTGAAAAACTAGTTTCAATCTTGTATTACAGATCAGCATCTAATTTCCATGATAATATTGAGGATGAGAGTGCAAGTAACAACTTCCAGTTTTTCTGTTTGGTTTTCTTGAGTTGGGATTATACCATTACTGATACAGCTAGTGCTAAACTGAAGAAAGGCAGTATCAGGAAGCAGATACAGGTAAGATGAATAAAAAAGGATTTATTTAATGCCTGAATTGAGAATATTATAACTATAACTTATTCATGAAACAGCTAGAATATCATTGGCAGTGACCATATGATTTTGTATTTAACTCTTTAGTTAATTATTAAGTGAATGCATCTATAATATTCCATCCTAAACCTTTCTTTCATTTATGTGTATTGTACACTGTTCATTGATTCCCAAGTTTTTGTAAATCTGTGTGTTCTAATTCACCTATCTCAGTTTCTTTATCTCACATGATATTAGTGTTCTTATTTAATTTTCTTTTCTTCAAGGTTTTTTTAAATTCTGTTAGTATATCCGTGAATTGTCTGCTGCAGACTTTCTAGTTGTTTATCATTTATAACTTGAGGTCATCCATATATAAAGGGTAGTTGTTTGTCTATCTATGACATTTGTATCCAAATCCAGTCTTGTTTAACATGTTTGTTAAAGGTTTGTTAGAGGAATTGATAAAGCAAGTCTCCTTGGGATATTCCTCTTTTAATGCAAATGAGATCAGTTTTTTATAATACCCTCTTTTATCTGTATCTGCAGAATTATTTGCTATATCCTCATGATGTGTTTCATGTATCCTCCTATTACTGATGCTATTTAGTGGTACTTAATGTTTCCAGGATCTATGTGTGAGAAATATTGTCAAAAGCCTTCTGGTAATCAATTCATGCCACATTCGAACCATTCTTTCTCCTTGAGTCTCTTTAGTTATGGCTTGATAAGATATTGATTGATATTTACTTTCTGCCCTTTTGGAAATAAGTTATGTTTTCTAGATGCTTATTTATCTACTGTAATATTATTGCAGCTAAGTGCTTTGTGGTTTATAGCAAGGCAGATTATATTCCTATAATTTTCTCAGTTTAGAGTTTCTTTAGTTCTGAAATTTAAGATTATTTTCATTTTGGTCTAGTCAGCTCTTTCAGTATCATTACTAGACATCTCTTCTAGTAATTTATGTGCTTTTTTAACAAAATATTACAGTAGATAAATAAGCATCTAGAAAACATAACTTATTTCCAAAAGAGCAGAAAAGATACTCATTTGGCTGTAAATATCAATCAATATCTGATCAAGCCATAACTAAAGCTTTAACCAAACGTTTGGGACTTTAACATGTTTTGGTGTCTTCCAGTTGTATTTTTTTAACACATAAGCTACTTGTGTTGTTATTACTTCCTATAATGGTTCTTCTTATTCCTTACCAGGATTTTTCTACTTCTTTTCTTGTTTGTGTTGATTTTATTTTGATTTGATTTTTAGCTAGTTTTTGATAAACTCATTTTGGGTTAGACTTGAACTGCTTGATTTGTGCAAAGAATCATTGTTGCTTTTCAAACTGACTTGGTATTTAGTGAAGCTCTCTATATTTTGAGAGCAATAACCACATGTAATTGATGGAATAGGAGTCAGTTGTTCTCTTATTGATCCTTATAACATCACTTGCTTAATTTTTTTTTGTCAAATTTGGTTTGGGGTTAAGTGACATTAGATTTTTTTAGATTTTATAGAAAGCTGTTTTCATGTTCATGTTTCTATTCAGCCTGGGCTGAAAATGATTGTTATAATTAGGGTAGTGGATTAGCAGAATTGTTAGGGTGTTGGAAAAATTGTCTTGTAATATTTGTTCCATCTATTTACATTATGAGTTCAAATCCTGCCAAGGTTAAATTTGCTTTTCATCTTTTCAGAGTCAATAAAATAAATTACCAGTCAAGTCTATTTAATCAAATTTCACCTCCCCTTAAAATAACGGGCTTGCACTTAAATTAGAAACTATTATTGTTGTTGGTGTTATTGTTGTTGCTGCTGTTGTGTCAACTGAAGGATTTGTTTGTGTTACACTCATGAAAAGAATATTGGTTGTATCTATTTCCACTTTCATTTGATAGCAGTTAGACCTCAGAAAATGTAAGGAGATGGAGAAGATATTGTATGTGAGAAATAGCAAACATTTAAATATATATTAGAAAAGGTATTTAGTTGTTACTCTTACTACAATCACATATCACATATTATCACATTATCACACATTATCACATACTAATACTTGTTATCACAACTCATTATTGATTCATTTTAATTATTACTCATAGAGTAGAACCGTAATATATTTTCTGTCAGGTGTTGCAATCAGTAGATAGTATCAGCAATAAAAAGACCTATGGAAGCACTATTTCCTTGGTCTGATTTAACGAGTTCCACCCAATTCGGTAAACAAATAAGGTCTGTGATTTTATCAATCATTAAGATTAGATAGATTATTACTCATATTATCGTTAAAGTATAAAGTATGAAGACTCACCATCATCCTCATCAACATCATCATCAGCAATATCAGCATCATCAACATCATCAACATTAACATCATTGCCATTTTACATTTACTTTACCACACTTGCAGTAAATTAAATCACTAAGATAAATTATTTTTAATTAGACTTAACAATTGTTTTTCCTTCAAATAGTGTAATTAGTTTCAATGACTAAATATGCTAATTAGTCACTTGTATATATATAATCTGCATCTACTTAATGATTATCTCATCACTACTTCAACAGTTACAGGAATGTCTATTTAGATTGAAACATGTTGGGAATGGGCTCCTGTAATTGTCAAAATGATTAAAATATTAGTCATTGATCTAATACAGGGGTGTGCAACATATTCCATTGGCGGGCCACTTTTGAACATCGGAACAACTATTACAGCCATTAATATTTATTAAGCACTATTTCAAAGATTCACCACAGCTTCTTTCCATAGCATAGAACTGGGAAATTATAACACACATAACCCTATCAGTGAAACCCTTTAGTATAGGTCAACAAACAGAAAACTGTATTATGGTTATGAAAAAAATTCTAAATAAGCCTACAAGGTAAAAATTAAAGACGGTCATCGCGGGCCACTCTGACTGGTCTGCTGGGCTGGATTGTGGTCCATGAGCCACCTGTTGCACACCTCTGATCTAATATTTGCTTCTCCTCCCCTTATAACTTGTTTTTCATAAGATACATGAGATCCTGTAAATGAATTATCTATACCCCAAGTCTTGTGTTTTTACTGATGCTGTATTAGTTTTTTTTTTTTTTTTTGTGTGATCTTTTTCTTATGTCTAATCATTTTTTCTTTCAAAATTGTAGTCAGAACTATTAGAGAAACAATACAGGTGTAAGAAAGAAAATCTAACCCGATTCGAAAGGATTCAGATGTATGCAATACGTATTGCTGTCAATATATTTGTAATGATATGCCTAGGCTCAAGTGCTTACCTTATCTATTTTGTAACACAATTTTCTACAAATGTAAGTAACACACTTCTATAGCCATCATTTATCATATCATATTCCTATGTGCAGCTTTGTTGTGTACATTCTGGCTCTCTGCATTCTGAGTTAAAATCCCATTGAAGTCAACTTTGCTTTTCATCCTTTTTGGGTCAATAAATTTGAGTACTGGGGTCACTTCTTTTTCTCCCGTTCTCTTTCACTCATTTTCTTTGGAAGAAACTGGCGGTGGTTAGCCCTGAAGAGGTATGGTATCTGCCTGGTATAAAGATGCCCAGGCATGTTGTATGACACAATGGCACCCTTATGACTTCATTGAGGGTTGAGAGCTCAAGGAAGGAAGGCCCATTCTGTTGGGATTTTATTAATTGCTATATCAACTATATACTTAAACATGCATCGAGTACTACTCTGATTTATGGTCTTCTCAATCTTCATTTCATAAACATTTCATATATATGTATGTATACATACATATATCCTAACGATGAGATATTTTTAGTACTCCTGTTGGCCTGTGTATTTGCCAAACAATACAATATTTTGTGTATTGATCAAAATTATTATTTATACACACACATGTATAGCGATTGTTTGTTGGTCGTGTTGGTTAGTTGATTGTGTTGTGGCGTTGATTCGTTTGTTGCGTGTGTGCTCACTTGTAGCTTGCTGTGTCGTGTTGTCACTGTTGTGTGATACAGTGTGACCAGAGGTTGCATGTGTGCAGGTAAGTGAGTAAGTGTTCATTAAGATGATGATGATATGATAGTTCCTTGATCATGCAGAAAATGAATATATATAAATGAACCACGATGACACCAAACCACTATATAATTAATTGAACCCACAACATTATAAACATATGTCCAACATCCTTACCATTAGGCCACACACCTCTACTTGAACATATGCACATCTAAAATAGACCAAAGCTATCCACAAACTCAAGGAAACATAATCTGTAGCCTACATTTGACCCTACTCATCAGACCAATATTGCAAAAGTAAAAGTAAAAATCACACGTCCTTCAAATCCAGGTTCACTTATAAGTATGCTTCACTAATGTTAACTGCATGAAACCTTTAGCTATGATGAAATAATTAGGTTTATCAACACATAATTATTTCAGACTACTTTTAACATAACGTATTGTACATGTTTTTGGTTTTTGCATGAGAACACAAATGCTGTGTGTGTGTGTGTACGCACGTGCATATGTGTGTGTGTTGTAGATATAGAATAGCTGAAAGTGAGCAGGTATTATCGTGAGCAAAACTGCAACTAGAAACAAGCAAGAAATAAGGAAGAAATCATTAATATTCCCTAACTAACCCTAAACCTAATATTATTTCAATTTCTGAAATTACTCTCACAAAATGTCAACCGAGAAATAAAGATATATAATCTCATGTATATCTATACGAAAGATAGTAGGTCAATTGTTTGTCAGTATTCATTGTGACTCTCTGCTCTCAGTTCAACTCCTGCTGAGGTCAACTTTGCCTTTCATCCTTTGGAGGTTACTAAAAAAGTACCTGTCCAGCATTGGGGGTAAATTTTCTTCTATATCTCTTTCTCTCCTTTTGTATCCTTCTCTGGAAGAAATTTGCTCTAGTCACACCTTGAGAGGAGATGGGCTCCACCAGGCCTAAAATAACTTAGATATTCTTTACGTCAATACAGCACCCCTCCCTAAGACTCTATCAGAAGTTATGGGCCCATACTATATCATACCAAATTACATGAATTTTATTGGGATTACTAATTCATTAGGTAAAAGGAGCTAGTATGATTATGATTTTTTTTGTTGTATTCTCATTTAACATAACTTTAATATATTCTATTTCTCTTCTTACAGTTTATCAAAATGCCGACCTATAATGAACAAACCACATTTGTCAAGTTATCAATGCAATATTTACCATCTCTGACAATTTCAGCTTTAAATGGTTTCCTACCAATTATATTTTCCATAATTATTTGTATTGAATATTATGCACCCCAAAATGAAGTTATAATTACATTAGGCAGGTAAGTGAGATTGGAAAGGTTGTGTCAATTTCAGATATGAATTTATTTGCAGAAATTTTCACTATCTTGATCAGGAGGGAAACATTGTGCCCATGGACTTTTCAGCACCACCTGGACTGGTGGAATGAGGTGATACCCTCAAATCAGAGACATGGTCTAAATGCTTACAACAGAATAGACCCCGCTAAAGACACCCAAAGGCCTGGTCATCTATAAAATAAACTATTAATCAATCACCAGGGTTGATATAATTGACTAGACCTTATATAAATGTAAGGATTTATGATTATGTTAGAAATCATTGCTATTTGACAGAGTTTGGGTGAAGAATAGTATTGGCGTCACGCAGTAATACAGAGTACCCGACCTCCATGGGTACAAGCATATAAACAATATGCCCCCCCCCCCCACCACCACCACCACCGCAAGGTGGTCATGGAGGTGCCACGGCAAAAAAGCACCCAGCCCACACTGTAAAGTGGATGTGTAGGCGCCACGAAAAAGCACCCAGCACTCACTGTAAATGAGGTTGGTGTTAGGAAGGGCATCCAGCTGTAGAAATCAAGCCAAAATCAGTTCCTGTATGAGCAAGGCATGGTCAGCCGACCAGACACTGCCCACAACAGGACAACCCGTCTAACCCATGCTAGCGTGGAAGAACGGACGTAAAACAGTGATGATGATGATGATGATGATGAATTGTGGACAAAATACTGTTAGTATTTCAATTTCAATATGTCTTTTTGTGTTCAAATACATCAGAAATTAACTTTAATGTGGTTAATAAAACAGTACCTGCCATTTAATTAGATATACTATATTCCACTGTACACCTTCCTCAAATTTCTGATCTCCTTCCCATGTTAGAAATCAATCATCATATATCATCATCATCATCATCATTTTACGCCCATTGTTTTATGCTCGTGTGGGTTGGACAGGTCCTTCTCAGTATAGCATCTCTCCACTTGTCACTTTCTTTTGTCATCTCTGTGAGCTTCAGTGATCAATATTAAATATATTATTTTTGTAAACATCAATCATACATAGGTATGGTGGATTTCAAACAAAGACACAAGATATTGGAGGAGGGGTGCAGTATAGATGATTATCATTGCTATTACTGTACATTAGAAAGACGAAAGTTGACCTTGAAGGGATTTGAAATTAAACTTTGAAGGGTTGAAACTAAATCCAGCATGCCAAATTTTTCTAACACTCAAGGGACCCTGTCAATCTAGTATTATCGACAATTTAGTACATTGATTTTGTGTTTTTTGTTTCTAATTTCCAGGACTATTCTATTGCGATTTGCATCTTTGATATTCCTTGTTGCTAGTCTCTACAAGGATGTTATGTGCCAGCCCAAGGATATGTGTGAAATTGGATTGGAGTCATGTACAAGAATTACGGTTAGTTAAATTATTTATTTTGTGTGTGTGTATGTGTGCGTGTGCATGTGTGTGTGTGTTTTGAGAGAGGAAGAGACAGAAAGAGAGTGAGAGAGCGTTTGAATGTGAGAGAGGGGGAGAGAGATAGAGAGAAAGAGAGGAAAATAATGCCTGTCTACATATGCATGTATATTTCTGAGGGAGTAAGAATTTCTTTTGCATTGCTCTTTAAATAGCAACTGGTCCTTCCTCTTGGATTTCTTGGCAATTTTTTCATCCCACAGTCAGCACCCATGATATGTCCATATCAATGCAGGCTCCTCTCTTGCACACTACATCTGATTCCTCTCATACCTAGTTTCTCTCTCAGTTCACCAATGCTTTGTCTTTCACATTAATATGGCCATAGTATCTAGAATAAGGACGGGTTGGAAGAAGTTTAGGGAGCTGCTTCCTCTGTTGACGAAGAAGGGTTTCTCCCTGCGTACGAAAGGCCGGTTGTATAATGCCTGTGTGAGGAACGCGATGCTGCATGGTAGTGAGACATGGGCAGAAACTGCAGAGGATATGTGACGGCTGGAGAGAAATGAGGCAAGCATGCTCCGTTGGATGTGCAGTGTAAATGTGCGTGAACGACCCAGCATAAATGTGTTGAGAGAGAAACTATGTCTGAGAGGGATAGAATGTAGTGTACGGGAGAGGAGACTGAGGTGGTATGGACATGTGATGCGCATGGAGGATGACCGATGGGTGAAGAAGTGCCAGGAAATGCCAGTTGAAGGAAGACGTGGTAGAGGTAGACCACGAAAAACATGGGCGGAGGTGGTGAGAACAGACCTCAGATCATTGAAGCTCACGGTGGAGATGACGAAGGACCGTGACGAGTGGAGAGATGCTGTGCTGAATAAGACCCATCCTACCCTTGCAAGCAGGGAAAAGCGGATGTAAAATGATGATGATGATGATGGCACATCCATTGAAACATAGTTGCATCATTTCTCTCCAGCCTAAGCATGTCCTCTGCAGTAACTGCCCATGTTTCACTACCATGCAGCATCATACTTCGCACACATGCATCATACAGCCAACCTTTTGTTCATTGGTAGAAATCTTTTGTTGTCAACAGAGGCAATAACTCCCTAAATTTCTTCCATTCTGTCCTTATTCTAGCTACTATGCTATCAGAGCACTCTGTTAAGTTTTAATTGTTTTTCTTTTTCAGTGTTGGGAAACCTATATTGGACAACAATTTTATAAACTGGTCATAACAGATATTGTAATCAAACTATTGTTATGCCTCATTGTAGAACCTTTACGCAGGTAACTTTAATTATATCCTTATATATTATCAGCATCATCATCATTACAATCATAATCACCATCATCATCATCATCATTATGATAATAATAATCCTCATCATCATTATCATCATCACCATGATCATCCTTTAGTGTCTATTTTCCCATTTATTCATTTAGCAGGGGAGATGGCCTTAAAGTGTTTGTTGTTATATGATGGGCCCACCAAACCTGAACTGCCCAGGGTGGGGGAGCAATATCTAAATCTCACCCTACTGTCATAAAGCTTCTTTCTTTGTCCTCTCTCCCAAATGGCTGACCTAACCACAATATACAACTTAAGACCATTTAAAATCACAATTTGAAAATAAATTTTCTAGTTCCTCTAAGCTGTCATTGAATGACAACTCATTCATGAAGAGAATAGGGAACAAAATCCAGTGACTCTTGTGTTGAAAATTATTGATGACATTGCTGGAGAGGATATGAAGACATATTGGAGAACTGACACCTGCTAATACATGATTGCTATCATTCAAAAAGAACACCTAGGAGATACCTGTAATGCACAAATTAACAAAACAACACAACACAAGTAACCAGGGCAGTTGGAGGTAACATAGCATGAAGAATGCATTAATGAACCCTGCCCGAAAGAATCCAGCATTTAACTGTTATTATAAGGTGTAAAGTGAAAAATACATCCATAGTGCACCAACTAAATCTGATGAAAAATTTAATGAAAATATATGGAGATTCTACATACAAAACTATTGTGGAGGAAATTAATAACTAAACAACATTAAAACACAAGCAGAAGATGCTGTGTGAAAAAATTCTATATTATCAATCAATAGGTCGCACTATTTGCATGGATTCCCATGAATCTCTGTCATCATCCAATTCTATTGTTCAGCATATTTGGTAAGTCAGAAGGATTGCAATTTATTTTGTCACAAATTCGCTTGTTGTTCTCTGCTAGCTCTATATAAGAATACTCCAATATATCAATATTAACTGTGAGCTTGCAAACTGCATACTAGAGGATGAAGAAGACAAGCAATAGCTTTGTGAAAATAAAAGGCCCGTGAAACTATCTTGACTCAAACAAAAAAGTCTTGTCACTTTGTTATTGACTGGCTTGAATTCTACTAGGAAACGCACACACACACACACACACACGCACACACACACACATGCACACACGCACATATACATACATAGACACTTATACACATATGATGGCCGCAAACTCATGTTTTAGCATTGCCATCACCCAATAAGATGCTCAAAAATGTGAAGCATGGATGTGGCTCTTTAAACCAGCCAAAGACTTGCACCCTCTGGCACACACATGGCAACTGTAGGCTCTTCTGGGACTTTTCACTGCTCGATTCTGACTGTGTTTTTATATGCCTTTGAAGACCTCCCATGCTTGCACATTCCTTGCCACATTCCTTACACCTTTTCAGATCATAATCTACATGAGGTTTACTGATATGACTTTGTTTGTGTCTAATCAAACCAGCTTTGCCACAGTGCTGGCAAACCAGATGTTGCTCAATAGCAGGCAGTTCAGAACAGTCCCTTTTCCTCACCTTCCTTTTCAGTGTAAGGTGTTCTCTTCAACGAGTTTCAAAGTGTTCACTACCTGACTTGATCAAACGTCTCCACTTCACACACTCCTGAACCATTTTCTCCGATTTGTCAGATGAAATTCCAGCACAAGTCAAGGTACTGCATTTTTGGTTTGTGTGGTGATCGCCTTCCTTCACACCGTTCTCCATAGAGAAGTTTCTTTGGAATATGATCATCAGATATCTGGACCACATGACTGCACCACCTCAACCGATACTGACAGATCATACTCTCTATAGTCAGACACCTGATCCGTTCGAGAACTTACAAATCACTGACAAACATTTTCCATCACACCCCAAGTATCTTACAAAGAGATTGTTGGTGAAACCTCTCCATTCCTTGAGGTGCTTTCTGTATGTGACCTACGTTTCACAAGCATAAAGCAAAGAGGAGACGACACAAGTCAGATACACTTTTACCTTGGTTTCAATGATGATACCTCATCTGAACCATAAACATTCATGCAGTTGTCCAAAAGCATCACTGGCTTTCTTGATTCTTAAGGATATTTCATCATCAAGGTAAACAAACTTGTCAGCAACTTTTAGCCTCTTTCTGTACACTTACACATTTGGTGTTGTGTATTCTTTCCCAGGTGCTGGCTGGTACATCACAAAGTCTTTCCCAAGCTTATTGTGAGGCCCAAAGCATTGCAAGCTTCAGAAAAAGAGTTCATAATATACTGCATGTCACTTTGTGAGTGTCCAAAAAGATCGCATTCATCTCTATACAAAAATTCTCAGATTATAGATGTTAATACCTTTGTGCTTACACCAAAGCGCATGATGTTGAACAACCTTCCTGAAGTGTGATACCTGATGTAAACTCCATGTGAACAATTTTTCCTGAATGCCATGAGAAACACTATTGTAAAATATAAGGAAAACAGTTGGAGCCAGAATGTCCCCCTGCTTCACTCCATTTTCAACTGATATTGGTTCAGAGATGCTACCACCAATACTGACCCAAGCCTTCATATCATCATGAAAAAGATGCTGAATCTTCGCAAACTTTGGAGACGGCAGCCAAGCCACATTTGTCTTTCCCACCCTTTCCATTATGGAGAATCACCATGAGCGCATGCTTCCAATCTTGTGGGACATTCTCATCTTCCCACACCTTTTTCATGAGGTCAGTCAGGCGCTGCATGAAGTTTTCACCAACACACTTCAAAACCTCTGCACTCAGACCATCCATACCAGGAGACTTACCACAGTTCAGCTTATTCACAGCGGAAGTCACATCACCCATTTCATGCTTCACTGGTTCAATAGGAATGGAGCAAATGAAATCATCATCAACCTGGGATGGCTGGTTCAAGAGCTCATCAAAGAGATCTCTCTATCTGTTGAGTATGTAATTTGGGATTGCGCAGTAACTACTTGCCATCTTTTGATCTCAAGAGTGTCACTGGTGAGCTGAAAGGGCCATACACTTCTCTGAGTAGAGTGTATAACAGTTTCACATTGTTGCCATCAGATGCTGCTTGAACTTCATCTGCTTTGTTGCTCCATCAGGTATTTTGTATGGCCCTGAGTTTTACCTGCACCTCATTCTTTACTTGTCTGTAATGCTCATAATTGTCAACAACAGAGCTACCTCCTTTAAGAACTGCATCAAGTGCCATTTGTTTTCTGTTTCTACCACCATGGGAACTCCTATACGCAGATGATCTAACACTCATAACTGAATCAATGGCCGAACTAGAGAAGAAATTCCAAATATGGAAGCATGGCCTAGAATCAAAATTAACCGGTCTAAGACTAAAGTTCTAGTTTGTAGGAAGGAAAATAGGGCACCAGTCCCATCTGGGAAATGGCCATGCTCAGTGTGTAGGAAAGGAGTAGGCAGAAACTCCATTTTATGTCCCAAATGCAAAGTATGGGTGCATAAAAGGTGTAGTGGGATCACAGGTAAGCTAACTAAGAATATAGATTTTATATGTGGCCAGTGCTCTGGTGCAATAAGTAGCAGCAAGTGCCCACAAAATACTAGCTCATTCCATTGCACAGATGGTTCTATAGAAATAGTGGACACCTTCCGTTACCTGGGTGACAAAATCAGCAGTGGGGGAGGGTGCTCTGAAAGTACAGTAACTAGAGTCAGAACGGGATGGAAAAAGTTCAGAGAGCTTATACCACTATTGGCCGCTAAAGGGTTCTCTCTAAAAATGAAAGGCAGGCTGTATGATGCCTGCATACGAACAGCAATGTTGCATGGCAGTGAGACCTGGGAATTGTGTGCAGAGGATATACGCAGACTGGAGAGGAACGAAGCTTGCATGCTCCGCTGGAAGTGTAATAGTAATATACGTGAACGGCAAAGCATAAACAAACTAAGGGAGAAATTAGGAATAAGAGGGATCAGATGCTGTTTACTCGAGAGAAGACTACGTTGGTACGGTCACATGATGCGCATGAAAGACGACAGCTGTATAAAAAAGTGCAGGGCGATAAAAATAGATGGTAGCCACAGAGTAGGCAGACCCAGAAAAACCTGGGACGACTTGATAAATTCCGACCTCACACACTTACACCTCTCCAAGACAATATCACTGGACCGAGATCTTTGGCGCTACACAGTAATACAGAAGACCCGCCTTGCCTAAGTACAAAGCAAAACCTACAGTCAGTAGGCACCTCTAACAAAAATACACCCCCGTCCCACTACCCCCACCCCATCCACACCACACCTTCCAATGTAAAGTTATGTTGGTACCACAACATCCAGTCTGAAACAAATGAGGTCATGTAGGTGTCACAACAAAAAAACACACAGTCTACGCTGTAATGTGGCCGTGTAGGTAACACGGTAAAAACCTCCCAGTCCACACTGTAAACGTGGTTGGTGTTAGGAAGGGCATCCAGCCGTAGAAAACCCGCCAGACAGTCCTATACGAGCAAGACAACCAATCTTGCCTCAAGTGGGAAAATTCCCGTCCAAACCCATGCTAGCATGGAAGATGGACGTTAAACGATGATGATGATGTACATATATTTATAAACTAATAATTTATTTTTCTAAACAATAAATAAATCACAATTAATACTAAATAGCAGATCAGAACCTGTTTCTACATGTTTATTGTAGTCATCTTTATTACCTAATCATATCCTGGCAACCAATATGTTTAAGAGAGATATATGAGTAAAAACTATAGAATACAGGGATATAATCTGAAGAAAATTTGTTCATGGAATAACTAGAAGTACTTCCGTTTAGAAATAGGACAGTAGATAGAGCAGTAAATTAGCAGAGTTAAATTGGTTCTCTATATTCTGCAATATCAACATTGCAGGAGGTCAAGTGTGTGTGAGGTGAGGGTGGGGGAGTCAATGAAATTAGGTACGAATCCAAGGAAAAAGTATTAGCAATATCATTAGAGCAAGAGCTGGCAACAATTGATCAGTGGTCTATACAGGAAGGTGGGGGGGGGGGATCAGTGAGACGTTCTCTGTGGGTCTCAGACTTTTTCAAAAACTTAAAAAAGTCACCATATCATTATCATCATCATCATCATCATCATCATCATCATCATAATCAACTGGCCTGACTTGACTCATAATGTGGACAACCCGTCTAACCCATGTAAGTGTGGAAAAACATTGATATACGAGGTGTGTCAGAAAAGTTCAAGAACTGATGTCACAAAAGATTTATTTCAAACCCAAACTTCACACTAAGAGTTTTCTCCTTCAAAGTAATCCCCCTGGAGTATGTAACTGTAATCTTAGCTCTCTGCAGCGATCAAACTGTTTTCTTCATAATTTTATATACATGTCCTCTGTTTCAGGTCGTAATGCAATGAGCACAGAGCAACGAACAAACTTGAAAACTCCGTCAGAAGCACTGGGATTGCTGCAGCAAGTGTATGGAGATGAGACGATGTCACGCTCACGTGTTTTTGAGTAGGGCAAGAGATTTAAAGAAGGACGCGAGGACGTGGAAGATGACCCCAGGAGCGGAAGGCCCTCAACAACCAGGACTGAGGTCAACGTTGAGCGCGTCAGGCAGATGGTGCATAGCAATCGTCGGCTGACTGTTTGACTGATGGCTAATGAGCTGGGTATGAATCAGGACAGCGTCTGGAAGATTCTCACTGAAGATTTGGACATGGGGAAAGTCTGCGCGAAGATGGTGCCAAAACTGCTGAACGATGACCAGAAGGGTCGACGCATGCAAGTGTGCCAGGACATCCTTGAGCGTCTTGAAACCGAACCAGACTTGCTAGGGACAGTCATCACCGGTGATGAGTCATGGATGTTCGAGTACGACCCGGAGGGGACCCGCTTTGAAGACGTAGATGACATCAAAAAGGCCGTGATGACGGAACTGCGGAGCATCCCGGAAGAATCCTTCCAGGAGTGCATGCAAGTGTGGCAGAAAAGGATGGAAAAGTGCATTAGACACCAGGGGATTACTTTGAAGGAGAAAACTGTTAGTGTGAAGTTTGGGTTTGAAATAAATCTTTTGTGACATCAGTCCTGGAACTTTTCTGACATACCTCGTATATATATTATCCAGGGAGTGTATGTATATATATATATATATATACCTGCTACCTTACATGTGTTGACATGCATGATGTGGTGGGGCTGATATACTTAATCCTATATAAAATACCTAAGCTGATAAATTGTATGTTTTAATGTTTAAACTATTATTAAACTTTTATATTCTTGTCTGGACTTGAAGAATTGTAATAACTAATGTAAATTTTATATATTTAAAACCATTGTGGTAGTGCAAGTTGAGGATTATTTTTATCTTTGCTGAGGAAAAACTTAGAATTTGGGGATTGGAAACCAAATATTTGTCAAATTTATCCCCAAACAAATCTTTTTATGGACATTTTTTAACAGTTTGTCAGGCAAAGAGTTAGGGAGGGTAGTGTCTAAAGTTTAGAGACTAATGTCTCTTTTGAGCCTGGATGCTCATCAGACTGGTGCTTATTCTGGTTTCTATGGTGTTAGGCAGCTGAGAGTACATGACTCCCCACTGACAGATGTCAGTCCATCGCAGGGTTAAATCCCCAGCTTTTACTGGTACTCATTTTCAGCTGAGTATACTGAAGCAATGTGAAATGAAGTGTTTTGCTCAAGAACACAACACATAACCTAGTCCAGGAAGTGAACTCACAAAATTATGCCTATAAGTTCAACACCCATACCACTAGGCCATGTGCTTCCATAGTGTGCTTGACTCTTTTTAGGGCTTCCAAGTGTGGGAGGTCAAAATAACTTGCAGTGTTTGTTCTGGTTCACTTTGCTCTAAATTCAAATATTACCAATTTCAACTTTATCTGTTATCATTTCAGAACCAATAAAATGAAGTACTAGTCCAGAGAAGTGAATTGGTGAAATTGTTAAAACATAAAATAAAATGCCTTGCAGTATTTGTTCCAGTTCTTTGTGTTCTGAGTTCAAATTCCTTTGTGGCCTACTTGAATGGTAGTTCCAATCTGTTGCCTGGCTTAACCTTATGGTCTGACCTTTGGAGGCCTTTTGTGACATCCATTCTGTTGCAAACATTTCTACCAGGTCTCCAGTTTGAGGATACATACCCCCTCCCAACCAAAAGTCTCTTAGGCCCTGAGAAGTGTTATGGATACTGCTTTTTTCTCCTTGATTATACATCACTTTTTAACATCTGTTACATTTTCCATGCTAGCGTGGATTAAATAGACTGTCATATTTTGAAGCTACATCAGTCAGGTGACCATGTCTTGCTCATATGTTTTATTGGTTTCTACAGTTGGATATCCTTCCTAACACTAACCAAAGTAGAAAATAATGTTAGAAGAAATATTTATAGAAGCATTAGTTTTAACCACTTATATAACCCTCTAAATTAATTGTTTCTACTTTAGGCACAAGGCCAGCAATCACCCAGTGCATTACTGGTACTTTATTTTATCGACCCCGTAAGGATGAAAGGCAAAGTCAACCGCGGCGGGATTTGAACTCAGATCGTAAAGGGACGTAACTATGCTGGAAAGCATGGCGTCCGACCTTCTACCGATACTGCCAATCCACCGCCCTTTATAACCCTCTAAATTAATGATATTTAAACATGTAAATATATAATGAAAAAAAAGCTGCATCATCTATCATGTGCAGCTGTTACTTAATTTTCTAGTATGAGGAGGTGCAGCTTTTTGTTTCTGTCTTAAATTAATAGGCAGCTGATATCATATAATGATTATCTGTATATCTTTCAGTAGAAAATTTCTATGCTAGCATGGAAGATGGACTTTAAATGAAGATGATGATGATGATGATGATGATTTCTATAAACTATTGCAAAGGATATTTATTATGCACAATGTCAATGTAATAAGAAACCATCTATTTAGTAGATGTTTCATGTAGATATATCAATCTGCACTTGTTTATTGACACCTAAGTATTCTAAAAACTCCCTAAGATTAAACTCTTACACATGTACACACACACACACAAACACACTCATATGCATACATACATATATATATATATATATATATATATATATATATATATATATATATATATATAAGTGTGTGTGTGTGTGTTTCTATTTTTTATTGATTTTAGTTGTTAAAACTTCAAAGAATTTTGTCAAACATATTGATCCTATGAAGGTTTCCTTTTTGAAATCTCTTTTACACTTTTATTCTTTCACGTGTTCCAACTAACTAGCTGAGGCCTTGCTGGAGCATCTGATATATATTTTATTGATGATGATAACACTCTCTGTAAATGGAAACATGAACTCAATCAAACACATACATATATCATCATTATCATCACCATCATCTTCATCATCATCACTGTTTAATGTATATTTCCAATGCTTGCACAGGTGAGTCAGATCGCTGTCAAGTTATTGGGTTAGACAGGTCAGATGATGTTTTTTGGCTTGGCTTTGTATGCCTGGATGTCCTTCCTAACACCTACCACATTACAACATCTATTGTAAGGTTCTTTGGTGGTGCACACACACACACACATATATCTATATATATAAAATAGACTGTGTGTGTGTCTGTTTCTGCATAACTTCTATAACTTGCAACTGATTTTCTTCAAAGTTGGCACAAACATGCGTTATGATCCTCACCTTTGTACGAACTCATTACATCTTCAAATTTGTGTCTACTGCGCCCTCTATAAGAGAAAAACTGACTTTAAAAAATCATTTTTGTCAATAACCTCTACAGTTTACATCCGATTTCCTTCAAATTTGGAACAAACATGCATTATGTTCCCCACTTTATTTTGGACTCATAACATTTTGTTTAGTGCATCCCCTGGACAAGAAAAAAAGGAATCGAAAAAATCTGCATCGTTATAACGTATACAGTTTGCAACCGATTTCCTTCAAATTTTGAACAACTATGCCTCATGTACCAAACCTTATTTTGGACTAACCAATTTTTCGAGTTTTTATCTAATTCGGGTCCTGTGTGAGAAAAACTAAATTTAAAAATGTATCGACGTCAATAACTTCTACAGTTTGCGGTCGATTTTATTCAAATTTGCGCCAATTATGCATTGTGTTCTGTTTAATATTTTTTACTCATAAAATTTTAGTTGTTGTGCCTACTGTAGCCCCTAGCAGCGAAAAATCAACTCAAACGGCCACATCAGTTGCATGGTTTACTGCTTGGTCCATGCGGGTTTATCGATTTATCCCCACTGGCATAGCAAG
The DNA here is from genome assembly GCA_964016885.1 of Eledone cirrhosa. NCBI lineage: Eukaryota > Metazoa > Mollusca > Cephalopoda > Octopoda > Eledonidae > Eledone > Eledone cirrhosa. The sequence continues at coordinate 220,284,705 of OZ024742.1, read as the reverse complement.
TGATGCACAGATGTTTAGTATAAAGGGTACATTTCATAAGACATCGGTTGTACCAGAAAAAGCTTAATTGGTGAAAAAGAGTCAGAATGGATCTATTGAAAAAGTCCCCGCCAACGGTTAGCAACAATAACACCGGGTGTTACTGGTTTATTTTTTTCACCAAAGAAGTAGGGCACAAACTACAACCCATGTTTTTGCTCCATGCGCGCAATCATATTTGATTTTTTATTTATACGCGTTACTTCACTTTTGAAATTTAATTTTTCCAATCCCATGCATCACTGGGCTCCACTGCTAGTATATATATATATATAAGAAAAACAATGAAATTTTGTTTACATGTATTTATGTTTTTATTGTGTATCAACTTGTTATGTGTGTTTCACAGATCATCCATCACTCCAGCATCGATCTGCTCCTCTGGTGAAAACACTTTTTCTTTTGTCGAATCACCTGTGTGATGAGCATATTGGAGTCAGGTTAATAATTTCCATGGGTGACCTTGAGCCAATCATCTGCAAAACACACATAACAAGTTGATATACAATAAAAACACACATAACAAGTTGATATACAATAAAAACACACATAACAAGTTGATATACAATAAAAACACACATAACAAGTTGATATACAATAAAAACACACATAACAAGTTGATATACAATAAAAACATAAATTCATTTAAAAGAGACTTCATCATTTTTCTTATTCTATACACTCTGACTGTGCATTGAATGCTCATATTGGTACCACCAACAGTAATTCACTGATTCACATACACTATATATATGAAAATTATATATATAAATATATATCATATCATTTTACGTCCGCTTTTTCCCTGCTTGCAAGGGTGGGACGGGAACTGATTCTGGCTTGATTTCTACAGCTGGATGCCCTTCCTAACACCAACCTTATTTACAGTGAGTGCTGGGTGCTTTTTTTCCGTGGCACCTCCACAACCACTTTGAAGTGGAATGATATGGACCCCAGTCCCTCTCATCTCATTTCTACAGCTGAGTAAACTGGAGCAATGTGAAATAAAGTGTCTTGCTCAAGGAAACAACACATCACCCGGTCTAAGAATTGAACTCACAACCTTTCGATTGCAAGGCCAATGCTCTAACCCCTAAACCATATATATATATATATATATATATATATATATATATATATATATATATATATATATATATATATATATATATATATATATATATATATATATATATATATATATATATATATATATATATATATATATATATATATATATATATATATTAAAATAACAGATTAAAGTTTAAGCAAAGAATCGCTGCTTTCACCCTTAACGGGATCTTCTGAAACTAACAAAGTCAATCATATATATATATACACACACACATATACATATACACACACACACACGATATATTAACAAATGGAAACTATATTTATAAACCCATATTTATTTCATTATACATATTTCAAGGGCACCAAGTTAAATTATGGTGTCCTTGAAATATGTATAATGAAATAAATATGGTTTTATAAATATAGTTTCCATTTGTTAATATATCGTATTTTTACTCCAATAATTTGTTGAGTGCTTTATATCAGTTATAAAAATATTTGCTTGTTGTATCCCAACAATTTAAATAGAACTTCTGCATATCATCATCATCATCATCATCGTTTAACGTCCATATTGCACTATATATATTTTACGGAAAAATGAAACGAAATTTCATTTCTCATTCTTAGTACGGCTGTTTCTTAAATATAAGTATGTATACATACATACATATATGTATACAGACGTACAGTAGTATGTATATATATATACATACATGCACACATATATATGTACATATGGATTCACCGTCATATTAGCTATCGTTATATATGCATAAGGAAAGTATGTATACGTATATATATGTACATACTTATATTTAAGTAACAGCCGTACTAAGAGTGAGAAATGAAATTTTGTTTCATTTTTTCCGTTTATCGTTTTCGGTACCCCGGCCGATTATCTCACTCGATATGCAAATTAGGCTGCTCAGCCGTTAATATGCATAAGGAAAGTATATACTTTCAGACGTTCAACCATCTGGCAGGAAGGTATACGTTGCTGATGATAGCTAATAAGCTTGAAACTAGTACAGCGTTCCTTTGTCAGTGTTGAACAAATGAGCAACGATGGTTGCTAGACACTGTACGGCTTAATTCGGGATGTTTGTTTACAAACACACCGAGCATTATAATAAATGTTCAGTGAATCCATACGTACATATATATATGTGTGCATGTATGTATATATATATATATACATACTACTGTACGTCTGTATACATATATGTATGTACGTATACATACTTATATATATATTACCATAATCGTTTAACATCCTGCTAGAAGATGGGTCATTATTGATCAAGTCAGTATTCAGTCAGTACTCAGATGAGAATGGGTTGCCTACTTTTCACTTACATACTTTCCCACACTTTACTGATATATATAGTTTTATTCTGTACTTGTGGAAACTGAAGATTCCATTATTTAATTAGGAACAGTCTTATCATCCCCTTTCCATAAAGACTTGTTATGCCCCAGCCTGGTATTAAAAAAAAATTCAGCACTACAGTTACCACCACTACCACCACCATCACCACTGCTCTTATTCTCTTTCACAGAGACACATGCACACTCATACAATCACCTTCCCAGCTTGACAGACTTTTTACATAACCTACACACCAGCATTAATTTAAAAGATTGCCCCAATTCACTTTGTTAAGTAGTTTCTGAGTTTTGGAAGAAATGCCAGTTGTGCTGATCAGCTGATACAGAAAATTGACCAAAATTGGTCAAGTGTGTAAAAATAAAATATACTCCTCCTCCTTTCACATGAATATATTTTTAAATGTTTGTTTATTGCAGGTTTTTGGCAAATAAAATCAAACTAGTACCACATCCACAGTTTCTCGTGCCACAAAATGTACTTGATATTGTTTACATTCAATCTCTATGCTGGTAAGTTCTACAATATAATTGCCGTACAAATGTTCATAGCTGGTAAGTTGTATTCTAACATCTACGACCACCATTTTGCCTGTCACTCTACCAGTTCTGATAGCCCACTACCATTTTGTCTGTCCCTCTACTAGTTCTGACAGCCCACTACCATTTTGTCTCTCCCTCTACTAGTTCTGACTGCCCACTACCATTTTGTCTGTTCCTCTACCAGTTCTGACAACCCACTACCATTTTGTTTGTCCCTTTACCAATTCTGACAGTTTGTCTCACTCTACCAATTTCATCTGAGTCCATCAGGAGTTACAGGACCACACCATGCACACTTACCACCAACAGAGAAAGAACAAGCGACTGCACTCACCACCAAATGGAAGATCCCTAAGTGATGAAGTCCATACATAAATGGTACAAATATGTGCAAGTTATACATAGCTGAAAAGTTCCTTATACTAAATAACATTAGTACATCTGCAACCTGTCAAAATGTCAAATCAGAGATCTTCCCAAATTATCAACATTTCAGTAAACATCTATTGAAACATTAGAAGATTTGCCACAATCTTATTGAGCAAATCAGTAATTAATTAATTACCATGAGCAATCATGTTCTCTCTCTCTCCATCTTTGGTTTTAATTCACAATGCAACACTCACTATTTCTATAGTTTTTGTCATTTATACCGTAAACCCCTGTAACACACTAGAATGTATAACATTAGTATGGCATTCTCTGTCACACCTTTCCTGCCAACACAATGTCTAAGGAATGTTCATACTGAATATCAACAATATTCAACTTTGCCAGTTTTGTAGCATCTGTAAAGATAATGGCCATTATCTTTTAACTCCCCTCCTCCTCTTCATCATCATCATCATTATCATTATTTTCATTATCATCATCATCCTCACTATCCTCCTCTCCTCCTCCTCCCCACTCCTCACCACCCTCCCATCACTCTCTCCTCCAGTCTTTCTCTCCCAACTTTTTCTCCATCCCATTATCCCTATTTTATGAAAACAGATATCTTCTGTGGGTTGATTTCTTGTTGACCCTTTAGCATTTACATTACTCTATATTGACTATTGTATTTTCACAGTAAACACTTTATCTCACATAATTATCTTATATAATATTGAATCTATGAGATTTTGATATTATTTATTTTGAGAACAATACCTTAACATAAGTATGAGCAGCCAGTTACAGCCAGTTTGAACAGAAAGAGGTGAGAGAATGTGGCCAGATATGGCCAGTTTAAATGCTAAAGGGTTAATCCTTTTAAAAGATCTTTGTAAAACTCTTCCATTAAAAGTGAACGTCTCTCCTCTTTTTTAAATCTCTCCTTCACAGGCTTGGGTTCTTTTTTGCTCCTTTAATTGCTTGTATGGTATTGATGTCAATATTTATCACATTCTATCTGAAAAAGGTAAGTGAAATATTTGGCAAAGAACCACATTAAACATTTTAATGCTTTATAACTATTAGTCTGTGATAATCAGGACTGAGAAAAGAAAGGGGCCAGTTTGCACAAGCCAAAAATGTTTGGGAAGGCACATGGTCTAATAGTTAGGATACTTAACATACATAATGTTGTTTATTCAATTCCTGGATTGTGTTTTTGAGCAAAACACTTTATTTTCATGTTGCTCCTGTATACTCAACTGAGAATGAGTGACGGTAGTAGCTGGGGAGTTAAACCTGCGATAGACTGGGATCCTGTCCAGGGAGAGTCTTGTACTCTCAGTTGCTTAGCACCAAGGAAACTGGAGATAAACATTGACCTTCAGAGCCTTCGGCTTAGAACAGACTTTAACTAAAAATGTTTATGGAAGCTTTCTCTCCCTGTTGTATTTATCACTGATTATATATAGAGATTACAACAATATTCAATGAGCAGTTTCACAATTTCAATGGTGGCAAATATTGTACATCTGGCCTAGGCTTATTGCCATCTTTGAACTGGCCTGGCGATAATAACTGATAATAATTGATATACATTAAAGATCAATTACTGAAATAGAATAAGTGTTTGTGAGGCTCATACCCTTCTAGATTGGATTATTAGTGGCATAAATGAAGTTAATTAGATAAAATCAGATAAAAAATCCTTGCTTCAGTATTGTTTCTTTGGTAACATCTCTCAATTCAACATTGCATGCAAGAGGTGGGGAGATGTGTGTGTGTGTGTGTGTGTGTGTGTGTATATATACAATATGCCCCCACGCCCTAGACAATATATAGACAATATCCCCCCGCACCCTCCCACTGCAAAGTGGTCGTGGAGGTGCCACGGCAAAAAAGCACCCAGCCCACACTGTAAAAGTGGACATGTAGGCGCCACGGAAAAAAAGCACGCAGCACTCACTGTAAATGAGGTTAGTGTTAGCAAGGGCATCCAGCTGTAGAAATCAAGCCAGAATCAGTTCCTGTATGAGCTAGACAAGGTCAGCTGACTGGGCACTGCTCACAACAGGACAACCCGCCTAACCCATGCTAGCTTGGAAGAACGGACGTAAAACGATGATGATAAGCAAGTATTGCACCAAGAAAAATATAAACTTTGGTGAGAAAAGAGAGAAATATATATGTATATATATAATATGTAGTTTCCTTAATGTTGCCAGGGTTAACCACAGTTAAAAAAGGTACTCAATACGTTGGTAGAGTATAGTCATCTAATTATATATAGAAATGACTTCTACTGGACTAGAACTGTTTCATTCGTATAAAATTATCAGAAATGTCCTGATGATTATATATATCATATATATATATGCATGTATTTATATATCATATAGGGAAAGTAGGTGTTAAAATGACAGCGATGTTGATGATGATAATATATATATATTTGTGTGTGTGTGTGTATATATGTATATATATATATATATATATATATATATATATATACACATATATATATATGTGTGTGTATATATATATGTATATATATATATATTCTTTCAGAAGATCCCGTTAAGGGTGAAAGCAGCGATTCTTTGCTTAAACTTTAATCTGTTATTTTAATAAATATTTGCTCTAGGGTTCTTATATATTTGATATATATTTATCCATATCGAGCCCTCTTTGGATTTTAGTCTTCACATTTATTATTATTACTATATGTATATATATATATATATATATATATAAAGAAATCAATTCAATGCAACGATTATTCAATCAGATGTTGAGTATAGAGTCAATTAACTGAATTTTCATTGCTGAGAGATCGCCATTAAAATGATAATACATCAGTAAAAATGTGGTAAATCTTGAAAAGGCTTATAGATTCTCTGTAGGCATTGATCGTGAGCATTCAATCAACTGAACATTGCATTTGTTAGATTAACATGTAAATCACTTAGTGGGTGTTTGAATTATATGTATAACCAGTCTAACAGGCTTCCACACTATTTCAATCTACCCAATGTCACTTATGGTCTGGCTCGACTTGTATCTAGAGTAAAAGTGACCTCCAAAGATACTACTCAATCAGATTGAATCAGGAATATCCTAATTGTAAATTGAACCTCTTAAACAATTATCCATTCCGTGTCCACCCAAAAGGTGTGAGAAATTGAAAACTGTGGTTAAGTGAAGAATACCACAGACGCCACTACAACAACGAAAATACAAACAGGTTAATACGAACCTGGAACTTATTGATAGATATTATAGAATATCTTCGATTGGTTTCTGTAAATACTAAATCAAGAATCCATTACACAATATATATGTACTTCATTTTTGTATTTGTTTTGGCAGATTTCTTATCAGAAAATCTGTGTTAAAACAGTTATACTTTATGAGTGCCATAAATACACATGCACCTGTTGGTTTTTCACTTCAATTTATTATAAACTCCCAGTCAGTTAGTTTAATAACCAGATGGTTGTTTATTTATTGATTATCAAAGCTCTTTGTCACACATTTTGTGACCTCCTCAGTGACTAATTTGTTATTTTGTGTTTCTCCTTTGTGTGTCCTACACCGTATTGTAGTTTGTAATAAACTGAAGTGAAAACCAACAGATGTATGTGTTTTTATTGGCAGCCTGATCCTCCCAAAGTGTGTCTCCATATCGACCCAATAGAGGGACCAGCAGTGTTAGTCGAGGGGAGTATAATAAGTAAGGCAATCAAGGATATGAAGACGGGTAAGGCGGCTGGGCCTTCGGAAATAGTTGCTGAGATGCTGAAGGCATCTGGCACGGTGGGACACACCATGGTCACCCGCATAGTTAACCAAGTCGTACAGAATGGGGTTGTTCCGAAGGACTGGCATAGCAGCATCATCGTTAACTGTTATAAGGGTAAAGGAGACGCCCTAGATAGGAGTAACTATAGAGGCATTAAATTAATCGACCAGGTCATGAAGGTCACGGAAAAAGTAATAGCACAACTAATCAGAGAGAGAATTGACCTAGATGAAATGCAGTTCGGGTTTGTGTCAGGCAAAAGTACCACAGACGCTCTTTTCATTGTACGACAACTACAGGAGAAGTACCTAGCTGAAGGTAAACCCCTCTACTTAGCTTTTGTCGACTTGGAGAAAGCCTTCGACAGAGTCCCCCGCTCCATTATCTGGTGGGCTCTTAGAAAACTAGGCGTTGATGAATGGCTTGTGAGAGCTATACAAGCCATGTATAAAGAAACAGTCAGCAAGGTTAGAATTAACAACGAATATAGTGAAGAGTTTAGCGTAAAAGTTGGCGTCCATCAGGGCTCTGTTCTCAGCCCCCTACTATTTATTATTGCCCTTCAGGCTATAACAGAGGAGTTCAAGACCGGCTGCCCATGGGAACTCCTATACGCAGACGACATGACACTCATAGCGGAATCAATGGCCGAGCTAGAGAAGAAATTCCAAACATGGAAGCACGGCCTAGAATCAAAAGGCCTTAAAATTAACCTGGCTAAGACTAAAGTTCTAGTTTGTAAGAAAGAAAATAAGGCGGCGGTCCCTTCTGGGAAATGGTCGTACTCGGTGTGTAGGAAAGGCGTAGGTAGAAACTCCATTTTATGTCCTAAATGCAAAGTATGGGTGCATAAAAGATGTAGTGGGATCACAGGTAAGCTAACTAAGAACATAGATTTTACATGTGGCCGGTGCTCTGGTGCAATAAGTAGCAGCAAGTGCCCACAAAATACTAGCTCTTTCAATTGCGCAGAGGGTTCTATAGAAATAGTGGACAGTTTCCATTACCTGGGTGATAAAATCAGCAGTGGGGGAGGGTGCTCTGAAAGTACAGTAGCTAGAGTCAGAACTGGTTGGAAAATGTTCAGAGAGCTTATACCACTATTAGCTGCTAAAGGGTTCTCCCTAAAAATGAAAGGCAGGTTGTACGATGCCTGCATACGAACAGCAATGTTGCATGGCAGTGAGACCTGGGCATTGTGTGCAGAGGATATACGCAGACTAGAGAGGAACGAAGCTTGCATGCTCCGCTGGATGTGTAACAGTAATATACGTGAACGGCAAAGCATAAACGAACTAAGGAAAAAATTAGAAATAAGAGGGATCAGATGTTGTTTACTCGAGAGAAGGCTACGTTGGTATGGACACGTGATGCGCATGAAAGTCGATAGCTGTATAACAAAGTGCAGGGCAATAAAGATAGACGGTAGCCACGGAATAGGCAGACCTAGAAAAACCTGGGACGAGCTGATAAACTCCGACCTCACACACTTACACCTCTCCAAGACAATGTCACTGGACCGAGACCTTTGGCGGTACTCAGTAACAGAGAAGACCCGCCTTACCTAAATACATAGTAAAACCTACTACAGCCAGTAGGCATCTCTAACAAAATACCCCCCCCCCCCCCGTCCCACCACCCCCACCCCCACCCCATCCACACCACCCCGTTCTATGTAAAGTTATGTTGGTGCCACACCATCCAGGCTGAAACAAATGAGATCGTGTAGGTGTCACGACAAAAAAACACACAGTCCACGCTGTAATGTGGCCGTGTAGGCAACACAGTAAAAACCTCCCAGACCCACACTGTAAATGTGGTTGGTGTTAGGAAGGGCATCCAACTGTAGAAAACCTGCCAGACAGTCCTATGCGAGCAAGACAATCACTCTTGCCTCAAGTGGGACTACCCCCGTCCAAACCCATGCAAGCGTGGAACACGGACGTTAAACGTTGATGATGATGATGATATAGGTGAGTGTGTGCATACATACTAATAATTTTATATATATCTACAGTTATCGGCTCTCTATTGGTGTGTGGCATCTGTCAAGCCATACAAAGCTTCCAAATTACAGTCTCTATTTGCTTCAGTACTGATGGCAGCTTTTTTTCTGTGTTGTCTTCCCATTGGTTATGTCATATGCAAGTAAGTATACTGTTCTATTCCATTGATTTTGCATTGTATCTGGCCTTGTGAAGAACAAAGTATAAAATGTGGAGCAACTAGTAGGGATTGATTTTACATGTAATGTTGAAATAAGATATGATAACTCATCAGTCATTTATGGATAAATGTATTTGTCAATGATGGGGAGGTTTTAGTGGTTATAGTATATGTTGTATAAGTTTATTTATTTTGTGTTAATTAACTTCAAGGAAATATATTTTACTTGACGTTCGGATGTTGTCATTATTAATATGTTGTTGGGTGGATAATGAGTATGTGAGCCTCACTAATGGACATTGTCACATTTTATCAAAAGGGACTTAGTCTTTTATTTCTCTGTGCACAATAGAATAAACAGAAGCAACAATAACAGTGTCAGTTAGAATGACTACAACCTTCTCCTGGTTTTGTGCTAAAGTTTAGACAATAATTTTACAGTGGAATGGCAGTGAGAGTAGTGTTGGAGAGGCAGTGGAATGTGGAGTGTTCAGTGAAGTGATAGTGGAGTAGTGGTGGAGTGTGGAGTGGCAGTGAATGGGTAGTGGTGTGGCAGTAGTGTGAAGAGTGTCAGTGGTGTGGTAGTAGAGGGGTAATGGAGTGGCAGTGAAGGGGTAGTAGAGTTATGGTGGAGTGGTGATGGAATGTGGAGTGGTGATGGAATGTGGAGTGGCAGTGGAGTAACCGTGAAGTGGTAGTGGAGTGGTGGTTGAATGTGGTGTGGCAGTGAAGAGGTAGTGGAGTGTAGTGCCGGGGTAATGGAGATATTTTGATGTTGGTGCTGTTTTTATACCCATATTAACTTTGATTAACCCTTTAACATTTACATTACTCTATATATACTATTGTATTTTCATGGTAAAGACTTTGCCTCTTAAATTATCTCACATAATATCGAATCTACGAGATTTTGATATTATTTATTTTGAGACCAACTCCTTAACATCAGTATGAGTGGCCAGTTACAGCCAGTTTGATCAGAAAGAGTTGAGAAAATTCTGCATGAATATGGCCAGTTTAAATGCTAAAGGGTTAAACAAATCAGGTGATGAAAAGTATTACAGTAATGGTTATCCTATCATTTTAGAATTATCTGGAACTACATTGTGTACAATGTATCTTTCCTTGATTAAGCAAAGGTTGTACAATTTGAGGAAGATTTGGCTGTTATTTCTAGAATCTTATGTTTCTTTGTTGTTGATAATCTAAATATGAGTGAAGTAATATGAATCAAATTAAACATAACTCCTCTCCCTCACTAAATATCTGACCCCTGCTACAAAGTAAGATACTATTAATATTTATTATTTTACTTGTTTACTTTATATATTACAGGGTTCCACCATCCCGGAGTTGTGGTCCATTCCGTGTTTACAGATATATGTATCAAATCTTAACTGTTACCACAGAGTTCTGGCCTATGCCAGCTGCAGTAACTATCAGCTTTATTACATCAGGGGCCTTTATTCTGACAATAATCATAATATTAATGTAAGATTATTTTCTGTTTCTTAGTTACTTCTGTTTTTGATCTTAGAATATATATGGTAGCCTAAGAGGCAGAACTGGTTATCTTTTTTTAAAAAATACATTAATGTTATGTTATAATACAGAGTTACAATAGCTTCTCTTACATAAGTCGTACCTAGCTATTTAAAGTATTTGTTGTTAAGCTAACCAACTCTGTCTTCAGGATTGTCATAAACTTTAAAGCATCAGTCAAATTGCCTTGCAGAATTTGTTTCAGCGCTTTACATTCTAAGTACAAAACCCATTGTGGTCAACTTTACCTTTCATTCTTCCAGGGTTGATAAAATAAAGTACTAGGAAAGTACTCAAGTATTGGGGTTTATAGAATTGACTGTTACCAAATTTCAGGTTTGATGTATATTATATAACAATATATCCATTTCACATCTATATTATATTAAAATATTTTCATTTTTCATGAGATATTGATATAACGATATACCCATTTTCCTCTATATTTCATTTCAGACTGTTTCTCTACTATTTCTATCAGAAAATTACTTCTCAAAGTAGCACAATCAAATTACTGAGAAAGAAATTGATTGCAGTAAGTAGTAGCTAAAATATATTGTCTTCAGTTATAGCTTCTCTCTATGAGGGCATGCAGATGGTATAATCTTTAGGTTACAAGACAACTAATCAAGGACTAGGGGTCTGAAACTTGAAAACTGAATTATATTGTGTGTGTGTGTTGTTTTGAATGACATTGTCAGAGGAAGAAGGACTTAGCACAAGATCCTTATGAGGTTCTCTGATGTGTGAAAGAGAGTAAGCTTTCTTCAGCCTGAAAACATAAGTGGATTCTGCTGTGGGTACCCAACTCCCAAATGGTGAATGACAGTAAAAGTCTATCACCGAAGAATAGGAATGACCTCTTTGACAGATTCCAACACAGTGTACAGTGATAGCACTATAGAATGGGGGAATGTTTCTTTGACCTGTAAGAGGCATAGAACTTATTGTTAAAAAATGGACTCACCTAACTCACTTAACATTATATAAAGATAAAATCTTCTTCAGTATTGTATTAACTATATGTTACTCACATCATAATTTACATACATATAAGTTTTCCTTACACAAGCCTAATCTAAACTAACCAAAAAACACACTACACAAAATACAATTACCCAATAGGTTTAAAATTAAATCCCATCCACTATACTGTTACTAAGAGGAGGAAATTTATCAAGCCACAATCACACTCGATATTTTGTTTCTTTTGAATTGTGGCTACCAGATAAATTAGAATCATATACCCTGTAGTTCACTTGATACTTAATCCTATCAACAACAAAAACAAAAAAACTTTTCATACCAGAGACCTTTGAGCAGGTATCTTAGTTCACACAGTATCATAGGTATGATGCAATATCATCATCACTGTTTTATGTCCATTCTTCCATGCTAGCATGGGTTAGTCGGGTTGTCCTGTTGTGGGCAATGCTAGGTCAGGTAACCATGTCTTGCTCATATGGAACTGATTTTGGCTTGATTTCTACAGCTGGATGCCCTTCCTAACACTAACCTCATTTACAGTGAGTACTGGGTGATTTTTTACCATGGCGTCTACACAATCACTTTACAGTGTTGACTGGGTGATTTTTGTCATGACACCTACATGATCAGTGGGAGGGAGGTGGAAGCATACTGTCTATATGCTTCAGCTTGAATCTATGAAAAGTCGGATATAATTTTTCCTTAGACAACAACACCTAACAACAAAATAAAAGCTTAAATTAGCCCAAACCCACCACACAAATACAATAACACAATAAAATAAAATTTAAATTTAAATCATGAGAGAAAAAACTATCTGTACAGTATAATAAGAGAAAACTCTCACTAATCAAAGTTTTTTGGGACCATATACTAAATTGTAAGAAAGAAGTTATTTTTGTTTGTTTGTTTAGTTTAGACATTCATAAAAGTCAACTCTTTTACATCTGTCAGGAACGCAAGGAAAAATACTACTTCATGGTGGAATCTAGTAAATGTTTGAAACAACAACAATCAGCAACAGAAGCTCCAGCAGTTGATAGGAGAAAACCTGAAGAAAATATCAACACAATTGAAATGGAAGAAAATGAGTCTTAAATGGAAAATTTGAAACAATATTATTATTATTATTATTATTATTATTATTATTATTATTATTATTAAGGGCAGTATTATTAATTGGTGGATTGGCAGTATCGGTAGAGGGTCGGATGCCATGCTTTGCAGCAAAGAGTTACGGTCCTTTATGGTCTGAGTTCAAATCCTGCCGAGGTTAACTTTGCCTTTCATCCTTACGGGGTCGATAAAATAAAGTACCAGTAATACACTGGGATAATTGCTGGCCTTGTGCCAAAAGTAGAAACAATTATTATTATTATTATTATTTGACTATTTATCACAACCAACTTTGATGCTTTGATGTTGCTTTGGGCCGGTTATTTTAGGGAATACCAGGCTACAACTAGTAACCTAGGGTAACTTCAAAATTTTCTTATCATTCCTTGTCATTTCGCTACTTCAGGTAGCCCAGTATATTTCTCAATATTTGAGCTGTTCCCAGTAGGCATGTCTTCTGGAGCAGTTCAATCCCTGATTATTTTTATTATTATTGTTTGAAACTTCTTTTGAAACTTCTTTTGAATTCTGCTTCTTTCCCATATCATGATCAGTGTCAACCTGACACCTGAGGCAAAATTTTGGTAATACAGACATTTTACAATCAATTGTCATATAAATGATATCATAAGGGCATAAACAACAGTAGCTGTCTTTGCAAGGTATTTAAATTGATAATGCTGCCCTTCTCAGGACATGGACAATGCCAGTCAACACTATTTTCTGTATCTCTTGCAAAAATGGCTTTCCAGGGATCTGGCCTGAATAGTTTTCAGTTCCCTTTTTATCATTCTAAGTGCATAGACTATCACTGGTATTGTACAGGCTTTAAGATGCCACATTTTTTCAATTTTTCTTCTTCTTCTTCTTATTATTATTGTTCTTGTAGGGCAGACGGAGGATTGGCAGTATTGGTAGAGGGTCAGACGCCATGCTTTGACGCATAGAGTTACGGCCCTTGCCATTCTGAGTACAAATCCTGCCGAGGTTAACTTTGCCTTTCATCCTTACGGGGTCGATAACATAAAGTACCAGTAATGTACTGGGATAATTGCTGGCCTTGTGCCAAAAGTAGAAACAATTATTATTGTTCTTTGAGTCTCAGTCATTAATGTTATTTAATTGGAAAGTTTGTTGAAATTAATATCAAGCCACTACCTGCAACCTCAGATATTCAGGACATATCGGAGGGTTCTTGCTGTTCCCAGCAAGCATGCCTTTTGAAGTGTTCCAAAAACTGGGGCTGGACTAATCTTCTTTAACCAACCTTGGAAACTCTTTGAGATAGTACCTAGTGCACCTATGACAACCGGGACGACCTTGACTTCATGGCAGTTCCAAATCCTTTTTAACTCCCACTTTAAGTCCTGGTATTGGTTAATTTTCTCCCTCTCCTTTTCTTGCACTCTCATTTCAAATGGGCAGGCTACATCCACAATCAGGCATGATCTTTTTTCCTTGTCCAAAACCACCAGGTCAGGTCTATTATGTTCTAATTTCTTGATTATTATTATTATTATTATTATATTAGGATGGTGGATTGACAGTATCGCTGGATGGTCGGACACCACGCTTTGCAGCATAGAGTTATGGTCCTTTATGATCAAATCCCACCGAGGTTAACTTTGCCTTTCATCCTTACGGGATTGATAAAATAAAGTACCAGTCACGCACTGGGGTCGATTTAATTGACTTTCCCCTCCCCCAAAACTGCTGGCTTTGTACCTATATAAGAAACCATTATCATTAATATTATAAGGTAAGGGAATTAGTAGTATCATTAACGAGTTGGAGAAAATGGCAATGGCTGAGACAGTTTGACACGAGTGACATCGCAGCTCATTTCTACAGCTAAGTAAACTGAAGCAACACAACACATCACCTGGTCTGGGATTCGAACTCACAACCTCATGATTGCAACCCAAAGCCACTCGCCTTCAGATATATAGGTAGATGATAGATAAATAGATAGATATACAAATAAATATACGAGGGTGTATGTCTATCTGTACATATACCTATATATGTACTTATATGTACACATACATTATATTTGAGTGTGTTTGTGTGTGTGTGTGTTTGTAATCATCTATTTTCCAACTTTCATAGGTTAACAGGTTGTCACATACTGAGGCAAGACTGGTCAGGGGGGGGGGGGCACATCTTCCTCATACATTCAGACTGGAGCAACATGAAATAAAGTGTTTTGCTCAAAGATACAATGCGCCAACTGGTCTGAGAATCGAAATTATGAGATCCAAACATACTAACCACTACGCCACGTGCCTTCACATACATATATATATATATGCACACATACATTGATACATGCATACAACATACAATCATACATACACACATACATAGATACATACATACAAACATACATATATACACATGCATGCATGCATGCATACATCTGGTTCCAGCCAACTGAATATAGTCTGCTGAAGCATTTTGCTTTCTGCTTCAGTACTTTTCCAGCAAGATATTGGATTGGCAGTATCGGTAGAGGGTCGGACGCCATGCTTTCCAGCATAGTTACGTCCCTTTACGATCTGAGTTCAAATCCCGCCGAGGTTGACTTTGCCTTTCATCCTTACGGGGTCGATAAAATAAAGTACCAGTAATGTACTGGGTAATTGCTGGCCTTGTGCCTAAAGTAGAAACAATTATTTACTGTAGTTTTTATGACATAACTGTCAGTATAGACATGATGTTATAGTGATGAATGTTATAAAGAGAACTGGAGTGAGATTATGGAAACTACAAGTGTTTAATAGTCTTAATGTGGTGTTGTAAATAAATATATACATATACACCAGGTCCGAACACAATGGAATCAAACTCCCACTGTCACTGCCTCCATCTCTCATTATTATAAGTGAGGGCAGTGAATTGGCAGTATCGGTAGATGGTCAGACATGCTTTCCAGCTTACTTACGTCCCATTACGATCTGAGTTCAAATCCCGCTGAGTTTAACTTTGCCTTTCATCCTTACGGGGTCGATAACATAAAGTACCAGTAATGTACTGGGATAATTGCTGGCCTTGTGCCAAAAGTAGAAACAATTATTACAAGTGAATGAAGGGCGGTCAATTGGCAGTATCAGTAGAGTGTCGGACAACATGCTTTGCAGTATAGAATTATGGCCCTTTATGATCTGAGATCAAATCCCGCCGAGGTTAACTTTGCCTTTCATCCTTGTGGGGTTGATAAAATAAAGTACCAGTCACGCACTGGGGTTGATTTAATTGACTTTCCCCTCCCCTAAAATTGCTGGCCTTGTACCTATATAAGAAACCATTATCATCATCATTCATCATTTCATTTTATGTCCGCTTTTTCCCTGCTTGCTAAGGGTGGGACGGGAACTAATGTTGGCTTGATTTCTACAGCTGGATGCCCTTCCTAACACCAACCTCATTTACAGTGAGTACTGGGTGCTTTTTTGCCGTGGCACCTCCACGACCACTTTGCAGTGGAATGATATGGACCCCAGTCCCTATCATCTCATTTCTACAGCTGAGTAAACTGGAGCAATGTGAAATAAAGTGTCTTGCTCAAGGAAACAACACATCACTCGGTCTGAGAATTGATATTATAAGGTAAAGGAATTAGAAGTATCATTAACGAGTTGGAGAAAATGGTTTGTAACATGTGTTCTGGCTATTTCCACTCTGGGCATAAATTTGCGCCAAGGTAAACATTGCCTTCCATCATTCTGGAGTTTATAAAATATAGTGCCATTTAAATTCTGGGGCCAATATAATCAACATTCACCTACCCGCCAATGTTTGGCTTTGTTCCTATCTTAGAAACCACTATTATATTGGCAGTATCGGTAGAGGGTCGGACATGCTTTCCAGCATAGTTACGTCCCTTTACATCTGAGTTCAAATCCGGCTGAGGTTAACTTTGCCTTTCATCCTTACGGGGTCGATAAAATAAAGTACCAGTAATGTACTTGTATTTGTGCCTAAAATAGAAAAAAATTATTATCAGTTTCATTTGATAATATCTATTATTTTCTCACTCTTTGTATATATCTTGACCTGCTTTCTTCTTATTCCATCCCCTTCTCCCACTATATATATATATATATATATGTATGTATACATATATATATATATGTACGTATACATATATATATATATATATATATATATATATATGTATATATATATATGTATGTATACATATATATATATATGTATACATATATATATATATGTATACATATATATATATATGTATACATATATATATATATGTATACATATATATATATATGTATACATATATATATGTATACATATATATATGTATACATATATATATGTATACATATATATATGTATACATATATATATATGTATACATATATATATGTATACATATATATATATATATATATATATATATATATATATATATATATATATATATGTATACATATATATATATGAATGTATACATATATATGTGAATGTATACATATATATATGTATATATATATGTATGTATACATATATGTATGTATACATATATATATGTATGTATACATATATATATGTATGTATACATATAGATATATATATGTATGTATACATATATATATGTATGTATACATATATATATATAAGTCCGAAATAAATGAGGTTGTGTAGGTGTCACGACAAAAAAAACACCGTCCACGCTGTAATGTGACCGTGTAGGTAACACAGTAAAAATCTCCCAGTCCACACAGTAAACATGGTTGGTGTTAGGAAGGGCATCCAGCCGTAGAAAACCCGCCAGACAGTCCTATACGAGCAAGACAACCAATCTTGCCTCAAATGGGAAAATTCCCGTCCAAACCCATGCAAGCGTGGAAGATGGACGTTAAACGATGATGATGATGATGATGATATGTATACATATATATATATATATATATATGTATACATATTCACTTCTGGGTTTACAGATTGACTTTGTAAGTTTCAGAAGATCCCGTTAAGGGTGAAAGCAGTGATTCTTTGCTTAAACTTTAATCTGTTATTTTAATAAATATATATATATATATGTATACATATATATATATATATATATATATATATATATATATATATATATATATATATATACATATATATATATATATATGTATACATATATATATAAGTATACATATATATATATATATATATGTATACATATATATATATATGTATACATATATATATATAAGTATACATATATATATATATATAAGTATACATATATATCATCATCATCATCATCATCATCATCACCGTTTTACATCCGTTCTTCCATGCTAGCATGGGTTAGATGGGTTGTCCTGTTGTGGGCAGTGTCTGGTCAGCTGACCATGCCTTGCTCATACAGGAACTGATTTGGCTTGATTTCTACAGCTGGATGCCCTTCCTAACACCAACTTCATTTACAGTGAGTGCTGGGTCCTTTTTCGTGGCGCCTACACGTCCACTTTACAGTGTGGGCTGGGTGCTTTTTTGCCGTGGCACCTCCACGACCACCTTGTAGTGGCGGGTGCGGGGGCATATTGTCTATATGCTTCAGCTTGTACCCATGGGAGGTCGGGTACTCTGTATTACTGCGTGACGCCAGAGGTCACGGTCG
This sequence comes from Eledone cirrhosa, assembly GCA_964016885.1. NCBI lineage: Eukaryota > Metazoa > Mollusca > Cephalopoda > Octopoda > Eledonidae > Eledone > Eledone cirrhosa. Next base: position 220,266,025 of record OZ024742.1, on the reverse strand, counting down.
TGTGTCATCACCTTTGAGAGGTGTAATTGGGTAAGGTTGGCTTTTATCACCTCATCCCAGGTCATCTTGGGTCTCCCCACTCCGCGGTTTCCATCGACTTCTAGTGCTCTGCACCTTTTTATGCAGCTGTCATCCTTCATACGCATCACATGTCCATACCAACGCAACCGCCTCTCCTGCACACAGCATTTGATTCCTCTTATGCTCAGTCTCTCTCTCAATTCATTTATGCTTTGCCGTTCCCGTATATTACTATTACACATCCATCGGAGCATGCAGGCTTCGTTTCTTTCTAATCTACGCAAGTCTTCCACAGACAGCGCCCAGGTCTTACTACCATGTAACATTGCTGTTCGTATACATGCATCATACAGTCTGCCTTTCATTTTGAGGGAGAAGCCTTTTGCAGCTAGCAGTGGCAGTAGCTCCCTGAACTTCTTCCATCCCATTCTTACCCTAGTTATTGTACTTTCCGAACACCCACCTCCGCTGCTAATTCGGTCACCTAGGTAGCAGAAGCTGTCTACTGTTTCTACAGAGCCCTCCCAGAGATTGGTGGTACTTGTTTCCTGTGGCTGTTTGCTGCTTGCTGTCCCAGCACAGCTGCTACATGTGAAGCCAACATTCTTAGTTAAGCTTCCTGAGATCCCGCTACATTTCTTGTGTACCCATTGTTTGCATTTGGGGCAGAGAATGGAGTTCCTACCTACACCTTTCCTACATACTGAGCAAGGCCATTTCCCTGAGGGGATCTGGGTTCTGTTTTCTCGTCTACTTACAAGGACCTTAGTTTTTGTCAGGTTGACCCTGAGACCCTTTCTCTCTAGTCCCTGCTTCCAAGTTTGGAATTTCTTCTCTAGTTCTACCATAGATTCAGCTATAAGTGCGAGGTCATCAGCATACAGGAGTTCCCATGGGCATCCGGTCTTAAACTCCTCCGTTATTGCCTGCAGGACTATGATGAACAGGAGGAATTCAAGCTTATTAGCTATCGTCAGCAACGTATACCTTCCTGCCAGATGATTGAACGTCTGAAAGTATATACTTTCCTTATGCATATTAACGGCTGAGCAGCCTAATTTGCATATCGCGTGAGTTAATCGGCCGGGGTACCGAAAATGATAAACAGAAATAATGAAACGAAATTTCATTTCTCACTCTTAGTACGGCTGTTACTTAAATATAAGTATGTATACGTACATACATATATGTATACAGACGTACAGTAGTATGTATATATACATACATGCCAATTAACTCACTTGATATGCAAATTAGGCTGCTCAGCCGTTAATATGTATATACTTATATATGTATATATGTATATACTTTCAGACGTTCAATCATCTGGCAGGAAGGTATACGTTGCTGATGATAGCTAATAAGCTTGAAACTAGTACAGCGTTCCTTTGTCAGTGTTGAACAAATGAGGAACGATGGTTGCTAGACACTACGGCTTAATACGGGATGTTTGTTTACAAACACACTGAGCATTATAATAAATGTTCGGTGAATCCATACGTACATATATATATGTGTGCATGTATGTATATACATACTACTGTACGTCTGTATACATATATGTATGTACGTATACATACTTATATATATATATATACATATATATATATATATATATATATATATATATATATATATATATATATATATATATATATATATATATATATATGTATCTATATGTATGTATGTATATAGGTTCTCAAGTTGTGTCGAATAGGGATAGGGTAATGACAGTTAAAAAAGGTACTCAATACGTCAATATGGAGAGGGGGAAGGCGAGGCTTATTTGAGTAGGCAGAAGGAAGGATGGGAGATAATTCTAAAGAGAATCTTTTATATATGCATGACTAGTTATGTTCAAGTAAACAAGTGAGTAAATAAATATAATTCTTTGTACCAAATTACATGTGTTAAACTTGATTCGTCGGTATTCGGCAATAATGATTAATTGAAATCAATAAGGAATTACATCAGTAATGATAATAATAATCGTTATGATAATTCACACACACACACATATATATATGATGGCTACAACTTGATTTCGAGTAATGCCAGCACTTGATACTTAAGCATGAGCATCACAGACATGACTTTTTAGTCCTGCTAGAGACTTGCCTATGGCCAGCAATACCATGCATCGCAAAAAAAAAAAGCACATGTCAAGTGAAGCCTGTGCTTGAACCTTTTTTAAGTGAGGAAAGGCTTTGCATAGGGCCAATCCCACTCTCTGAACATTGAATGCATTTGCCCTAAAAGAAGAACTGGTCTACATCCTTGGATGCAAACGAAGGGAGATGTCTTAATGAAGACTAGGAGTCTCTTTCTCCACAAAAAAAAAAATATGAATAAAATATATAAGGCATCCAGCCATAGAAAACTTGCTAAACTGAAGGTAACAGGATTCTTCAGTTATGTCAAAGACATGACAACTTCCATAGTGTTGAGTTCACATAAAATGCAGCCATTACACTTTGTGGAGTACAGTAAATACTTATTTAATAGGACCTTTGTTCCAGCTAAGTACTGACTTAGACTGTGACAACCAGTACAACCCTTGCTAGCAGGACATTAAATAATGATTATGACATGTTTTTTTCTCAATTTCTTTTTCTATTACTTCCTCTTTTCACTCTCTATCATTCTATTCTATCCTTTATTTCTCATTCTACTTTCTGATGAAACGACTAGAGTCTGAAACGTTCAGACTCTTTTCATATTATTTCAAGTATTAAACTAATATATTTTTTCATTGTTCTGTGTCGTTTGCTTTGTTATTTCTGTCTACTTTTTACACACGTATATCTAAACTATAATAAAGTAAGGAGTGTGGGACTGTGTACAGTTTATTTCTTTTAATCCAGTTAGTAAAATAAGTTGGATTACTTTGAATAAATAATGAATGAATATTACATAATTTATCTACTAAATTTCGTAGCTGTTGATTAAATATATTTTATTGTTTATTTGAAGATTCACTTCTTTAAAATTTTTAAATGTCAACACTTCCGGTTAGCGATCGCTTAAATAAACATCCATATATTTCCGTCACTAATTATCTCTTAATGCAGTTTATATATAATATCGCCTTTTTTTTAATGTATCATGGATTACGTTACTGATTACATAAGAGAGTGTAACACAGACTTTATTCAATTTCTGTGTGTATTGTCAATTACGATTTTATTTGATGTGTATCTACATGCATATATATTTTTATTTTATTAAATAACGTTACAAATGGGAGTGAAAATATGAACACATATGATATATACAAAGCATATAAATAAATTTACAGTAGAATAACATAACAAATATGTTTTAAATATATACATAAATAACATTACAAATGCTTAGATAACATTATAAATTGCTCATGATTGTTTCAGAAAGATATATTCTTTTAATGTTACAATATTAAAGAAAATGTAAAGGAATGGGTGAACAACTGAGCCACCACCAGAGCAAAAGACAGCAGCGAGGAGTACTGGGCAACCTCTCTAATGATTTTTGAGGCAAGCCAGCACACTCGCAGTGTTACCTCGGGTGATGGCGAGGCTAATATCAATATGCACACGACACATGCCAGCAGAAAACTACCCGGAGGGTGATTTTTCTGCTAGTATATATATATATATATATATATATATACGATATTAAACAAATGGAAGCTATATTTATAAAACCATATTTATTTCATTATACATATTTCAGGGATACCATATTAGAAATATGGCATGCCTTCTTCAGATAAAATACAATATATAAGCAGTTTTATAAATAAATTTGACGTACCATAAATATTGTTCAACTTCCATTTAAAAACGTTGGTTTGGTAGTGAAATGTTTGTAAATATTTAGTGTTAAGCACAGTTAAAAAGAAAGACGGAGAGAAGGAATAAATGTATGTAAAGAAAAACAGAGAGAGATAGAGAGAGATATGGGAGAGAGAAATGGTGAGGGGGTGAAAAATGAGAGGCAGCTGAGGCAACAGATGAATAATAATAATAATTCATCATACAAATTGAGAGATTAAGGAGGGAGGGAGTACTGTAATTATTTATTTATTCATTTATTTAGTTATAGTGTTAAGGAGACGGAGAGAAATAAAAAATAAATAAAGAGAAAACAGCGATACTTAAATTTCATCATGTATAGAGGGTGGAGAAGAAAGAGTTATATCAAGAGAGAAGGATGACAGATTTATAACTTTACGTTATGTCCTATCAGTTTGAATTGTCAATTCATATGAATTGGGTATTATAATGTAAATATCAATATTCATGAATGAGACATAGATATATAATGTGTGAAAAATAATGACCATATGTTTAGTTTAAAAATTCTTAGGTCGATATATCAAAAACTGAGATAAAACTTCAAAAATACATAAGTATATATGTACTTTCCGGAAAAAAGAAAGAAAGAGAAAAAGAAAAAGAGAAGGTCATCTCAAGTTCTAGTTGACACTATAGATATACACGTGAACTTACGTGATCAGCTCTGTAATTTCTTATTTCACATGAAAAAATTTTCCCTTGCGTTATAAAAGATTTTACTATATATATATACATACATACACATACATAAAAATATATATTAATATTAATATTCCTGCACTCACATACATGATTATCGTTCATGTATAGAATAGACAACAGATATTAATATATCAAAATGCTAAGAATACTTTCATCACTCCCTAGAGTATCTAGGGCCTTAAAAAAAACACAGTATGCGCCCCATATCAACCACAGAAATCAACCCTTCCAATTTATCTGACAATATATTGCCAAGTTCATTAGAAGCAATCAGAATAAAAAAACAAACAAAAAACCAAAATTATTCAACAAGACTTATTTAGCAGAAATCATTTAAAAGATTTAGGAGACCCTGTTGTTCTACAGATGCTCTTATATTTAGTATAGAAGTTTATCTAGCGTAAAATTTATTCAATAGATTGGGATTACCAACATTTTAGGGTAGTTTAATTACATCATTAGTATATATTTATGAAGAAGGTTTAAAAAGAAAAAGTTGAAGGAGTCGAAAGATTTATCGTCAGGTTTCATAATTAATTAAATATCTTAACTAAATATACTACATTTTAAATTTATATTTATATTTAAACGTTGAGTTCAATCTATGTCTGCAGCAACTGAATAAATTGCTCCTTAGATTAAGGGAATTTTTAGATTTTAATATAAAGAATATCTCCTCCACGCAGAGGTCACATGTCTCAGATGAGGAATTAAAAGGAATCCCTCTTGAGACTATATTCCAAAACAACGAATATCCAACGTTATCATGTTTAAGTTGCCAGAGTAAGCCCGATAGTGAAGTTGAAGATTTTTTGCCTGGATCTGTGAAAGAATTCTTATGATTATTATAGCGAAGTTTAAATTCTGTTGAGGTGGAACCAACATAGTTAAAAGAATTTAAGTCAGTTTTAACATTACAATTGTATATTATATTTTTAACTAAGCAATTGTTATTTAACGGACATTTAGATTTATTTCTACAGTTACAGTTGTTTAATTGAATATTGTTTAGGCTATTATCGGTATTTTGGCTAGGTTTTAGATTCCTATTATTTATTCTGTTAATATTTTGTGCTAAATTTTTGGTGGACGAGTAAGTTAATTTTATAGTATGTCTATTAAAAATTGAGTGATATTTATGTGTTCTAGGTAAGCGTTTGTCAAGAGCATTAAAAAATAGTTTAGCAATGTGGGTTTTAATATTTAGTGAGAAGGGGGGGGGGGGCAAACCATATTATATTTCTAGTTCTATTTCTTTTCTGGCTTTTGGAATTATTGTAATGCTTTCTATTATAGTTGTTAAAGTTGTTACCGTAATTAAAATTGTTGTTATTTTGGTTAGTTTGCCTATTATTATCGATGTACATAATTTTATCACTATATCCTGCTCTAGCTAACGCTTCATTGTAATACTGCGCTTTTTCGTCGAAAATATTTTTATTAGATGAAATTCTTGAGATACGTTCTTGAACAGAGTTCACTATAGTATTTTTAACAGATCTGGAGTGATTAGAGTTAAAAGTGACATAATTCAAGTTTTCATTTAGTTTGTGAAATGGATAGTGAAGACATGTGTTGAGATTTAGTGTTACATCTAGGAAATTGACTATCCTATGGTTATTCTCTATTTCTATTTTTAGATTAAGGTAATTAAAAAATTGTATAATTTGTTTTCTTTTTCTATTTAGTTCAGAGTTATTATTTTCAATAAGTAAAAGCATGTCATCACGATATAATCCTCCGGTTACACCAGGTATTTTTCTATGCAGCGAATTAATTATAAATAAGCCCACAAGGTCCGTTACCTGAGCTGAGTCGGATGATCTCATATGAAAGATCACAAAAGAAATTTTGAAAATGATTTGCCAGTCAGATTGATTGCACCATCAAAATCTGACCTGGGTAAACTTAGCAAAAACATTCTAGACAGGGTGATACAGCAAATTAAAAACTTACATGGTTTACCTAACTTAAACTTGTGGAAGGGAACTGGTGAGGTCATTGAGTGGTTTAAAGAAATTAAATATAACAATAATAATAAATTTATTCAACTAGATATTGCTAACTACTATTCATCTATTACCCCTAATCTACTAAATAAGGCACTAAATTACGCATTCAAACATACAGACCTAACTAGCAATGAAATGCACATTATATTATCGGCAAGGAAAACATTGATAGAATTTAATAACCAACTATGGACTAGGGCAGATAGAGATAATAATTTACAACTTCACATAAATACTATAAAATCTTTAACTCGCGCACCATTAGACTCTCATACTCCACTGCACCTAACATAGAACAACTAATTAAAAAACTCAACTCAGCAATACTAAATAAGTACATCCCTAATGACTCAGCACACCAGCATAACAACATACAACGCACTAACACGCAACTACAACCCCACCAAACTATCCAGGATTCTACTGCAAAACATAAAAATAATTGTAACTGCACCAAACCAGTTACGTGCCCACTGAATAACCAGTGCCTAGCACGCAATATTGTCTACCGATGTACAATAAATTCCGGAACCAACAAATGGTATTACGTCGGATGTACCGCAACTTCTTTCAAGGCTCGCCTATACCAACATCGATCTTCGATCAGGCACGAGAAAATGCGCTCCGTAACAACCCTCGCCGATAAAGCCTGGCAGCTCCGGAGGAACAATCAAGCATTCTCCCTTGATTGGCAAATTATTGCAGCTGCGCCTGCATATAAGCAACATCATCGATTCTGCAAGTTATGCAATTTGGAGATATACTGCATTTTAACGTCGGTAAACAAACTTTTGAACAGCAAAATTGAACGTTCTCTATACTGTAACCATCGTTTGAAAATGACTTTTTCTTTTTTTAAATGCATATAATGTTACCTTTTTACACCACCGTTTGCAAATTTCTGTTTTATATGTTTATACACAAGATATGGCTTTCTATAATAATAGTACTAAACACTGTTTTCTGGACCCCTTTAGAAATAACCTACTACTATAATAGCCCCAATAACTTGTCTGTGACACAGTACCACTTTGACCCCTTTAACTAAATTTTGTCCGAACAACACCACTAGAAGAATTTACTTCCCCCGCCAACCCTAACACGCCTCTTTAAGCTAACTGCTGCCAAAACATTCTATCCTTACAATCTCTACTAGTCTGACAGTCTTAAATCCTAAGACTCCCTCCACCTTACTCACTTCCTTCTTCCTACCTCCTTCTTTCTCTTTTATCTAGTGTATAAAATATTTTCATATCATTCCAATACAAAGGTCTGACGACATGGTATGTTTGCTTACAGTGTACCTTCGGTTTATGATAATATTTTTATATTATTTAAATAGCGAGGTATAGGTAACCCATACACTATAGAAACAATTGTTACCTAATAAATTCTGTATACCCGCATTTCCATTTCATAAACTTCTTCTCCATATTTTCTCCGGATTTTAAAACACACTTTATTATACGTTGAGCAATCTCTGACGTCAGTTGACTCCATCCAATGCAACTACTTAGTAACATTGGAATACAAATTTACTAATTCTCTCTCTATATATATATAAATGCACACACACTGACAGATACACAACTCTTACATGTCTGTGCACGCATGCATGGGTATGTGGTTCCCAATACACAGAAGTAGATAGAGGGGAGAAAATGAAGAAAGGAAAAAGAGAAGAAAACTGATTAAGAGTAAAGGTGGAAATTGAGAATTTATGATGTGTTGGAGGAACTATCCAAGGAAAATGGAGGGCCCAAAGCTCCAATAGATACAGAAATCAGTGTACTTATACATCAACATACTATGATAAAAAACACAAATTCTTACATATTAATATTTCTTTGCTGTTGGTGAAACATGTGTAAAACTAATAAAATGATACATGTATATATATATATATATATATATATATATATATATATATATATATATATATACGAGGGGGGATCAAAAAGTTCGCAGAATTTTATTGTAAGAAAAAATAGGTTAAAACAATATTAAACATGTCAGAACATTGTCACTGGGTGTTTACCTTGCTATTAGTCACTTGTAGTCAGTTATGCGTGGACTATTGTACAGTACTGACACACTTTAAAAAACCTCTTTTTGGAACAATGGAAAATAGTTATTTTGAGATAAGATCGAATATCAAATTTCTGGAAATTTCAAATGGAAAGGGACACTGATTATGGAGGCTTCAGTTAAAGTTTATGGTACTACTGCTCCAAAGAAAACTGCTGTCTACAAGTGGATTCAGTGATTCAAACGAGCGAGAGACGACCTTGAAGACGACCATCGCAGTAGAAGACTAGGAACATCAAAAAATGACCAAACGTTGAGGCTGCTCAGACTTTAATTGAAGAAGATCGAAGAATAACAGTTAATCAGTTAGCTAAGTCCCTAGCCATTTCATATGGTTCAGCAAATTCAATTCTGCACGATAATTTGGGACTAAGCAAGCTTTCAGTGCGATGGGTCCCAAAAGCGTTGCGCCCTGATCAGCTGATTCTTCGAAGTGATCTGTCTTTGGCGATATTAAACAAAATTGAAGTTGATGAAGAGCATTTCCTGACCAGAATCATCACTGGAGATGAAACCTGCATCTACCAGTATGATCCTGAATCCAAACAGCAGTCAAAACAGTGGCTTCCACGTGGATCATCGGGGCCAATCAAGTTCAAATCTCAAAAGTCGGATAAAAAAGTGGTGGCCACCATTTTCTGGGATTCAGATGGGGTGATAGTAATAGATTATCTTGAAGGTCAAAGAACTGTGACAAGAACTTACTATGCAAATGTTTTAAGGAAACTGAAAGAGGCATTAGTCAAGAAACGAAAAGGGAAACTTCATGGTGGGATCTTGTTTCACCATGACAATGCACCAGCGCATTCTGCGTGGGTTGCAAAAGAAGTTCTTCGAGAATTTCGATGGGAAGTGCTTCCTCACCCGCCTTATAGTCCAGATTTAGCCCCATCAGACTTTTTCCTCTTTCCAAAACTCAAAGAAATGCTAAAAGGAACCCGTTTCAGTGGTGTTGAAGAAGCTAAAAACACTGCCAACACATGGCTTCGAACAAGGCCTTCAACTTTCTTTAGAGACGGCTTATGAAGCTGGAAGCATTGCCTTGTGAAGTGTATTGACCTGGATGGCAACTATGTAGAAAAATAAATTGAAGGTACATCATATTTTTTGAAAAATAGAATATTTTCTGAAAAATTACGCGAACTTTTTGACCCCCCCTCGTATATTTATATACTTAAGTTAACAATGTATCATTTAAGACAATCGAGGATAGTTCTAATGCTCAGCATTGTTTGACACAACAAGATGTTTAGTTAGTTGTGGTGTTTGGGTGACCGATTCCATATAGTTCCTAGGTAATAAACAACATAAGATAATTATTTCATTTACCAGTGGTTTCTTGAAAGCAAACGAAATTTGCTTTCATTCATCAGAATGAAAAAATCCTGGTGTCTTTTTTCATTCTGATGAATGAAAGCAAATTTCGTTTGCTTTCAAGAAACCACTGGTAAATGAAATAATTAGTTCCTAGGTAAGCAGTTTCTGGAGTATTAATAATAAAGAAGTGAAGAATAACATGGATCAGCTATACAGTAGGGGTATTCCAAGTATTAACAAATGTTTCATTAGTCCGGTGTGTCTAAAAACCGTACTTTGAGAATTTGGTTGGGTGTAAACTGTAATTATAATTGAGTGCCGCAGCATACATTTATTAATATTTGGAATAAACCAAACTGTACAGTTGATCCGTGTTATTCTTCACTCCTTTATTATATACATATATCATCGGTGAGTGTGTGTATAATATGTATTAGTGATTGTTTTTCCACTGGTTTGTACATTCATTTATTAATGTGCAGGCATACATTTGTGTGTGCATGTATTAAACCTTTTCTCTATCGGACTTGACATAAACTCGCAAAAGGTATTCATATATTTCGCCCCCTTCCTTATCATCTGTGTTCACACTTAATTTAAAATGTGTATTTGAATATCTTGTTTCTTTCTGTGATCAATGCTGCCTAATCATTATTGAATTAATTATGACATATTAATTATAAAATATAAACTTATATAAGTTTCTAGGTAAGGCTAGTTAATGGAATAGTTATGACCCATTCTATAGTGAAGAAATATAGAAACAATAGCAAAAACCAGGAAGTACAAATGAAACTTAATCCTAGTTTCACATAAAAACAAGGAATATCAGATTAGTATACTAGTCTAAAGTCTGTCTTAAGCTCGGGGGCTCAGGTTGGTGCTTATCTTAGTTTCTGTGGTGTTAAGTGATTGAGAGTACAAGACTCCACCCTGGACAGGATGCCAGTCCATTCCAGGGTTAAATCACCAGCAATTACTGGTCCCCATTTTCAGTTGAGTATATTAGAGCAACGTGAAATGAAGTGCTTTGCTCAAGAACACAACACATAACCCAATCCAGGAATCAAACCCACAATGTTATGATCGTTAGTCCAACACACTTACCACTAGTCCATGCACCACCACTAAGTATCTCTCTCTCTAAAGTCTGTCTCAAGCAGGAGGCTCATTAGGCTGGTGCTTATCCCGGTTTTGTGTCATGAAGTGATTGAGAGTACAAGACTTCCCCCTGGACATGATGCCAGTCCAGTGCAGGGTTAAACTCTCAGCTATTGCTGGCACTCATCTGCAGGTCAGTATACTGGAGCAATGTGAAATGAAGTGTTTTGCTCACGAATGAAGCACACAACCCAGCCCAAGAATCAAACCAATGACATTATGATCTTAAGTCCAACATCCTTACCACTAGGCCATGTTTCTAGGCTTAAATGTAAAATATTTGAGAGCTAGTTAGCCATGACAGAGTAGGGGAATTATCTAGTACTTCTTACAGAGATAAGTGAATATAAAATTCAAAATAGAAAAAAAATTGAAATAGGGAAGGCCAAGGGGAAGCAATAGAAATTTCCCAGCTCATGGTTTACAGGTACAGTAAACATAATTTAAAATTTAGATGTCATAATTTAATATCTTAATTTGTAATTCCAATGAAAGCAAGGTATGTAGTTTTAGTGCTGCAGAAATCTAGTTGAATAGTATGTGTAGCAAATGTCCGTAGTAATCAAAATATTTGAGGTGTGTGCATTGGGATTGATATATAAATCTGACTGTTCAGTTGGCCGGGGCCATGGGGCAGCCACTGTGTGAGTCCCCATAATAGTGAGAGATGGAGAGAGCGGGAGAGATGGCGTGACAGTGGGAGTTTGATTCCTTTGTGTTCAGACCTGGTGTATATGTATGTTTCACAGATACACACTCATACATACCCATTTATCTAGATACTGTTCGTTAAACAAGAGACAACATAAGATAGCTAAGCTCTAGAAAAGAAAGGAAATGAGCCAAGTGTTGATGCTTCTTTTATAGATTAAAGTAGACTCTAGAGCATTCTGATTGGTTAACATTTTTGACTAGGTAAAAATTTAATTGGTTAAAATCTGATTAGTTAAAACAACATTAATTTGCTAGAAGTTATTACCATTTTCTTTGATTCTTTTGTTTCTTTTTAAATAAAGAAAATTGATTTAAACTTCTTTTGTGTTATGAAACATAATTTAGAATATATGAGTAGTCTTTTCAAAATATATAGCTTCATTTCATTTTCATGTGTCTCTTCGTTTTAGCTCTCTTTATATATCAGGCTCTTCGTTCAGTGCCAGGCATAAAGGAAATATATGCATTATATTTGTTGCGAGGAATCAATCTTATATCATCATCATCATCATCAACGTTTAACGTCCGTGTTCCACGCTTGCATGGGTTTGGGCGGGGGTAGTCCCACTTGAGGCAAGAGTGATTGTCTTGCTCGCAAAGGACTGTCTGGCAGGTTTTCTACAGTTGGATGCCCTTCCTAACACCAACCACATTTACAGTGTGGGTCTGGGAGGTTTTTACCGTGTTGCCTACACGGCCACATTACAGCGTGGACTGTGTGTTTTTTTGTCGTGACACCTACACGATCTCATTTGTTTCGGCCTCGATGGCGCGGCACCAACATAACTTTACATAGAACGGGGTGGTGTGGATGGGGTGGGGGGTGGTGGGGGTGGGACGGGGTGTAATTTGTTAGAGATGCCTACTGGCTTATATATATATATAAATATATCTACATGTTCATATATCTATATATAACTAGGATTAACTCAATCCTATTACTGTACTAGGGCTTGATGAACACAACCACAAGGATATGGTCCGAGCGTGCAAGAGCCAAACTCCCACTATTACATGGTAGTGAAACAAAGGCCTTAACTGCAGAAGATCTGCAGAGGTTAGAAAGAAATGAATTGAGTATGCTCCAATGGATGTGTAATGTTAGTGTGCACAAATGACATAGCATAATTGAACTGAGAGAAAAATAGGGCATAAGAAGAATTGGATTTAGTGTGCAAAAGAGAAGACTGTGTTGGTATGGACTTGTGATGCGTATGGAAAATACCACTATCATTCTTAGATATTCTCTCCATCACTATACCTCTCCTTCCCGACTCTGGTGAATGCCACCCCACAGCCAATATCATATCCCCTCCCCGCTATGTTGTTAAATATCAGCCCTTCCCCCGAATTGGTCAAAAAGTAGAACAGAGGTTGTCAAACTTTTTGGGCTCTCCCCTCACGGTCACGTAATACCCTCAGCGCCCTGCACCCATATTTCCAGAGAGAACTGCCTACATGCAAATTGTAAATAATATATAATAAATAAAATCGTTAATTTATATATAATAAATAATATAATATATACTATATATTTATATATTTATGTATAAATAACTACTATAGATTTTCTATTTCACTATATTTATATATAATATGTATCATTTGATATTTAATATACTATTATATCATCTCTACCGTTCCCCCACTGCCACTTAGGCCCCAGTGCATCCCTGGTTCTTCTCACCCCCCCTCCCCCAGTGGGGCGGTAGCACCCACTTTGAGAACCTCTGTTGTAGAACATCAGACGAGATGTGGTATTTCATCCAGTTTTCTATGCTCAGGTTCAAATCTTACTATGGTTTACTTGGCTTGTAGACATATTCTGTCACCTAATTTAATACCACCATCTGACCCTTGGATACGTTTAGCAGTGTATTCTGTTAATAGCCTTCAAACTAGATCTCCAGTTTGACAATGTCTTCCTCTCTTCTTCTCATTAGTTCCTTAGCCCCTAAAAATATCAATGGTGTCTTTCTCCCTTCTTCTCACTAGTCCCTTAGCCCCTAAAAATACCAAGGATGACTTCCTCCCTTCTTCTCATTAGTCCCTTAGCCCCTAAAAATATCAACGGTGTCTTCCTCCCTTCTTCTCATTAGTCCCTTAGCCCCTAAAAATATCAAGGGTAACTTCCTCCCTGCTTCTCATTAGTCCCTTAGCCCCTGAAAATATCAAGTGTTTGCCTCCCTTCTTCTCATTAGTCCCTTAGCCCCTAAAAATACCAAGGGTGTCTTTCTCCCTTCTTCTCACTAGTCCCTTAGCCTCTAAAAATACCAAAGGTGACTTCCTCCCTTCTTCTCATTAGTCCCTAAAAATATCATTAGCCTCTAAAAATATCAACGGTGACTTTCTCCCTTCTTTTCACTTGTCCCTTAGCCCCTAAAAATATCAAGGGTGTCTTCCTCCCTTCTTCTTATTAGTCCCTTAGCCCCTCAAATATCAAGGGTGTTTTTCTCCCTTCTTCTTACTACTCCCTTAGCGCCTAAAAATATAAAGGGTGTCTTCCTTCCTTCTCATTAGTTCATTAGCTTCTGAAAAATATCATCTACTCTACCCTTTACCCAACAGTAAAAAAAAAAGAATCATTGCGTTGTGAAGTCAGGAAATATAGCTTTGTTTTATGTTATCTCACTTTTTATTGAATTTGGCAAAGTGATACTCACAAAGTATAACGAAATAATTATAAGAAAGATAACTCCTAAAAAGAAATGCTCACACGAGTTATTTCCCTTTAAAAAGTAATGCGATTGTGCATTTGTTTTTTTTTTCTTTTCAATTCATTTATTTGACATTTTGAATAAAAACCTTAATGGTGTTCACGTTTTCTTGCAAAGTTATAATGCCTATAGTACACGTACCAGTAACATGTTGAGGTCCATTTAATTCACTATACCCACCCCATCACTAATATCAAGAAGTCTTCTTGTGAACGTGACCTGGGCATTACGGTCAGCAGCAATTTGCGTTGGACGAAGCACGTCTCTATAATTGTCAAGAGGGTCGAGGGTGTCTTAGCATCACTCAGCAAGACCTTTGTCAGCCGCTCTCCAGCTATCTATTTAAAGCTGTACATGGCTAGAATTTACATCACCAGTCTGGAAGCCCTATCTTGCTCAGAACATTGACTGCCTGGAAACTGTTCAGAGACGTGCAACCAAGCGAATACCCTCCATCAGGCATTTACCATACTCTGAACGCCTTGCTTCCCTGGGCATGGATACATTGAAGCTCCGACGCCTGGCAACTGACTTGGTAAACACCCACAAAATTATTAACCATCTCGCCAACTACAACCCTGAGTACCATTTTGATTTCCATGTGTCTAACACACGTGGACATGCCCATAAAGTCAGAAAACAGCACAGTTCCCATGACTTTCGGAAACATTTTTTCATGCTCAGAGTTGCTGAAGCATGGAACAAACTACCTGCATCAGTTGTTAGCTGTCGAGACACTGCATCCTTTAAGGCCTCCATGCTTCCCGAGATTCGCCAACACTACACCTAATGTTCCCCCTCCATACACATACACACATGTATATCATGACTCATACACTATTCACTTCTCTGACATTTGTATATTATTCTATGTACTATACATGCACCTTTGACAAGTTGTAGTGCACCTGAGCACTTTACACAATAATTTCATTATTATTATTATAAATTCGCAGCCCCGTGCGAAATCATTTTTATGATTAATGTAATGTGAAGGGTGGTGAATTGGCAGTATTGGTAGAGGGTTGGACAACGTGCTTTGTGGCATATAGTTACGTCCCTTTACGTTCTGTGTTCAAATCCTGCTATGGTTAGCTTTGCTTTTCATCCTTATGGCCTCGATAAAATAAAGTACCAGTAATGCACTGGTGTTGATTTAATCGAATTTCCCCTTCCCACCAAATTGTTTGCTTTGTGCCTAAACCAGAAACCATTGGGGGATTGGCAGTATCGGTAGAGAGTCGGACGCCATGCTTTCCAGCATAGTTACGTCCCTTTACAGTCTGAGTTCAAATCCCGCCGAGGTTTACTTTGCCTTTCATCCTTACGGGGTCGATAAAATAAAGTACCAGTAATGCACTGGATAATTGCTGGCCTTGTGCCTAAAGTAGAAACAATTATTAATGTAAAGTGAATTAGCAGAATCATACCTTACTTTCTGAGTTCAAATGATACAGAGGTTTGTTTAGGATTCATCCTTTCGGGGTCGATAAAATACATTACCAGTAACTGACTGGGGGTTGATTTAATTGACTTTCCGCTTCTCTTCAGATTGCTGGCCTTGTGCCAAAAATAGAAACAATTATTATTATAGTATTGCTGGATTAGCAGAAACATGAGAGAGTGGGACAAGTGGTCCTGTATTATTTAGTTACGGCCCTTGCCATTCTGAGTTCAAATCCTGCCGAGGTTAACTTTGCCTTTTATCCTTATGGGGTCGATAAAATAAAGTACCAGTAATACACTGGTTAATTGCTGGCCTTGTGCCAAAAGTAGAAACAATTATTTAGTTACAAATCTGTTTTATGTTCAAATCCTGTTCATGTTAATTCAGCCTTTTGTTCTTGGGTTTGTAAAATAAATATCAGTCAAGTACTGGTATTGATATACTATTGCCCGTGCCATTCCACAAAAGTTTTCGCCTTGTGCCTATGTAAAAAAAAACACCCCAAAACAGCAGTGAATTACTAGTACTGTGACAAAATCGCTAGAAGATTTGAAAAAATCACTTGCAGTATTTAGTTACTTCCATTATCTCTGAGTTCAAATCCTGGGTCACTTTGCTTTTTACATCCTTCTGTGTTTGACAATCTATATACCAGTCAGACTGATCCCTATGCAAAAATAAGTAAATAAATAAATAAAAACGAATAAATAAAGAGAATTGAGTCTAAATGCCTTTCTTAAAAATTATTAATATTAGTAGTAGTACCCTTATTGTATAACTGAAGACTGGTTTGTTTCTTTGATGGGCTTTTCTAAAAGTGAAAAATTGATTAAGGATGCAAATCATTTTTTTCAATCTAAGGGGAAATATGTAAATTTTATATGTTTACATGTCTATATATATACTGTGTATATTTATATACACATTAAGTATATAGGGTGAACAAAGAAAACAGAAGGTGAAGTTTAACACTTAATTAGTTCATCGATAGTAGTTACGTAACTCCATATTATTAGTCTCGATGCTATAAATCCATCTCAATGTCTTTGTCAGAAACAATGAACATTCAGAAATGCAGAAACATCTAGAGAAAATGGGTATGGAAGCTAAAAGACCTGTTAAATGATACATATGATGATAAGGGGGAGGAGATAGACACATAGAGGATAATTGAAAGTTTCTAAATGACAACTTACTGCAGGCCACTGACAAAGCCTATGGCTGGAGCAAGCAACTAGCCAGATGAAGGATGACCTGGTGGTGGAACAGCACCATAAACTGAGTCATTAAAGTTAAAACTAGGCATGGTATTAAGTATCTAGAAGGCTTGTTTACATAGCACATAAAGCTGAAATATTTTTGTACTATGTAAGAATCAGAGGTATGAGGTGTCCCATATTGTAAAGCAGTATGTCAATGTGAATTGGGATGTTGTTGGGGAAAAGTGTGATCAGAATAAAACTAGTGCACTTAGCTTCACTGATGCTCAGAAAAAAGAGGCTTGAAACATTATTATGAGAGGTTGTTGATGGTGGAGAATGAGTGGAAGGAAGTACATCAAACTCCAGTAGACTCATTAGAGGGATTGGCTATCAAATTTAGCAGTTATGAGGACATGAAAGCAATCGAGGAGATGAAAAATGGAAACTCTGCTGGACCTTCAGAGATGTTGAAATCATCTGATGTAGTATGAGCAGAGCTAGTCTTCTTCATAGTCAGGCAGGTAATACATATTGGTATCACACTCAATGGCTGGTATAGCAATATAATCATTAGTTTTTACATGGGAAATGGTGGTGCTCTAGAAAGGAGCAACTATAGAGACATAAAACTGATGAATCAAGTTATGTACAACAAATTAGGGAAAGAAAGAGTAAAAAAGTTTCTAGCCAAGTGTAAGCTGCTAGACCTAGGTTTCATACATATGGAGAAAGCCTTTTGATAAAGTTCCATGGTCTGTTAGCTCTTGATTGATAAGGAAACTGGGTGTAGATGAAAGGCTTGTGAGAGCTGTGCAAGCCATGCACAAAGGTGCTGCCAATAAAATGAAAGTAGGTAATGAGTTTAGTGGAGAATTCAAAGTGTAGGTTCATCAGGGTTCAGCCATCATTTGACTCTTGTTTATTATAGCCCTCCAAGCTATATATAACAGAGGAATTTAAGACCCATTGAAATCTCTGTCTGTTATTGTCCTGGTTCTTATAGCTGAAACTGTGGAAGAACCAGACAAGGAATTCATACTGGGAAAAAGAATCAAAAGGGCTTAGAGTAAAGTTAACAAAGACCAAAGTTTTAAAAAGTAAGAAAGAAGACAGCACTCAAAGAAGTGACCATGTTTGATATATAGAAAAAAGATTAGGTAATAACTCTGTGTGATGTACATGGGTACACAAAAGGTATAGTAGTATTGTGAGCAAACTAACAGAAAAAGTGGACATCGTGTGGAGGAGCTGCACAGGTGTAGTCAGTAATAAGAACCCCATTGAAAGAAACTTTTTCCTATCCTAAGAAGGTTCCATAGAAGTAGTTGGTAGCTTCTGTTACCTAGAAGAATTAATTAGCAGTAGAGGAGGCTGCTCTGAAAGCATAGTAACTAGAATAAAGAACAGGATGGAATAATTTCAAGGAGCAGCTGCTACTTCTGTTGATAACAAAAGATTTCTCTCTACAAATAAAAGGCCTGTGTGATATGTGCGATGTTACATGGAAGTAAAACATGGGTAGTAAATGAAGAGGGTATGCAAAGGATGGAGAGAAATATAGCAAGGAAAATTTGTTGTATGTGCAAAGTTAATATGCATAAACGACAAAGAATAGATGAGTTAAAAGAGAGGCTGGATATAAAAGGAATCAGATATAAAATGCTGGAGAGAAGACATTTGATGCCAATGGATGATGATTGTTGAGTGAAGAAATGCCAAAATATCTCAGTGGAAGAGAGTAATGGTAGATGGAGACCAAGGAAGACATGGGCAGAGGTCATCAGAGCTGATCTCAAATCACTGAATCTCAGAGAAGAGATGACGGAGGACTGAGACAAATTGAAAGATGCTGTGCTGGAAGGAACTTGTCCAACTTATGCAAACATGGAAAATCAGATGTAAAATGGTGATGATGAGATATATATCTACATATACATATATACATACATATACATATATACATACATCCTGCAAGGGGAACATCGGAGGGCATAGACAACGTGGGTGGATGTGCAGGTGAAGGAGTGGCAGATACGGAATGAATCGTTAGTGCCTGTGAAAGTGGTGAGGTTGGAAATGAAAAGACAGGTGTTACAGCGGGGACAAGAACAAGGATGAGAGCCGGGTGGAGTTGTAGGAGAGGACAAGAAGGAACTGTGCACCAGGAGGTTGCGGAGATTATGGGTGCACTTAAATGCGGTGATGGGTGCATTAGGAAAAAGTGACGGGGTCAGAAGAGAGGGTGTGGAAGGAACAGAGAATATGTCGCTGGAGAGGTAGGGTGATGGGGTGGTAGGTGTGAGGGAAAGGAAGGTGGGTGTTGGGAGGACACTGTTAGGGTGAGAGGGCTGTGGTACGGTTGGTTTCACAGGCGCGGGTGAGAGCACCTTGGATTAGGATGGGGGGGGGGGATATCCACGCTGGATGTGAAGGGAACGGGTTTTGAAATCATGGTCCTGGCTACAGAGTCGGCAAAGATGGAGGAATTGGGAGTAGGGTATGGAGAGTTTGGTGTGGGTTAAATGAGAGGAGGGGAAGTTGAGGTAAGAGTGGGAATCAGTCGGTTTATAGAAGATGGAAGTAGAAAGGGTGTGGTGAATATGATCGATAAAGAGAGAGCTATGAAGAAAGGGGACAGAAGAATCAGAGATGGAGGTGGTGAAGGTGAGAGTGGGATGAAAAGATTGAACAAAAGATAGAAAGCAGTCGAATTGTTCACGTGATAGAGAGGTGGCAGCGATACAGTTGTCGATATAACAACCATATAGTTCAGGAGTAGGTCCAGCATACTGGGAGAAGACCTGGGCTTCGACATAACCAACAAACATGTTGGCATAGTTCGGACTCATTCTGGTTTCCATTGCAATCCCAGAGACCTGCTGGTAGAACTCATTAGAAAAGGAAAACCCATTGAGGGTCAAAACAAGCTCAGCCAGACGGAGAAGAGTGGTAGTGGGTCTGGCGCACCAGGACTGAACAGAGTCTGATTTTGCGCCTTGGGTCCTGTTTCCCTCATGGATTCAACTCCCCTTCCCAATTTCTTTAATATTACACATATACGTTCATGCTTACTTCTCTACCCTTTGCCCCCATCACATTTACTCTGTCTGTTATCACACACTCGCTTGTACATTTATCCCTAGATTCCTATGGCTCTCTTATGGTCAGAAACATACACTCCTACAGCTAATACAGACCAACTAAATATGCACACACACCTCTACTTTTCCCTTCACAGCTCTGTATACACACACACATACACACTCCCTTATATTAAGATACTTTAGCTCACATCTTTGTACTTACAACCACACACTCTTTTACTTACTTATCCTCTTAGCTTCATACAGACGTATAATAACACACACACACGCACGCATACGCATGCGTTCTATATCCAAAATGTTTTTTTTTTCCATTTCAGGTAGATAAGCTCCATCATCCAATTTTCTAAAAAAATAAATCATACATGAAACGCCAGCATCAACAGTTTTCCAAGAGATCGCAACATGAATGGACCTGTTATTTTTCTCTAAAAACATTTTTTCCGATTCTGCCCTGCCCATCCCTTCAATCTTTCTAATTTTTCATTCTTTCTTCTGATGAAGGACTAGCGTCCAAAACGTTAAGACCCTCTTCCCGTTATTTCAAGCGTTAAACTAATATATTCCTTCCATATACTCTACCAATTGTGTTGTTATTTCAGTTTACCTTTTACACACACACATATATATATATATATATATATCATAATCATCATCATCATTATACACAAACACACACACATATTCATTTAATATGGCTAAGCCTTGTTACTCTTGAGTTTCAGCACAGGTGGAACTCGAGAGTAATAAGACTTGCTGCATACTCATTATAAATAAATATTTAAACTCTTCTTCGATTTTGAGTACTTTTCTTATGTCTGTTAATAACATACAGATATGTGTGTGCACATGTATGTTATAGGCTATTTCCTAATTGGCAGCAAGCTCCAGAGTAATATAGATAAACAAAGTAGTCTATCTTAGACCAACCACCATTATATTGGCTCTCACTTTGAAAGATATACTTTTGCAATCCAAGAACACAATATAACAACAAAATACCTGATTCATGAAAGAGATAGCTATGCAGGCAAAACTCCTAGATGTGACAAGAGATGCAGACTCTGCATAATAAACATTGAAGATGTCACCCATGTCATAAGCAGCTGTCCAAAAATGTCATCACAGTACTATCTACCTATGATGCATGATGTAGTGGCCAAAACACTATACAATGCAATCCGTAGAAAGGAAAACCCCAACAATAAAAGTATAAAAAGTTATAGCAATGTGGAGGACATATATATACATAATAAGAAAGAGTACTGATGGAATGTTTCAGTCAAAAACTCAATAAAATTCAAACAAAAGAACCAGACATAGTGATACGGGACAGAGAAAAGAAGGCATGCACAGTAATGGAAGTCAGCTGTCCAGCAGATGTCAATATAATGCTAAAGATCAGTAAAAAAGAGAGCATTTATGCTGAACCAATGAGGAACCTGTAGATATGTAGCAGTAATTTGATACCTTTCTCAATAGAGTTTCTTTCACTCTATCAAGCTGACTTTTGAAGCTTTATAGATAAGTTTCCAATGTGCACACCTGCAATCTCTGAACACTGAGTACAGGAACTATGGCCTTGATTTATGTGGAATTCCTGGGATAATTCTTTCCTATCTTTTCTATCTGAACTAAATTTGGCATTACAGAGGAAGCTTTCCCGCTTAACCATCTCAATTTAAGAGGTGCGACTGCATTTTAGGCACAAATTCGCCACTACTTTTTACGGCGAAACTAGTTTCAAATCCTATTTCCGACTCATTGTGGAATATCAGCAGTTCAGCTACATTGAGCGACACTCTGCTCCATAGACTCATGCAGTGTCTCATCTCGATTAAACATATTTCGAGGCCTCCTCTTGCATTCAAATTCAGTTTTCGATCAATATTCCCATTTCAATCTAGGCAGGGAACTATTGTAGCAGTAACTTGATACTCTCCTCAATAGAGTTTCTTTCACACTATCAAGCGGCCACCAAGAAGAAGACCTTTAAGGCTTCATAGATAAGTGTCCATTGTGAATGAGCTTTCGAGCCGCCAATATACGCACTTTTTTGCACACCCACAATCTCTAGCCACACAGTATCAGGCACATCACTGAGCAATCCATAAGAGAGTACACACACAACTGAATCAACATCTCAACACCACCACCCACCCTTGCATCTGATACAATATAGATACTCCACCACGACAATACCTTCAGATTTGTACCTGTGATCATTGGGGCTCTTGGATATGTTACTAACTAGCTCAGTACAAATCTTGAGAAGCTGGGCTTCTCAGAATCAGAGCTTGGCTAGTTAGGAATTTGTAAGTATAGACCATGAATGGAAGTGTAAACACGTTAAAAACTTTTGAGAAATTTTGCATGTATAGATACAAGTATAGATACAGAAACATGTGCACATATAACTCAAAACATGCAGATCCACACATACAATAACATTCATACCTGGAGACATATACGTATTTACCTAGTTGATGTTGTTTAAATACCAATGAAAGAGTCTTGTGTCTATCTTAGAAACCGACTCTCTCTAATGGTAAACATTTATAAAATAATAAAAGCAGAACATACATACATAGTTTATAATGACATGCGGCTTTTGAAGAAAGGCAAGCAAAAACTTCCCATGATGCCTTGCGCGCAGCAGACTTTCACTTCCGTATAAATCAAAACAAGGTGGTTTTTGTGACAATTGTGTTATTACCGTTGTTAAACTATGGAGTCAGGCAGCATTGGAAAAGGTATTAGACCAACTGGGTTGACTATACCATCCGGTAAGACATTTATGTCTTTGACTTTCTTCTAAAACATTTTATTTCCTTTACTTCCCACTTTTTTTCTTTGTATTTTACGGTATTTCATACATTCAAGTCACTTTATTTTTACTGTTTTCACCTTCCTTCGTCAGTAAAAACAAACAAATATTTTCCTATTTTGTTATTTCGGGAGGAAGGTTGATAGAGATTAATCATCTTGCGCTTGTAATTATGTATGTAAATTATTATAAAATAGGAAGTAGCTGTAATTAATATTAAACGAACAAAATTAATTAATATATTAATATATTATTTCTATAATCTGATTTGAAACATCGTGATAGTTACGCGTTGTCCGTGCAACAATTAAGGGAGAATATTCATAACAATAATGACGATGATTTCTAACGTAGACATGGATTTAATATTTAAGCGGAACTTCACTTATATACATGTTTTTCTTTTTTTCCTACAAAATGTGTAGAACACATACACACGTATACACACACACATCTTGGTTGACGACCGAGAGAAAAGAGTACTCAATACCGAAGTAGAGTTTAAATATTTATTTTATTAAAGCTAACTAGTGAGTCTTGTTACTCTGGAGCAGAGGTTCTCAAAGTGGGTGCTACCCCCCCCGGGGTGCGTCGAGGAGGTCCACTGCGGTTGTGTACACATGATATAATAGTATATTAAATATCAAATGATACATATTATGTATAAATATAGTAAAATAAAAAAATATTTATAATATTTATTTACACAGTATATATTATATTATTTATTATATATAAATTAACGATTTTATTTATTATATATTATTTACAATTTGAGTGTAGGCAGGTCTCTCTGGAAATAGGGTTGGGAAGCGCTGAGGGTATTACGTGACCGCGAGAGGGGGAGGGGGCGTGTAAAAAGTTTGAGAACCTCTCCTCAGGAGTTGCGCCTGTTTTTCACAGGGCCATCGGACCAATTCTTGTATGTGTATGTTACCAAAATTGGTAAACAAGCAACGTATTTATAAACATTAGCTATAAACTAAATATATATATACATACACACTCACATACATACACACGCACATACATACACGAAGTGTAAATCCTTGCTTGTTCTACAATGATCAAAGTCTCGTTGTCATGTTTGTTTACTTTCTGAAAGGAAGCCAAAGAAGATAAACACTTTGTATACGTGTGTTCTTTCGTAATACCGATGTCTGACAAGTCTAGATGACTTATTTGTAATCAAAATCGTTTTCGTCATGATAAAACTATCTCTATTTAACACTTAGTTGGCTATATAGTTTGAGCGAAATGTGACTGGTATTTCTTGGTAGGCTATGGTATGGTATGAGGGGGATTTGACTGGTATTTCTTGGTATGGTATGGCATGGTATGAAGGGGATTTGACTGCCATTTCTTGGTAGATTATAGTATGAGGGAGATTTCACTGCTATTTCTTGGTAGGTTATAGTATGAGGGAGATTTCACTGCTATTTCTTGGTAGGCTATGGTATGAGGGAGATATGACTGCTATTTCTCGGTAGGTTATGGTTTGAGTGGGATTTGACTGCTATTTCTTGGTAAGTTATAGTATGAGGGGGATTTGACTGCTGTTTCTTGGTAGGTTATGGTATGAGATAGAATAGACTGCTATTTCTTGGTAGGTTATGGTATGGTATGAGGGGAATTTGACTGATATTTCTTGGTAGGTTATTTTATGAGGGGGATTTGACTGCTATTTCTAGGTAGGGTATGGTATGAGGGGATTTGACTGCTATTTCTAGGTAGGATATGGTATGAAGGGGATTTGACTGTTATTTCTTGGTAGGATATGGTATCAAATGAGGAGTATTTGACTGCTATTTCTTGTTAGGTTACGGTATGAGGGGAATTTGACTGATATTTCATGGTAGGTTATGGTATGGTATGAGGGAGAATTGACTAGTATTTCTTGGTAGGTTATTTTATGAAGGGGATTTGACTGCTATTTCTTGGTAGGATATGGTATGGTATGAGGCAGATTTGACTGCTATTTCCTGGTAGGTTATGGTATGAGGGTGATTTGACTGTTATTTCTTGGTAGGTTAAGGTATGAGGGGGATTTGACTGCTATTTCTAGGTAGGACATGGTTTGAGGGGAATTTAACTGTTATTTGTTGGTATGTTATGGTATGGTATGAGAGGGATCCGACTGCTATTTCTAGGTAGGATATAGTATGGTATGAAGGGGATTTCACCGCTATTTCTTGGTAGGTTATGAGGGAGATTTGACTTCTATTTCTAGGTAGGACACGGTTTGAGAGGACTTTGACTGTTATTTATTGGTAGGTTATGGTATGTTATGAGGGGGGATTTGGCTGTTATTTCTTGCTATGTTATGTTAAGTTCTGTGGAAGATTTGACTGCTATTTCTTGGTAGGTTATGGTATGGTATTAGGGGGATTTGACTGCTATTTCCTGGAAGGATATTGTCTGAGGCAAATTTGACTGCTATTTCTTGGTAGGTTATGGTATGAGGTAGAATTGACTGCTATTTCTTGGTAGGTTATGGTATGAGGTGGATTTGACTGCTATTTCTTGCTAGCTTCTGGTATGGTATGAGGGGGATTTGACTGCTATTTCTCTGGTAGGTTATGGTATGAGGAGGATTTGACTGTTATTTCATGGTAGGTTATAGTAGGTGGGAGATTTGAATGCTATTTCTTGGTAGGTTATGGTATGGTATGAGGGGATTTGACTGCTATTTCCTGGTAGGATATTGTCTGAGGCAAATTTGACTGCTATTTCTTGGTAGGTTATGGTATGAGGTAGAATTGACTGCTATTTCTTGGTAGGTTATGGTATGAGGTGGATTTGACTGCTATTTCTTGCTAGCTTCTGGTATGGTATGAGGGGGATTTGACTGCTATTTCTTGCAAGGTTATGGTATGAGGCAGATTTGACTGTTGTTTCTTGGTAGGTTGTGGTATGAGGGAGATATGACTTCTATTTCTTGCTAGGTTATGGTATAAGGGGGATTTGACTTTTATTTGTTGGTAGGTTATGGTATGAGGGGGATTTGACTGCTATTTCTTGGTAGGTTCTGGTATGGTATGGGGGAGATTTGACTGCTATTTCTTGGTAGGTTATAAGGGGGATTTGACTGCTATTTATAGGTAGGACGTGGTTTGAGGGGAATTTGACTGTTATTTCACGGTAGGATGGTATGAGGAGGATATAACTGCTATTTCTTTGTAGGTTATGGTATGAGGGGCATTTGACTGCTACTTCTCTGGTAGGTTATGGCAGTGGTCGCCAACATGGGTTCCGCGGAACCTTGGGGTTCCGTAAAACAAACTCTGGGTTCCTTAAAAAAATAAATATTTACATTACCATTAATATTTTGGGTTTTCTGAAAAAGGTGCAAAGAAAATGCCAAAGGTGCAATGTATAAATGAACAAGTACTATTGTAGTGTACACAAGTTCTCCACTCCAATTCGTGGAAAACACTACTTTCAGTTTCTCACTTGAATTAGCAGAAAAACACTGTTCTGAGATTCGTGGACATTGAATTCTTTCAATTTCACATCAATTCACATCAATTTTTTGATTTCCATGTGTCTAACGCACGTGGGCATGCCCACAAAGTCAGAAAACAGCACGGTTCCCATGACTTTCGGAAACATTTTTCACGCTCAGAGTTGCTGAAGCAGGGAACAAACTGCCTGCATCGGTTGTTAGCTGTCGAGACACTGCATCCTTTAAGGCCTCCATGCTTCCCGAGATCCGCCAACACTACACCTAATGTTCCCCCTCCATACACATACATACATGTATACCGTGACTCATACACTATTCACTTCCCTGACATTTGTGTATTATTTTATGTACTATATATACACCTTTGACGAGTTGTAGTGCACCTGAGCACTTTACACAATAATTTCATTATTCTTATTCTTGGAAAGACATAGTTTTCTGAATTCCGAGAATTTGACTACTACTGATAATACACTAATTGAACTTAGAAATTGACCAATCACAAACAAGTAAATGTTGGTCGGTGACAGCATAACTTTAAACTGAAAACTTCAGTTCAGCGAGGTCTCTCAGCCGAGAGACTGGGTCAGTTCGCTGTTCTCACAACGTAAGTTCACTAAAATAAATAAATACTTTATTTTTTTTTTGTGAAAAGTTTTGTATTGTATAAATTCCGTGAAGAATTCAAAATATTTAGAGGGTTCCTCGGTTTTAGAAAGGTTGGCGACCACTGGGTTATGGTATAGTATAATAATAATAATAATAATAATAATAATGAAATTATTGTGTAAAGTGCTCAGGTGCACTACAACTCGTCAAAGGTGCATGTATAGTACATAGAATAATATACAAATGTCAGGGAAGTGAATAGTGTGGGAGTCATGATATACATGTGTGTATGTGTATGGAGGGGGAACATTAGGTGTAGTGCTGGCGAATCTCGGGAAGCATGGAGGTTTTAAAGGATGCAGTGTCTCGACAGCTAACAACTGATGCAGGTAGTTTGTTCCATGCTTCAGCAACTCTGAGCGTGAAAAAATGTTTCCGAAAGTCATGGGAACTGTGCTGTTTTCTGACTTTGTGGGCATGTCCACGTGTGTTAGACACATGGAAATCAAAATGGTACTCAAGGTTGTTGTTGGAAAGATGGTTAACAATTTTGTGGGTGTTACCCAAGTCAGTTGCCAGGCATCGGAGCTTCAATGTATCCATGCCCAGGGAAGCAAGGCGTTCAGAGTATGGTAGATGCCTGATGGAGGGTATTCGCTTGGTTGCACGTCTCTGAACAGTTTCCAGGCAGTCAATGTTCTGAGCAAGATAGGGCTTCCAGACTGGTGATGCAAATTCTAAGTGTGGCTGCACCATAGCCATGTACAGCCTTAAATAGATAGCTGGAGAGCGGCTGACAAAGGTCTTGCTGAGTGATGCTAAGACACCCTCGGCCCTCTTGACAATTTTAGAGACGTGCTTCGTCCAGCGCAAATCGCTGCTGACCGTAATGCCCAGGTGACCTTCACAAGAAGACTTCTTGATATTAGTGGTTGTGGAGGGAATATGTGGATGCTGGGTTTTTACTCCCAAAATGCATGGTGGTGCACTTGTCCACAGCTAACTTGAGTTGCTAGTCTGAGATCCATTGTTGCATTGTGTCCAGGTCAGACTGCAAGCAAGATCTATAGTGTTCAGGATCTGTCCTTTTTATCTCAAGGTACAGCTTGATGTCATCTACATATTTCAGTACTGTAGCATTCTTTAAGTTGACATCTATGTCATTAATATATGCCACAAACAAAAGGGGGCCAAGAACAGATCCCTGTGGTACACCAGATGACACCTCATAGGGTGAGGAATGCTGTCCCAGAACCGTGATTACCTCTCTTCGACTGAGAATGAAGGACTTCAACCAGTTAAAAAGATCATCCTTCACACCCATTGCAGAGAGTTTTGCCATAAGCCTTTTATGTGCCACAGAATTGAAAGCTTTCGCAAAGTCAAGGTAAATAACATCCACCCATGAGCCGCCATCAGTGATCCGGGTGATGTCTTCAAGAAACTCAATAAGTTGATCACAGCAGCTGGAGTTGGGGATAAATCCAAATTGCAAGGGCCGGATAAGATTGTGAGAGTTCCAGAAATTCCAAAGCGTTTCTCTGACACAGGATTCCATCAGTTTGGCAATGCAACTAGTAAGAGTGACTGGATGATAGTTCACAGGTGATGTGCGGTCACCCTTTTTGAACAGAGGAATGACACTGGCAGTTTTCCACTGTTCTGGAGTAGCACTGTTGTTCAGACAGAATTGGAAGAAGCATGATAGCTGGTGCAGAAGGAAGTACCCACCACATTTAAGAAGCAGGTACGTAACACCACCAAGACCAGGAGAGGCATGGTTGCGTTTATTTTTTAGGTGACGTCGCAGCATTGCAGGTGTAAATTCCATGGTTGTAATAGAGTCCGATGTCAGAGGTGGTGGAGACGGTACACTCTGGTCTTCAATAGTGAAAAGGGCTGCATAGCATTCAGCAATGAGCTCTGCACATTCCTTGGGGTCGTCAGTAACCTGGCTTGTATGGGGATTGTGAAGAGGTCCAACTGGAGAGTGAGGCCTCTGCTTTGAGTGAACATACTTCCAGAACACCTTACTGTCAGGGCTGGTTGCTATGCGCTGCTCAAATTGAAGCACTGCCTTTTTTGTCACCTGTTTGAGGTGGTTGGATGATTTATTTCGCCTCTTCCTATTGATGTCTGATTTGTGCAGTTTGTACTCACGTTCCGCATTACAACGTTCTTTGGTGGTATGAGGGGGATTTGACTGCTATTTCTTGGTAGGTTAAGGTATGGTATGAGGGACATTTGACTGCTATTTCTTGGAAGGTTATGGTATGAGGGGGATTTGACTGGTATTTCTTGGTAGGTTATGGTATGAGGAGGATTTAGCTGCTATTTCTTGGTAGGTTACGGTATGGTATAAGGGTGATTTGACTGCTATTTCTTGGTAGGTTATGGTATGGTAGGAGGGACATTTGACTGGTATTTCTAGGTAGGTTATGGTATGTTATGAGGGGGATTTGACTACTATTTGTTTGTAGGTATGGTAAGGTATGAGGGAGATTTGACTGCTATTTCTTGGTAGGTAATGGTATGGTATGAGAGAGATTTAACTGCTATTTCTTGGTAGGTTATGGTATGAAGAGGATTTGTATGCTATTTCTTGGTAGGTTATGATATGGTATGAGGGGCATTTGACTGCTATTTCTTGGTAGGTTATGGTAAGGTATGAGGGGGATTTGACTGCTATTCCTTGTTAGGTTATATGAGGGAGATTTGACTGTTATTTCATGGTAGGTTATAGCAGATGAGATATTTGACAGCTATTTCTAGGTAAGTTATGGTATGGTTTGAAGGGGATTTGACTGCTATTTCTAGGTAGGTTATGGTATGGTATGATGGGGATTTCACCGCTATTTCTTGGGTAGGACGTGGTTTCAGGGGAATTTGACTGGTATTTCTAGGTAGGTTATGGTATGTTATGAGGGGGATTTGACTGCTATTTCTTGGTAGGTATGGCAAGGTACGAGGAGGATTTGACTGTTATTTCTTGCTATGTTATGATAAGGCATGAGGGAGATTTGACTGCTATTTCTTGGTAGGTAATGTTATGGTTTGAGGGGGATTTAACTGCTATTTCTAGGTAGGTTATGGTATGAGGGGGATTTGACTGCTATTTCTTGGTAGGTTATAGTATTAAGGGGATTTGACTGCTATTTCTTGGTAGGTTATAGTATTAAGGGGATTTGACTGCTATTTCTTGGTAGGTTATAGTATGAGGGGGATTTGACTGCTATTTCTTGGTTGGTTATGATATGAGGGGGATTTGACTGCTATTTCTTGGTAGGATATGGTATGGTATGAGGCAGATTTGACTGCTATTTCCTGGTAGGTTATGGTATGAGGGTGATTTGACTGTTATTTCTTGGTAGGTTAAGGTATGAGGGGGATTTGACTGCTATTTCTAGGTAGGACATGGTTTGAGGGGAATTTAACTGTTATTTGTTGGTATGTTATGGTATGGTATGAGAGGGATCCGACTGCTATTTCTAGGTAGGATATAGTATGGTATGAAGGGGATTTCACCGCTATTTCTTGGTAGGTTATGAGGGAGATTTGACTTCTATTTCTAGGTAGGACACGGTTTGAGAGGACTTTGACTGTTATTTATTGGTAGGTTATGGTATGTTATGAGGGGGGATTTGGCTGTTATTTCTTGCTATGTTATGTTAAGTTCTGTGGAAGATTTGACTGCTATTTCTTGGTAGGTTATGGTATGGTATTAGGGGGATTTGACTGCTATTTCCTGGAAGGATATTGTCTGAGGCAAATTTGACTGCTATTTCTTGGTAGGTTATGGTATGAGGTAGAATTGACTGCTATTTCTTGGTAGGTTATGGTATGAGGTGGATTTGACTGCTATTTCTTGCTAGCTTCTGGTATGGTATGAGGGGGATTTGACTGCTATTTCTCTGGTAGGTTATGGTATGGTATGAGGTGGAATTGACTGCTATTTCTTGGTAACTTATGGTATGAGGAGGATTTGACTGTTATTTCATGGTAGGTTATAGTAGGTGGGAGATTTGAATGCTATTTCTTGGTAGGTTATGGTATGGTATGAGGGGATTTGACTGCTATTTCCTGGTAGGATATTGTCTGAGGCAAATTTGACTGCTATTTCTTGGTAGGTTATGGTATGAGGTAGAATTGACTGCTATTTCTTGGTAGGTTATGGTATGAGGTGGATTTGACTGCTATTTCTTGCTAGCTTCTGGTATGGTATGAGGGGGATTTGACTGCTATTTCTTGCAAGGTTATGGTATGAGGCAGATTTGACTGTTGTTTCTTGCTATGTTATGATAAGGCATGAGGGAGATTTGACTGCTATTTCTTGGTAAGTAATGTTATGGTTTGAGGGGGATTTAACTGCTATTTCTAGGTAGGTTATGGTATGAGGGGGATTTGACTGCTATTTCTTGGTAGGTTATAGTATTAAGGGGATTTGACTGCTATTTCTTGGTAGGTTATAGTATTAAGGGGATTTGACTGCTATTTCTTGGTAGGTTATAGTATGAGGGGGATTTGACTGCTATTTCTTGGTTGGTTATGATATGAGGGGGATTTGACTGCTATTTCTTGGTAGGATATGGTATGGTATGAGGCAGATTTGACTGCTATTTCCTGGTAGGTTATGGTATGAGGGTGATTTGACTGTTATTTCTTGGTAGGTTAAGGTATGAGGGGGATTTGACTGCTATTTCTAGGTAGGACATGGTTTGAGGGGAATTTAACTGTTATTTGTTGGTATGTTATGGTATGGTATGAGAGGGATCCGACTGCTATTTCTAGGTAGGATATAGTATGGTATGAAGGGGATTTCACCGCTATTTCTTGGTAGGTTATGAGGGAGATTTGACTTCTATTTCTAGGTAGGACACGGTTTGAGAGGACTTTGACTGTTATTTATTGGTAGGTTATGGTATGTTATGAGGGGGGATTTGGCTGTTATTTCTTGCTATGTTATGTTAAGTTCTGTGGAAGATTTGACTGCTATTTCTTGGTAGGTTATGGTATGGTATTAGGGGGATTTGACTGCTATTTCCTGGAAGGATATTGTCTGGGGCAAATTTGACTGCTATTTCTTGGTAGGTTATGGTATGAGGTAGAATTGACTGCTATTTCTTGGTAGGTTATGGTATGAGGTGGATTTGACTGCTATTTCTTGCTAGCTTCTGGTATGGTATGAGGGGGATTTGACTGCTATTTCTCTGGTAGGTTATGGTATGGTATGAGGTGGAATTGACTGCTATTTCTTGGTAACTTATGGTATGAGGAGGATTTGACTGTTATTTCATGGTAGGTTATAGTAGGTGGGAGATTTGAATGCTATTTCTTGGTAGGTTATGGTATGGTATGAGGGGATTTGACTGCTATTTCCTGGTAGGATATTGTCTGAGGCAAATTTGACTGCTATTTCTTGGTAGGTTATGGTATGAGGTAGAATTGACTGCTATTTCTTGGTAGGTTATGGTATGAGGTGGATTTGACTGCTATTTCTTGCTAGCTTCTGGTATGGTATGAGGGGGATTTGACTGCTATTTCTTGCAAGGTTATGGTATGAGGCAGATTTGACTGTTGTTTCTTGGTAGGTTGTGGTATGAGGGAGATATGACTTCTATTTCTTGCTAGGTTATGGTATAAGGGGGATTTGACTTTTATTTGTTGGTAGGTTATGGTATGAGGGGGATTTGACTGCTATTTCTTGGTAGGTTCTGGTATGGTATGGGGGAGATTTGACTGCTATTTCTTGGTAGGTTATAAGGGGGATTTGACTGCTATTTATAGGTAGGACGTGGTTTGAGGGGAATTTGACTGTTATTTCACGGTAGGATGGTATGAGGAGGATATAACTGCTATTTCTTTGTAGGTTATGGTATGAGGGGCATTTGACTGCTACTTCTCTGGTAGGTTATGGCAGTGGTCGCCAACATGGGTTCCGCGGAACCTTGGGGTTCCGTAAAACAAACTCTGGGTTCCTTAAAAAAATAAATATTTACATTACCATTAATATTTTGGGTTTTCTGAAAAAGGTGCAAAGAAAATGCCAAAGGTGCAATGTATAAATGAACAAGTACTATTGTAGTGTACACAAGTTCTCCACTCCAATTCGTGGAAAACACTACTTTCAGTTTCTCACTTGAATTAGCAGAAAAACACTGTTCTGAGATTCGTGGACATTGAATTCTTTCAATTTCACATCAATTCACATCAATTTTTTGATTTCCATGTGTCTAACGCACGTGGGCATGCCCACAAAGTCAGAAAACAGCACGGTTCCCATGACTTTCGGAAACATTTTTCACGCTCAGAGTTGCTGAAGCAGGGAACAAACTGCCTGCATCGGTTGTTAGCTGTCGAGACACTGCATCCTTTAAGGCCTCCATGCTTCCCGAGATCCGCCAACACTACACCTAATGTTCCCCCTCCATACACATACATACATGTATACCGTGACTCATACACTATTCACTTCCCTGACATTTGTGTATTATTTTATGTACTATATATACACCTTTGACGAGTTGTAGTGCACCTGAGCACTTTACACAATAATTTCATTATTCTTATTCTTGGAAAGACATAGTTTTCTGAATTCCGAGAATTTGACTACTACTGATAATACACTAATTGAACTTAGAAATTGACCAATCACAAACAAGTAAATGTTGGTCGGTGACAGCATAACTTTAAACTGAAAACTTCAGTTCAGCGAGGTCTCTCAGCCGAGAGACTGGGTCAGTTCGCTGTTCTCACAACGTAAGTTCACTAAAATAAATAAATACTTTATTTTTTTTTTGTGAAAAGTTTTGTATTGTATAAATTCCGTGAAGAATTCAAAATATTTAGAGGGTTCCTCGGTTTTAGAAAGGTTGGCGACCACTGGGTTATGGTATAGTATAATAATAATAATAATAATAATAATAATGAAATTATTGTGTAAAGTGCTCAGGTGCACTACAACTCGTCAAAGGTGCATGTATAGTACATAGAATAATATACAAATGTCAGGGAAGTGAATAGTGTGGGAGTCATGATATACATGTGTGTATGTGTATGGAGGGGGAACATTAGGTGTAGTGCTGGCGAATCTCGGGAAGCATGGAGGTTTTAAAGGATGCAGTGTCTCGACAGCTAACAACTGATGCAGGTAGTTTGTTCCATGCTTCAGCAACTCTGAGCGTGAAAAAATGTTTCCGAAAGTCATGGGAACTGTGCTGTTTTCTGACTTTGTGGGCATGTCCACGTGTGTTAGACACATGGAAATCAAAATGGTACTCAAGGTTGTTGTTGGAAAGATGGTTAACAATTTTGTGGGTGTTACCCAAGTCAGTTGCCAGGCGTCGGAGCTTCAATGTATCCATGCCCAGGGAAGCAAGGCGTTCAGAGTATGGTAGATGCCTGATGGAGGGTATTCGCTTGGTTGCACGTCTCTGAACAGTTTCCAGGCAGTCAATGTTCTGAGCAAGATAGGGCTTCCAGACTGGTGATGCAAATTCTAAGTGTGGCTGCACCATAGCCATGTACAGCCTTAAATAGATAGCTGGAGAGCGGCTGACAAAGGTCTTGCTGAGTGATGCTAAGACACCCTCGGCCCTCTTGACAATTTTAGAGACGTGCTTCGTCCAGCGCAAATCGCTGCTGACCGTAATGCCCAGGTGACCTTCACAAGAAGACTTCTTGATATTAGTGGTTGTGGAGGGAATATGTGGATGCTGGGTTTTTACTCCCAAAATGCATGGTGGTGCACTTGTCCACAGCTAACTTGAGTTGCCAGTCTGAGATCCATTGTTGCATTGTGTCCAGGTCAGACTGCAAGCAAGATCTATAGTGTTCAGGATCTGTCCTTTTTATCTCAAGGTACAGCTTGATGTCATCTACATATTTCAGTACTGTAGCATTCTTTAAGTTGACATCTATGTCATTAATATATGCCACAAACAAAAGGGGGCCAAGAACAGATCCCTGTGGTACACCAGATGACACCTCATAGGGTGAGGAATGCTGTCCCAGAACCGTGATTACCTCTCTTCGACTGAGAATGAAGGACTTCAACCAGTTAAAAAGATCATCCTTCACACCCATTGCAGAGAGTTTTGCCATAAGCCTTTTATGTGGCACAGAATTGAAAGCTTTCGCAAAGTCAAGGTAAACAACATCCACCCATGAGCCGCCATCAGTGATCCGGGTGATGTCTTCAAGAAACTCAATAAGTTGATCACAGCAGCTGGAGTTGGGGATAAATCCAAATTGCAAGGGCCGGATAAGATTGTGAGAGTTCCAGAAATTCCAAAGCGTTTCTCTGACACAGGATTCCACCAGTTTGGCAATGCAACTAGTAAGAGTGACTGGATGATAGTTCACAGGTGATGTGCGGTCACCCTTTTTGAACAGAGGAATGACACTGGCAGTTTTCCACTGTTCTGGAGTAGCACTGTTGTTCAGACAGAATTGGAAGAAGCATGATAGCTGGTGCAGAAGGAAGTACCCACCACATTTAAGAAGCAGGTACGTAACACCACCAAGACCAGGAGAGGCATGGTTGCGTTTATTTTTTAGGTGACGTCGCAGCATTGCAGGTGTAAATTCCATGGTTGTAATAGAGTCCGGTGTCATAGGTAGTGGAGACGGTACACTCTGGTCTTCAATAGTGAAAAGGGCTGCATAGCATTCAGCAATGAGCTCTGCACATTCCTTGGGGTCGTCAGTAACCTGGCTTGTATGGGGATTGTGAAGAGGTCCAACTGGAGAGTGAGGCCTCTGCTTTGAGTGAACATACTTCCAGAACACCTTACTGTCAGGGCTGGTTGCTATGCGCTGCTCAAATTGAAGCACTGCCTTTTTTGTCACCTGTTTGAGGTGGTTGGATGATTTATTTCGCCTCTTCCTATTGATGTCTGATTTGTGCAGTTTGTACTCACGTTCCGCATTACAACGTTCTTTGGTGGTATGAGGGGGATTTGACTGCTATTTCTTGGTAGGTTAAGGTATGGTATGAGGGACATTTGACTGCTATTTCTTGGAAGGTTATGGTATGAGGGGGATTTGACTGGTATTTCTTGGTAGGTTATGGTATGAGGAGGATTTAGCTGCTATTTCTTGGTAGGTTACGGTATGGTATAAGGGTGATTTGACTGCTATTTCTTGGTAGGTTATGGTATGGTAGGAGGGACATTTGACTGGTATTTCTAGGTAGGTTATGGTATGTTATGAGGGGGATTTGACTACTATTTGTTTGTAGGTATGGTAAGGTATGAGGGAGATTTGACTGCTATTTCTTGGTAGGTAATGGTATGGTATGAGAGAGATTTAACTGCTATTTCTTGGTAGGTTATGGTATGAAGAGGATTTGTAT
Source organism: Eledone cirrhosa (assembly GCA_964016885.1). NCBI lineage: Eukaryota > Metazoa > Mollusca > Cephalopoda > Octopoda > Eledonidae > Eledone > Eledone cirrhosa. The sequence continues at coordinate 220,229,444 of OZ024742.1, read as the reverse complement.
GCTATTTCTTGGTAGGTTATGATATGGTATGAGGGGCATTTGACTGCTATTTCTTGGTAGGTTATGGTAAGGTATGAGGGGGATTTGACTGCTATTCCTTGTTAGGTTATATGAGGGAGATTTGACTGTTATTTCATGGTAGGTTATAGCAGATGAGATATTTGACAGCTATTTCTAGGTAAGTTATGGTATGGTTTGAAGGGGATTTGACTGCTATTTCTAGGTAGGTTATGGTATGGTATGATGGGGATTTCACCGCTATTTCTTGGGTAGGACGTGGTTTCAGGGGAATTTGACTGGTATTTCTAGGTAGGTTATGGTATGTTATGAGGGGGATTTGACTGCTATTTCTTGGTAGGTATGGCAAGGTACGAGGAGGATTTGACTGTTATTTCTTGCTATGTTATGATAAGGCATGAGGGAGATTTGACTGCTATTTCTTGGTAGGTAATGTTATGGTTTGAGGGGGATTTAACTGCTATTTCTAGGTAGGTTATGGTATGAGGGGGATTTGACTGCTATTTCTTGGTAGGTTATAGTATTAAGGGGATTTGACTGCTATTTCTTGGTAGGTTATAGTATGAGGGGGATTTGACTGCTATTTCTTGGTTGGTTATGATATGAGGGGGATTTGACTGCTATTTCTTGGTAGGATATGGTATGGTATGAGGCAGATTTGACTGCTATTTCCTGGTAGGTTATGGTATGAGGGTGATTTGACTGTTATTTCTTGGTAGGTTAAGGTATGAGGGGGATTTGACTGCTATTTCTAGGTAGGACATGGTTTGAGGGGAATTTAACTGTTATTTGTTGGTATGTTATGGTATGGTATGAGAGGGATCCGACTGCTATTTCTAGGTAGGATATAGTATGGTATGAAGGGGATTTCACCGCTATTTCTTGGTAGGTTATGAGGGAGATTTGACTTCTATTTCTAGGTAGGACACGGTTTGAGAGGACTTTGACTGTTATTTATTGGTAGGTTATGGTATGTTATGAGGGGGGATTTGGCTGTTATTTCTTGCTATGTTATGTTAAGTTCTGTGGAAGATTTGACTGCTATTTCTTGGTAGGTTATGGTATGGTATTAGGGGGATTTGACTGCTATTTCCTGGAAGGATATTGTCTGAGGCAAATTTGACTGCTATTTCTTGGTAGGTTATGGTATGAGGTAGAATTGACTGCTATTTCTTGGTAGGTTATGGTATGAGGTGGATTTGACTGCTATTTCTTGCTAGCTTCTGGTATGGTATGAGGGGGATTTGACTGCTATTTCTCTGGTAGGTTATGGTATGGTATGAGGTGGAATTGACTGCTATTTCTTGGTAACTTATGGTATGAGGAGGATTTGACTGTTATTTCATGGTAGGTTATAGTAGGTGGGAGATTTGAATGCTATTTCTTGGTAGGTTATGGTATGGTATGAGGGGATTTGACTGCTATTTCCTGGTAGGATATTGTCTGAGGCAAATTTGACTGCTATTTCTTGGTAGGTTATGGTATGAGGTAGAATTGACTGCTATTTCTTGGTAGGTTATGGTATGAGGTGGATTTGACTGCTATTTCTTGCTAGCTTCTGGTATGGTATGAGGGGGATTTGACTGCTATTTCTTGCAAGGTTATGGTATGAGGCAGATTTGACTGTTGTTTCTTGGTAGGTTGTGGTATGAGGGAGATATGACTTCTATTTCTTGCTAGGTTATGGTATAAGGGGGATTTGACTTTTATTTGTTGGTAGGTTATGGTATGAGGGGGATTTGACTGCTATTTCTTGGTAGGTTCTGGTATGGTATGGGGGAGATTTGACTGCTATTTCTTGGTAGGTTATAAGGGGGATTTGACTGCTATTTATAGGTAGGACGTGGTTTGAGGGGAATTTGACTGTTATTTCACGGTAGGATGGTATGAGGAGGATATAACTGCTATTTCTTTGTAGGTTATGGTATGAGGGGCATTTGACTGCTACTTCTCTGGTAGGTTATGGCAGTGGTCGCCAACATGGGTTCCGCGGAACCTTGGGGTTCCGTAAAACAAACTCTGGGTTCCTTAAAAAAATAAATATTTACATTACCATTAATATTTTGGGTTTTCTGAAAAAGGTGCAAAGAAAATGCCAAAGGTGCAATGTATAAATGAACAAGTACTATTGTAGTGTACACAAGTTCTCCACTCCAATTCGTGGAAAACACTACTTTCAGTTTCTCACTTGAATTAGCAGAAAAACACTGTTCTGAGATTCGTGGACATTGAATTCTTTCAATTTCACATCAATTCACATCAATTTTTTGATTTCCATGTGTCTAACGCACGTGGGCATGCCCACAAAGTCAGAAAACAGCACGGTTCCCATGACTTTCGGAAACATTTTTCACGCTCAGAGTTGCTGAAGCAGGGAACAAACTGCCTGCATCGGTTGTTAGCTGTCGAGACACTGCATCCTTTAAGGCCTCCATGCTTCCCGAGATCCGCCAACACTACACCTAATGTTCCCCCTCCATACACATACATACATGTATACCGTGACTCATACACTATTCACTTCCCTGACATTTGTGTATTATTTTATGTACTATATATACACCTTTGACGAGTTGTAGTGCACCTGAGCACTTTACACAATAATTTCATTATTCTTATTCTTGGAAAGACATAGTTTTCTGAATTCCGAGAATTTGACTACTACTGATAATACACTAATTGAACTTAGAAATTGACCAATCACAAACAAGTAAATGTTGGTCGGTGACAGCATAACTTTAAACTGAAAACTTCAGTTCAGCGAGGTCTCTCAGCCGAGAGACTGGGTCAGTTCGCTGTTCTCACAACGTAAGTTCACTAAAATAAATAAATACTTTATTTTTTTTTTGTGAAAAGTTTTGTATTGTATAAATTCCGTGAAGAATTCAAAATATTTAGAGGGTTCCTCGGTTTTAGAAAGGTTGGCGACCACTGGGTTATGGTATAGTATAATAATAATAATAATAATAATAATAATGAAATTATTGTGTAAAGTGCTCAGGTGCACTACAACTCGTCAAAGGTGCATGTATAGTACATAGAATAATATACAAATGTCAGGGAAGTGAATAGTGTGGGAGTCATGATATACATGTGTGTATGTGTATGGAGGGGGAACATTAGGTGTAGTGCTGGCGAATCTCGGGAAGCATGGAGGTTTTAAAGGATGCAGTGTCTCGACAGCTAACAACTGATGCAGGTAGTTTGTTCCATGCTTCAGCAACTCTGAGCGTGAAAAAATGTTTCCGAAAGTCATGGGAACTGTGCTGTTTTCTGACTTTGTGGGCATGTCCACGTGTGTTAGACACATGGAAATCAAAATGGTACTCAAGGTTGTTGTTGGAAAGATGGTTAACAATTTTGTGGGTGTTACCCAAGTCAGTTGCCAGGCGTCGGAGCTTCAATGTATCCATGCCCAGGGAAGCAAGGCGTTCAGAGTATGGTAGATGCCTGATGGAGGGTATTCGCTTGGTTGCACGTCTCTGAACAGTTTCCAGGCAGTCAATGTTCTGAGCAAGATAGGGCTTCCAGACTGGTGATGCAAATTCTAAGTGTGGCTGCACCATAGCCATGTACAGCCTTAAATAGATAGCTGGAGAGCGGCTGACAAAGGTCTTGCTGAGTGATGCTAAGACACCCTCGGCCCTCTTGACAATTTTAGAGACGTGCTTCGTCCAGCGCAAATCGCTGCTGACCGTAATGCCCAGGTGACCTTCACAAGAAGACTTCTTGATATTAGTGGTTGTGGAGGGAATATGTGGATGCTGGGTTTTTACTCCCAAAATGCATGGTGGTGCACTTGTCCACAGCTAACTTGAGTTGCCAGTCTGAGATCCATTGTTGCATTGTGTCCAGGTCAGACTGCAAGCAAGATCTATAGTGTTCAGGATCTGTCCTTTTTATCTCAAGGTACAGCTTGATGTCATCTACATATTTCAGTACTGTAGCATTCTTTAAGTTGACATCTATGTCATTAATATATGCCACAAACAAAAGGGGGCCAAGAACAGATCCCTGTGGTACACCAGATGACACCTCATAGGGTGAGGAATGCTGTCCCAGAACCGTGATTACCTCTCTTCGACTGAGAATGAAGGACTTCAACCAGTTAAAAAGATCATCCTTCACACCCATTGCAGAGAGTTTTGCCATAAGCCTTTTATGTGGCACAGAATTGAAAGCTTTCGCAAAGTCAAGGTAAACAACATCCACCCATGAGCCGCCATCAGTGATCCGGGTGATGTCTTCAAGAAACTCAATAAGTTGATCACAGCAGCTGGAGTTGGGGATAAATCCAAATTGCAAGGGCCGGATAAGATTGTGAGAGTTCCAGAAATTCCAAAGCGTTTCTCTGACACAGGATTCCATCAGTTTGGCAATGCAACTAGTAAGAGTGACTGGATGATAGTCCACAGGTGATGTGCGGTCACCCTTTTTGAACAGAGGAATGACACTGGCAGTTTTCCACTGTTCTGGAGTAGCACTGTTGTTCAGACAGAATTGGAAGAAGCATGATAGCTGGTGCAGAAGGAAGTACCCACCACATTTAAGAAGCAGGTACGTAACACCACCAAGACCAGGAGAGGCATGGTTGCGTTTATTTTTTAGGTGACGTCGCAGCATTGCAGGTGTAAATTCCATGGTTGTAATAGAGTCCGGTGTCATAGGTGGTGGAGACGGTACACTCTGGTCTTCAATAGTGAAAAGGGCTGCATAGCATTCAGCAATGAGCTCTGCACATTCCTTGGGGTCGTCAGTAACCTGGCTTGTATGGGGATTGTGAAGAGGTCCAACTGGAGAGTGAGGCCTCTGCTTTGAGTGAACATACTTCCAGAACACCTTACTGTCAGGGCTGGTTGCTATGCGCTGCTCAAATTGAAGCACTGCCTTTTTTGTCACCTGTTTGAGGTGGTTGGATGATTTATTTCGCCTCTTCCTATTGATGTCTGATTTGTGCAGTTTGTACTCACGTTCCGCATTACAACGTTCTTTGGTGGTATGAGGGGGATTTGACTGCTATTTCTTGGTAGGTTAAGGTATGGTATGAGGGACATTTGACTGCTATTTCTTGGAAGGTTATGGTATGAGGGGGATTTGACTGGTATTTCTTGGTAGGTTATGGTATGAGGAGGATTTAGCTGCTATTTCTTGGTAGGTTACGGTATGGTATAAGGGTGATTTGACTGCTATTTCTTGGTAGGTTATGGTATGGTAGGAGGGACATTTGACTGGTATTTCTAGGTAGGTTATGGTATGTTATGAGGGGGATTTGACTACTATTTGTTTGTAGGTATGGTAAGGTATGAGGGAGATTTGACTGCTATTTCTTGGTAGGTAATGGTATGGTATGAGAGAGATTTAACTGCTATTTCTTGGTAGGTTATGGTATGAAGAGGATTTGTATGCTATTTCTTGGTAGGTTATGATATGGTATGAGGGGCATTTGACTGCTATTTCTTGGTAGGTTATGGTAAGGTATGAGGGGGATTTGACTGCTATTCCTTGTTAGGTTATATGAGGGAGATTTGACTGTTATTTCATGGTAGGTTATAGCAGATGAGATATTTGACAGCTATTTCTAGGTAAGTTATGGTATGGTTTGAAGGGGATTTGACTGCTATTTCTAGGTAGGTTATGGTATGGTATGATGGGGATTTCACCGCTATTTCTTGGGTAGGACGTGGTTTCAGGGGAATTTGACTGGTATTTCTAGGTAGGTTATGGTATGTTATGAGGGGGATTTGACTGCTATTTCTTGGTAGGTATGGCAAGGTACGAGGAGGATTTGACTGTTATTTCTTGCTATGTTATGATAAGGCATGAGGGAGATTTGACTGCTATTTCTTGGTAGGTAATGTTATGGTTTGAGGGGGATTTAACTGCTATTTCTAGGTAGGTTATGGTATGAGGGGGATTTGACTGCTATTTCTTGGTAGGTTATAGTATTAAGGGGATTTGACTGCTATTTCTTGGTAGGTTATAGTATTAAGGGGATTTGACTGCTATTTCTTGGTAGGTTATAGTATGAGGGGGATTTGACTGCTATTTCTTGGTTGGTTATGATATGAGGGGGATTTGACTGCTATTTCTTGGTAGGATATGGTATGGTATGAGGCAGATTTGACTGCTATTTCCTGGTAGGTTATGGTATGAGGGTGATTTGACTGTTATTTCTTGGTAGGTTAAGGTATGAGGGGGATTTGACTGCTATTTCTAGGTAGGACATGGTTTGAGGGGAATTTAACTGTTATTTGTTGGTATGTTATGGTATGGTATGAGAGGGATCCGACTGCTATTTCTAGGTAGGATATAGTATGGTATGAAGGGGATTTCACCGCTATTTCTTGGTAGGTTATGAGGGAGATTTGACTTCTATTTCTAGGTAGGACACGGTTTGAGAGGACTTTGACTGTTATTTATTGGTAGGTTATGGTATGTTATGAGGGGGGATTTGGCTGTTATTTCTTGCTATGTTATGTTAAGTTCTGTGGAAGATTTGACTGCTATTTCTTGGTAGGTTATGGTATGGTATTAGGGGGATTTGACTGCTATTTCCTGGAAGGATATTGTCTGGGGCAAATTTGACTGCTATTTCTTGGTAGGTTATGGTATGAGGTAGAATTGACTGCTATTTCTTGGTAGGTTATGGTATGAGGTGGATTTGACTGCTATTTCTTGCTAGCTTCTGGTATGGTATGAGGGGGATTTGACTGCTATTTCTCTGGTAGGTTATGGTATGGTATGAGGTGGAATTGACTGCTATTTCTTGGTAACTTATGGTATGAGGAGGATTTGACTGTTATTTCATGGTAGGTTATAGTAGGTGGGAGATTTGAATGCTATTTCTTGGTAGGTTATGGTATGGTATGAGGGGATTTGACTGCTATTTCCTGGTAGGATATTGTCTGAGGCAAATTTGACTGCTATTTCTTGGTAGGTTATGGTATGAGGTAGAATTGACTGCTATTTCTTGGTAGGTTATGGTATGAGGTGGATTTGACTGCTATTTCTTGGTAGGTTCTGGTATGGTATGGGGGAGATTTGACTGCTATTTTTTGGTATGTTATGGTAAGGTATGAGGGGGTTTTCACTGCTATTTCTTGGTAGGTTATAAGGGGGATTTGACTTCTATTTATAGGTAGGATTGGTTTGAGGGGAATTTGACTGTTATTTCACGGTAGGTTAAGGTATGGTATGAGGGAGATATGACTGCTATTTCTTGGTTAGTTATGGTATGTTATGAGGGGATTTGACTGCTATTTCTTTGTAGGTTTTGGTATGAAGTGGATTTGACTGCTATTTCTTGGTAGGTTATGGTATGAGTGGGATTTGACTGCTATTTCTCTGGTAGGTTATGGTATGGTTTGAGGGGGTTTTGACTGCTTTTTCTTGCTAGGTTATTGTATGGTATGAAGGGTATTTGACTGCTATTTCTTGGTAGGTTATAGTTGGCATTAGATTTGACTGCTATTTCTTTGTAGTTTATGGTATGTGAGGGATTTCAATGCTATTTCTTGGTAGGTTATGATTTGAGGGGCTTTTAATTTTTATGCAGCATGGTGCCCACATCACCACAGGCATTGCTATCAGAATACAAAGAGCTGTTACAGAAACCCACAAGGCTTTCCACCCTACACTCTAATAACTCTGCAATTCTATTACACTGGACTGGTAGTTTATTTATTGTCCCCTAAACGATTAATGACTAACTTGACCTCTTTTAGGGAGTTTAACTCAGAATGCAATATATCAACAAATATTGCATCTTGGGCAAGAGTCTTTTGGTTGACCTAATGTTTGTTCTATTAGCATTAAAAAAAATAACCACCTTTGGTCATGAATGACCATGGGAAATGCATCGAGACAGTTCTCTGAGACACAAGCCTGTCAAGGTGTTTTTGTGGAAGACCAGCAGTTGCTCATGTATACCAGTCTCCCCTCTCCACGCCACTGATTTTGTCCAACGGAAAGGCAGTTACAGCCTGGCAACAGTGAGATCACAATTCATTTCTACAGCTGAGTGAACTAGAGCAATAGGAAATAATGTCCCAGGGCATAACACATCGCCCTGTCTTGGAATTGAACTTATAACCCCACGATTGTGAGCCCAACTTTCTAATCAATAAGCCCTGTGCCTCACAAAAAAAAAATGTAAATTGCACAAAGTTGCGCAACCTGCTCAGCAGTCAACGAAATGTGTTCATGTTACAAAGATAATAACGAGAGATTGGAAGAGCGGGCGAGACGGAGGCGGTGACAGTGGGAGTTTGGTTCCTCTGTGTTCGGACCTGGTGTACATGTGTGTGAGTGACTGATTTAATAGTAATTTTTTTCCTTTTATATATCTGTATAAACATTATCATTGAAGATTTTGTATCACGTAGTTTAGAACAGTCATGCTGTAATATTTATTATATTAACTAGCAGAAAAACCAACCTTCGGGTGGTTTTCTGCTAGCATGTGTAGTGTGTATATTGATATTATATGCAAGTATATATATACATGTAGATATGAAACATCAAATAAAATCGTAATTGACAATATATAATACATAGAAATTGAATGAAGACTGTGTTACACTGTTTTATTTAATCAGTAATGTAATCCATGATACATTAAAAAAAGACGATATTATATATAAACTGCATTAGGAGAAAATTAGTGACAGGGGGCATTTTGCAACTCCAGGGGGGCGCTAGGGGGCACTGGAAGGCTCTTTACTTTGGTAAATTTTATAAGCCATATTTGTATGTCAGCCAGTGTGAATGCATTTGAATGAGCATGCAGACAGCATAGCTATGGTCTGACCGTAGCTGTAAGCAGGTGTGCAGGCGTGTCTAGACATTAACCGGCAATTGAAATCCTAAAAATGGAAAAAACCCAGTCAACTTGGTCAAGGACACTTTGAGCACAGCGTTAGAATCTTGTCTTTCCTTCACCGATAACAATGTATTTCATGTCTGAAATTATTGACTCAACCGTAATAAGTTAACACTATGTAGATCTCTATTTTATTCCCTATTGTATAAATAATATTACAAACAAAAAAAGAAAAGAAAAAACACAGAAGCGGGTAGCACACACATCTAGGACCACATACAACACATAAGCAGGTAATACACACATCTAGGACCACATACAACTCATAATCAGGTAGCACACACATCTAGGACCACATACAACACATAATCAGATAATACACACATCTAGGACCACATACAACTCATAATCAGGTAGCACACACATCTAGGACCACATACAACACATAATCAGATAATACACACATCTAGGACCACATACAACACATAAGCAGGTAATACACACATCTAGAACCACATGCAACACACAAGCAGGCAATACATACAGCTGGGACCACATGCAATACATCAGCAGGTAATACATACATCTAGGACTACATACAACACATAAGCAGGTAATACACACATCTAGGACCACATACAACACACAAGCAGGTAATACATACAGCTGGGACCACATGCAATACATAAGCAGGTAATACATACATCTAGGACTACATACAACACACATTGTATCATGTGCTACGGACAACACAAGAGCAACGGTCGGCCAACATAAGGGTTTCGTCACTCTTCTGAAGAGAGAAAATCTATCTGTATTTGCTGTTCATTGTGTCATTCATCGACAACACTTGGCTGCGAAGAAACTCAGTGAGCCGCTGAGAAAGTCCTTGCAGGTGGCCATTGATGTCATCAATTTTATCAACGCCATTCCCTCGATGAACGAATTTTTCGGCAACTGTGCCAAGATAATGACGAAGAATTCGTCAAGTTGCTCCTTCATACTGAAGTGAGGTGGCTTTCAAAGGGCAAGTGCCTTACTCACGTCTTTGAACTGTTCGACTCTATCATTGAGTTTCTGCGAGGACGCAACACAGAACTGTACAAGAAAACCCTCGATGTGAGGCAAAACTGTGCCTACTTCGCTAACATCTTTGACAAATGCAATAGCGTCATTATGGCTTTGCAGGGGAAGAAGATCACCTTGCTTAAAGCAAGGAATGTTGTGAAAACATTCCTGGCCAAATTGAATGTCATCGAAAGGAATCTTTGTTGACGGGAATTCTATAATTTTCCTAGTGTCGCCAATGTTCAAAACATTGTAAGCGATGACCAACTCCAAATTTATACCGCTCACCTCCGTGCACTACAAGACAACATGAGAGGATGGTTTGTTGACCTTTTGCTGATGGACATCATAGCTAGTGTCGACGATTTGGACGTTAAATTTCAGGAAGAATTCATTGAACTTCAAGCAGATGACATGATCAAAATTAGATTTCCCAAAATAGGTGAACCCCTTTTTTGGATGCAAGAGGAAATTCAGCATCGATTTCCACTCCTACAAGCAGAGGCTAAGAGATTTGCTCTGCCTTTTCCAAGCTCATACTTAGTCGAGAGGAGGTTTGGTGCTGTTTCCAGACTACACAGTAAGTCTCGCAACCGCTGCAATGTAATTTCACGTGGAGATCGCTGGCTACATCTTACGAAAATTCAGCCTCACATCAAAGAGTTAGCTCGACTCCATGAAGCTCAAGGGTTCCATTGAAATGAGGTCAAAGTTAAAGTAAGTTGATTTATCCGAAAACTTGGATATGCTATTGTTACAAAGAAAACTAACAATTTTTTTACTTGTAGTTGCAGTCTGACTGGACTGGAAACCATCTACTACAATTCACTTACTCATTTGTTGTATAAATTTTACCATTTACTAATAAATATACCCTCTTATATAGTCATGAAAACCCTCTTCTATGGTCTCTAAGCTCACAAAGCGGAGGGGACATCAAGTTAGATATCAACATTTATTCTGTCCGTTTCAATAAAGGGAAAATTGGAAAGCTTTAAAATGATATAATTGCCACCTTCTTCCAGATAAGAGCACTCTTTAGATAGACAGAGTTGCTCTTCTATAAATGTTCAAAATAGTTGGTATCGCCTGGTGAGAATATAACAAATTCAACTGGTCCTTCAGCAGCACCGTTTTACGTCTATTCTTCCACACTAGCATGGGTTAGACGGGTTTTCCTGTTGTGGGCAGTGTCTGGTTGGCTGACCTTGTCTTGCTCATAGAGGAACTGATTCTGGCTTGATTTCTACAGCTGGATGCCCTTCCTAACACCAACCTCATTTACAGTGAGTGCTGGGTGCTTTTTTCCGTGGTGCTACACGTCTACTTTTACAGTGTGGGCTGGGTGCTTTTTTTGCTGTAGCACCTCCACGACCATTTTGCAGTGGAATGATAGGGACCCCAGTTCTATCATCTCATTTCTACAGCTGAGTAAACTGGAGCAATGTGAAATAAAGTGTCTTGCTCAAGGAAACAACACATCACCCGGTCCGAGAATTGAACTCACAACCTTTCGATTGCAAGCCCAATGCTCTAACCACTAAGCCATGCGCCTTCCTTATTCATAAAAAAGAACATTTATGTTCCTTTTTTTGAAATTTATATATTTCCTTTCAAGGTATGTATTTATACTCTCAGCTGCCTGCAATAGTATCTTTGGAGTATTGTTAATCAATTTTTTAATAATCGACTGATATAAAAATCATATAATGAAAAATGGAAAAATAGGGGTAGGGGGCGTTTCAATGGTTGAGAACCTGTGGTTTAGTAGATAATGACAACTATTTGAATTCGTTATCAAGTTATGACTAAGCTTGACATATTTTCTCTAATTCCTACAGTGTACTAAATTATCTCTCTTCTATCGTTAGCCTATTCCTTATTGACAGAATTATTAGTATTCTTTTATATCCATTAATGTTAGGAATTTAAATCTCTTATGTTGACTTTACTTTTTATCTATCTAGGGTTGATAAAATAAGTATTAGTCAAGTACAGGTCAACTTTGCCTTTCATCCATTCTAATCAAGTACTGGGGTCGATTATTCCTCTATATCTCTTTCTCACTTCTATTCTCTCACTTTTTCTATCCTTCTCTGGTAGAAATTTGCAGTGTTCAGACATGGAGCGGAGATGGGCTTCACCAGGTTTTAAAAGGACGTAGAAATACAGAGCCCTTATGATTCCCCAGAAGTTACAGGACCATGGATGTATGGATTTTCTTGTGCCACATTTCGGCTGAGGCAGTAACATTAACTTATTAAGCTTTTTTGAAAGGGTTACATGGAAGAAGTTAAACATTTTCAATCATTGGCATATTCAATTGTGCCTGGAATGTAACTTGATGAATAGATTATAATTAAAACATATACACATGCTGTAAATGTGGTTGACATAAAGAAGGGCATCCAGCCACAGAAATCAATCCAGAAGCAGTTCTGTATGAACAAAACATGGTCGTTTGATCTGACCTGTCTCATAATGGAACAATTTGTATAACCCATGCTAACATGGAAGAGGGACGTTAAATGGTGGTGGTGGTGGTGATGATGATGATACACTGGTTTTTGTCATTAGATAGTAACTATACTGGGGGAACACATTCAAGGAATTTAGCTGATTCTATTGATCCCAGTATTTTTTTTTTAAAGTATGGTACTTATTTTATCAATCTATATTTAGGTCTTGGGATTTATATTTAGGCCCCAGGACATAAACAAAGAGTAAACATAGACATGGACCCACTCACATATACACTCACTCATACATACATTTATGCAAGTGATAGCTGTCAACATCTTAAATAGTCAATTTTGAAACAATCAGTTTTTTGAATAGGTACACTTTTTTCCTGTATGTTGTAAAAGGCAGACCATGACAACATGAAAAAGCAAAGATAAAGGCAATGTATGTATCTGTACTGACAACAACTATGATTATAATAATATATAAGTCTGTTAGTTTTCTACTTTGTCAGCTTCAGCATTCGGTAATAAAGGAGGTAGGTGTAAATGCCAAACTTGCTATCTTTAATTTGGTATTTTGCCAACTCTTACTTATGGTCATGAATCTTGGGTAGTGACTGAACGAATATGATCGCAAATACAAGCGGCCAAAATGGGGTTCCTCCGATGGGTCTTTGGAGTAATGTTACTCAATAGAGTGTGTAGCTCAGAGATCAGTGAGTCACTCCATGTAGGACGGTTATTTCTCCAGATTCTTCAGGCATATGGTTAGAATGTCTCAGGAAAGAATTGCTGAACAGATTTAAGAGCAAAACCAACCAGCAGGGTAGACCTCGAGCAAGATGGTTAGATAACATCCATGAGCTTAGCTGGTCTCACTTGGGGATCCAGCTGGATCAATTGGAGACAGTTGCTTCTGATAGGACTTGCTGAAAGACATGCTTGAGGACTTGCCTCCCATGAACATCCCAGAAATAAAGAGGCAAAGAAGTTTTCTATAATGAACTATTAAAAGGAACTGATCAACATATTGGATCAAAGAAACTGTTTACATTGGTCTGCCCATCGCTGACACTGTCAGCCACAGCTCCTAACTCTTTCATTGCTTTTCTATTAACAGATGGGGTTTAAACTCAGAGCCAGAACAGATACACAATCTGACACTTTAACAATTCTGCAAATCCACCACCACTGAGCTAGTAATTTTTTGTTGTTGACCCTAAAAGGATGAAAAGGGATGTAGACCCTGGCAAGATTTGAACATAGTGCAGAGAGCTGGAATATATACTGAGATATTTAATGTGATGCCATAACAATTCTGCTAATTTGTCACTTTCGAAATACTATTAAATAAAACGTTTAAGAACAATTATTTGGTATGGTCCTGTAACTCCCAATGGAGTCATAGGGGCAATGTATTGATATACTGTGTTTCTTGGGCATTTTATGCATGGAGGATCTCATCCCTCTCCAAATATGAATACAGCAGATTTCTTCCAGAAAAGGATAAAAAATGAGAGAATTGAAGTGAGAAAGAGATATAGAGGTAGATTTGATCCCAGTACTAGACTGGTACTTTTTTTTATCGACTTCTAAAGGATGAAAGGCAAAGTTGACCATGATGAAATTTGAATTCAGACAGCAGAGAGTTGGAACGAATGCTACAAAGCACTCTGTCTGACGTTCTAACAACTCTGTAAATTATTTAACCAACTATTTCACCATTTCTTTTCAGAATCAGATATTTTCTTATGTTTTTAGTAATGATTGATTTCATCTTTAAAAATGTTGATGGGTGATTTTATATGGAGTAGAGAAACTAAGGCAACAGTTTTAATTACCTATATTTATTTATATTTTATAAGGTTTAAACAGAAGAGGAAAAGCAGCAACCATGACCTTTTTACTGGGATGTCTAAGCTGGTAGATGTGGTAGGGTGGCAGAAGACTCAGATCATGAAATGCAGTAGTAGGAAGCTATGTTATCAAGTTATTTCCCCTCAGACTACATACAACATATGTGATCACCTAAAGGCACTTAAGGACTAGGTAGTAGTGCTGGTAGTGATGATGTATGTGCATCAGTGGTAAGAAACTCTCAGGAGAGCTGGACTGGACAGCAGAAAGTCTTCAGAGACTACCCTGCAAGCGAGTCTTTTGGCCCTTAACTTTTTACACTCTATGGGGGCTGGGCCACATCTAGATCATGACTCTTGGGTACCCTTATGCTAATATTTAGCCATTTAGATATCAGCGACTTGTGTATTTAAACTATATGGAGATTTTGTTAGTGCAAGAAAACAGCTTGAAGTTCTTGTCTCTATCAAATATTTTGATAAAGTGCCTCTTCATCTTTCTTTCTCTCTCGTAAGAAATATTCTAATATTGTACCTTTACTCTAACGAAACACTCGTTTATTATACCGATCTTCCATTGCTTTCAGTAGTTCTACATACCTTCCCTCACTACCTACCTATTTACAGCTCAGTATATTGGGTCTTTATCATGGACACAGTTAAGTTTTTTCCCTCCAAATATATACAGTAAACACTACAAACAAATAAACATCACACCTTCAGTTGAACAGCATATCTTAGCTAACCCCTGAAACATCCACTGCATCAGCCGTTCCACCACATGGGGCTCTTTCCTCAGATACAATGTCCTCATTCTGGTTTGGCGAAAAACAGCCGTTTGGTAACCTTAGACACGGAGGGGAGGGGTTCTCAACTGCAACCGCCACAAAGTGGAGTCTTTTCATTAATTACAAGTATTTATTCATCTTCTGCTCTCCTGCGTTGTGTGTGGTAATTCTCGGGTTTATGGCCGAAGCAACACGGTTGGCGCTGGAGAATGCCACATGTGGTTTCCTAGACGAATGACTTAACTCCCCTTAATTGATATAACCATAAATAATAACTAAACATTTACCGAAGAGTTGTTTCCCTTTAATTTGCCACTCATTATTTTTGACTAAGTTCATTACTAAGATTTTCAACATAAAGTGATGTTAGGCAGCATAAGAAGATTTGAAGACAGAAAATGAGAGGCTTACTGAAATCTGAACCACGTATCTGCTGATTGACAGGTGATGCCTCTACTGATTACACATTAGAGAGCGAGAGAAAGAAAGAGCTTGCCAAACTCTCTCTCTCAAACTAGGCTTTTCTATTTTTTCTGCTATTTATGTATTAACTGTTCTATTTTCATTTCCTCATTTTACAAATTTGGCATTTTTTGTAAGATGCTTGGAAAGAGTTTTAATACTCTGATTAGATTTTTTTAAATAACTTTACTTGGCTTGAGTGTCTGACAGAAAGGTTTCTCATAAATGTTCTTGGTTGTTATAATTTGGGTTGATCATTTTAGTATTCCTTTTTCTTCTAATTCTCCATCAGATAATACTAAATTGTTTTTAAAAAAATGAACACATTAGATAATGTAGTCTTAGATTTGATCTTTTCTCTTCTAGTTCCGTAACACTTGAGGAAGTCATATGGGCGCAACATTGACATACAACATTTCTTGGGCATTTTTAAACCTGGCGGAGCCCTTCTCCTCCCAAGGTCTGGGTACAGCAGATTTCTTCCAGAAAAGGATAGAGAGTGAGAGAATGGAAGTGCGAAAGATATATCGATGAAGAATCAACCCCAAATTAGACTGGTATTTTTTTTTTATTGATCTTGAATGGATAAAAGGCAAAGCTGACCTCATTGGGATTTGAACTCAGAGAGCAAAGAACTGAAATGAATACTGAAAAGCAGCCAATTCGTCACCTATCTTAGATTTGATACTATGTATAAAAATAAGAAGCGATGGTCATGACTGGAATGACTGATCATATATCTCCTGGATCAGGGCTAACTTAAGATTACACAACAGCAGGTTACATTTGATGGCTCTTGTACAACAAATCATTTCACCTTCGACTTGTCATTCAACTCTACTAACAACTTACTATTTCCTTTTGCTATGAACATCTACAATCATTATGTACTATGTCTTATATATAGGTGTAGGTACAAATGAAAGAAAAGAATAATCAACACATGATGTGGAAGTTGATTGTATTTATGTTGAGTTTCACTTGTCTATGCATAACCTGTGGTTTTATAGTCATGTGTATGTATGGTTCTAATGATTCTTCCAATTCTATAAACACATCTAAATCTATAACGACATTTTATTAAAAGCCACTATTAGTTGGTTCACATCACAAGGTGCTGTTGATAAAACAGTGACAGCAATTCTATGTGTTTGACAGCAAATATGGACCTTAGTGATATCATGTATCTCCATAAGTATCCTGATGATGCTGCAATTTTCTGGGAGGTCTTCTACTTTAATGTTCATTTGTTGACTGTCCTTTTGCTTTGTCTGAGGTTGCTGTCAGAATAGTGTGACATACATGATGAGCCAACAAGGAACCTCGAGATGGTCCTTCAAATCAGTGTGTACACCATAAAATCGCCCACATCATTCGGACATCAACCATGAAGTCACCAATAACACAAAATAGCTTTATAGTAAATTGCAAAAGAATTATCATTCCAGTTTTGGGAGATAATACGGATATTTCACAGTTAATATTCTTCAATATGGTCATTATAGGAATCAAATTGATAAGATCCCAGACCTCATTTGTTTACTGAATGGGGTGCAGCTCATCAAATCAGACCAAGGAAACAATGTTTCTATTCATATTTCCTTTGCTGATAATATCTACTGGTTGCAATGCCTGGAAGAAAGAGCAATGTGAAATATAGTGTCTTGCTCAAGGACATAATGCATCACCTAGTCTGGGAATCAAACTCACAACCTCACAATTGTGAATCCCATTCTCTAACCACGAAGCCATTCACCTTCACAAATAGTCATTACAGAGATTGTAATTTCAGCACATGTATTTGATTTATTGATTTATCATCATTGTTGATCAAAATATTTTGTAGTAGCATATTCTGGTTCTTTAAGTTCTAGTTTTAAATCTTGCTGAGGTCAATTTTACCTTTCATTGTTCTTGGTCAATAATATAAACTACCAATCAAATACTGGGGTTCATTTATTTGACTTCTGCTCCTCTCAAATTGCTAGCCTTGTGCCTAAATTGGAAACAATTATCAATATCATAATTATTATTAGGGTTCTGTTCTTAGCCCTCTCCTGTTCATCATAGTTCTGCAGTTTAAGACCGGATGCCCATGGGAACTCCTGTATGCAGATGACCTCGCACTTATAGCTGAATCTAAGGTAGAACTAGAGAAGAAATTCCAAACTTGGAAGCAGGGACTAGAGAGAAAGGGTCTCAGAGTCAACCTGACAAAGACTAAGGTCCTTGTAAGTAGACGAGAAAACAGAACCCAGATCCCCTCAGGGAAATTGCCTTGCTCAGTGTGTAGGAAAGGTGTAGGTAGGAACTCCATTCTCTGCCCCAAATGCAAACAATGGGTACACAAGAAATGTAGCGGGATCTCAGGAAGCTTAACTAAGAATGTTGGCTTCACATGTAGCAGCTGTGCTGGGACAGCAAGCAGCAAACAGCCACAGGAAACAAGTGCCACCAATCTCTGGGAGGGCTCTGTAGAAACAGTAGACAGCTTCTGCTACCTAGGTGACCGAATTAGCAGCGGAGGTGGGTGTTCGGAAAGTACAATAACTAGGGTAAGAATGGGATGGAAGAAGTTCAGGGAGCTACTGCCACTGCTAGCTGCAAAAGGCTTCTCCCTCAAAATGAAAGGCAGACTGTATGATGCATGTATACGAACAGCAATGTTACATGGTAGTAAGACCTGGGCGCTGTCTGTGGAAGACTTGCGTAGATTAGAAAGAAACGAAGCCTGCATGCTCCGATGGATGTGTAATAGTAATATACGGGAACGGCAAAGCATAAATGAATTGAGAGAGAGACTGAGCATAGGAGGAATCAAATGCTGTGTGCAGGAGAGGCAGTTACATTGGTATGGATATGTGATGCGTATGAAGGATGACAGCTGCATAAAAAGGTGCAGAGCACTAGGAGTTGATGGAAACCGTGGAGTGGGGAGACCCAAGAAGACCTGGGATGAGGTGATAAAAGCCGACCTAACCGAATTACACCTCTCAAAGGCGATGGCACAGGACCGTGACCTCTGGCGTCATGCAGTAATACAGAAGACCCTCCCCCCACGGGTAGAAGCTGAAGCATATAGACAATATGCCCCCACACTCTCCCACTGCAAAGTGGTCGTGGAGGTGCCACAGCAAAAAAGCACCCAGCACTCACTGTAAATGAGGTTGGTGTTAGGAAGGGCATCCAGCTGTAGAAATCAAGCCAGAATCAGTTCCCGTATGAGCAAGGCATGGTCAGCTGACCGGACACTGCCCACAACTGGATAACCCGTTTAACCCATGCTAGCGTGGAAGAACGGACGTAAAACGGTGATGATGATGAGTGTCATAATTATTATTATTAACACGCTTCACCTAGCAACTGATTACTATAGAAAGAGTGCGAAAGAAAAATATATATTTACTTTGGAGTTCAAATCTTTCCAAGGTTTGCTTTGCCTTTCATCCTTATGGGGTCTATGAAATACGGTACCAGTAATGCACTTGAGTTGATTTAATCAACTTTCTCCTCCCCACAAATTGTTGGCCTTGTGCTTAAATCAGAAACCATTATCATTATCATCATCAGGACGGTAAATTACTAAAGTTCTTAGAGGATCAGGCGAAGTGCTTTGAGCCATTTAGTTATAACGAACCCATTATATTTTGAGTTCAAATTGTACTGTGGTCAACTTTGCTTTCATCCTTCTGGGGCGGATAAAATAAAGCATTAGTTAAGTACTGGAGTTGATATAATCGACTTTCCCTTTTACCTAAATTGTTAGCTTTGTACCTATGTTAGAAAGAATAATTATTACCTTCATTGGATGTGCAATGTAAGTGTGAGAGAAAGTCAGAGCTTTGATGAGCTGAAGGAGAAGCTGGGTTTAAGAGGAATCCAAGGTGGAGTGCAGGAGAGAAGACTGTGTTGGTATGGACACTAAACTCTGCCAGTTGCAGACTGCGCATCAACATGGGATATTTTTCTCAACAAAGTTTGAACACCAGCAGCAGATTTTAAAGAGCAAAGATCAAATCCAGTCCATAAGTTGACGTTATCAAGTTAGCGTTTTGGCTGCCGGCCTCTGCTTCTCTTACCAGCCAACCTTCTTTCCAGGCATAACCTACTCACACCACGAGTGAATCTTTTTATATGACCGTATAGTTTTACTCTTGACTTGACAATTGATGTAATTTGTCTAAGTTTAGAAATGTTGAGCAGCTTACTGATACAGATACGGTTGCTGCGCTGCTTGCCAATCATAAGTCTCATGTTGTTGTTCTAGAATGTAGAGAGCTTCTGACGTGACCTTGTTGTCCATATAACACAACTGGTATGATGTAAGTAGGATGTAGCCTTCAAATCATAGGAGACTTGTTTTGATGTTAGCACTTCCTTGTTCTTGTTGAAAGTTTCCCAACCTAGAGCGATATGATACTGCGCAGCAACCATTCCATTGTTGTTTGATGATAGTTTGTGACCGAGATATACAAACTCTGTAACTTGAGCAATTTACTGGTTGTAGACTATGAGTTGGAGATTGGCATTGTTTTTATTAGTTGTCATACACTTAGTTTTGTGATGTGCATGGACAATGACCAATGGGTGAAGCAATTCCAGGATATCCCAGTTGAAAGAAGTCACATTAGAGGAAGACCAAAGAAGTCCTGGATGGGAGTGGTATGAGCTGATCTTAGATTGCTAAAGCCCACAGAGATGACAAAGGAAGGTAAAAAGTGGGAAGATGCTGTACTGAGAAAAACCTGTCCAACCCATGCAGGCATGGAACAACTGATGTAAAATAATGATTTTTGTTGAAGATTTTATTTCAGATGGTGTTTCTATGTTAAGTATCCTCCTCGCAAGGCACATTACTTAATGTTTACAATGTTCAGAGTTTGGATCATGATCGTCTCATCAGGAGTTTAATTTCTGGTGGCATGTTGTGTCCTTTAGCAAGACACTTTATTTCATGTTGCTCCAGTCTATTCACCTGGAAGAAAATGAGCTGTACCTGTAATTCAAAAGTCCACAGCCATGTCATATAATGTAGTATGCTGAATTTCCCAGAGAACTATGTTAAGGATACTTGTGTCTGTGGAATGCTTAGCTACTTGCATGTAAATTTCATAAATGTTAGGTTGTTTTGTTCTTCAAACAACAGGATCACTTGGAACCCTTGATAGTAATGTCAGTCTTGTTTGTTATCTCTTTATCCATATTAGAGGTTGTTGCTAATATTGTTGACAGTGACTGAGTTTTGCTGATAATCATACCACTTTTCAGTTATTGGGGTGTATATGAAAGCATATACTATATGTTTATGTACAATAAACATATGGGAGCCTTGGTATCAAAGAAAAATAGTTTTTCATGGAAAAATTCCCTTTCTCTCTTTGGTTCTGTAAACACATCACAGAATGTCAGTAGCAGTCAAGAATGCCAGACAGTGCTATTTCAAAATGTATTAATCCCTTATCAGTGACACTAACACAACCAGTGCTGACATGGTAATAGACTTGAGTATATATTGATTTTGCATAATGAACATTTGATGGATGTGCTCATTTGCATATATATAATGAAAATTATTGGCTGGAAATGCTCATTTGCATATGCAAACTTGGCTGGTTATAATTAATTGGCACTAAGTCAGCATTAAGTATAATAGGGGTGTATGTGAAAGCATATACTATATGTTTATATAGAATAAATATATGAGAGCTTTGCTTTCAAGAAAAGATATTTTTCATTACAAAACAATTATTTTTCTCTTTTGTTCTGTAAACACATCACAGGATGTCAGTAGCAGTCAAGAATGCCATTTTCATGAACTTGTAAATCCGTCATATTTCTCAGTACCAGTATGCTGTTACTGTGTTATGTCTGTAGATCTATTCTATCTTATGTTCTATGTTCAAATCTAGCCAATGTGAGCTTTGCATTTCATTCCTCCTGGGTCGAAAAAGTAAAGTATCCGTCAAGTATTAGTTAATTTAATTGACTAATGCTTCCTTTCACATATCTGGCCTAGGGACAATGTAAGAAATTACTACTACTACTATTACTACTACTACTAGCACCACTACTACTAGCACTTCTACTACCACCATCACCACCACAACCATCATCATCATCATCATCATGAAGTGTTTCCATAAATGCTAATAGAAACCACACCTTTATGCAATTTTTTTTAAGTTACAAAAATTGTGGTAGTAATCATAAGTGTTTGAGTGTCAAGGTGGTGTGGGGGTGAACTGAAATTGGAATTCAAAAAGCAATGAAAATTCAATTTAAAAAAAAATTAAATGCAAATTTGGTACAATATAAAAAAATTGAAGCTTTTGTTTTTTGTTAAATATGTGACTGCATTTAAAATTCCCTCCACGGAGCCTGAGTTTATTTCAGTAGTCTGTATAATATATAGTAATCACTGTATCAAGTTATCATCAGTGAAGAGTGGAAACAGACACAGGCATATAGTTAGTTAGTAATATATACCGATTGTCTTCATTACTTCAGGAATCAGAGGATATTGGTGGATTGGCTGAGTCATTAACCCGGCTGTATATGGCCAGAATTCTCTCACCTCATTCTGTTCAAACTGGCTATAGCCAGCTGCTCATTCTGATAAGGTTATTGTTCTCAAAATAAATAATATCAAAATCTCATAGATTTGATATTATGAGAGGTAAAGACTTTACCATGAAAATATAATAGTAAATATAGAGTAATATAAATGCTAAGGGGTTAAATCATAGGACAAATCCTTTGCAGTATTTGTTATGGCTATTTATGTTCTGAGCTCAAATCCCACCAAGGTTAACTTTGTTTTTCATTATTCCAGGGTTGATAAAAAAAAGTACCAGTCATTATTGAGGAAATTGTTGACCTTCCTGTTGTCAAAGAAGTGACTGTTAAGCCAACAGCTGGTGTAATAAAGCTGTAATAAAGCTCAATAACAATAAAGCCCCAGGTATTGATGGCATTAGTTCAGGAATTTTGAAGTCTGGTGAGGAAAGGATAACTGAATTACTTCACTACTTGTACACTACTGGAGAAAATAGGGGGGGCACCCTAAGACTGGTTTGAAACTATTCTCATTTCCCCATATAAATTTTTTCTGTGGAATATCTTTGTTGTTAGTTATTGGAAAGGTGCTTTCTCATGTTCTTTTAGAGTGCCTTGATAAATTCATTGTCTCAAGAGCTGTATCAGAGTCACAGCATGGCTCAAGGGATTGTTGATAGGATCACACACTTCTCAAGGGATTGTTGATAGGATCTTCCTTATCTGGCAGCGACAGGAGAAATGCAACAAACAAAACTTGGGCTTATACCATTTATTTGATGATGACGATATATATATATATATATGCACACACACACACGTACATGCACGCACACACACATGCACACACACACACACACACGTGCACACACATATATATGCACATGCACACATGCGCACGCGCATACACTCACATACACATACACACACACATGCGCATGCAGACACACATACACACACACACGCATTGTTATTTAGCGACCTCATAGTCAGGACGAGACGTACTAGACAGCAGAAAAGGACTATCCTCAGGAGAAAAATATGGAAGCTAAAGGACCCCACAGCCAGAAATAAATTTAAAAGCATATTACTTGATGCTTTCGACAGTAAGGAAGAGCAATTAGAGTCGTACAATATAGAGGAACAGTGGGAATTCCTGAAAGCAAACCTGCTGATGGCGGCAGACGAAGTCTGTGGCTGGAGCAGGCCTGTAGGCAGGAGGAGAGTAACATGGTGGTGGAACACTAAGGTGGAGGAGTCAATTAAGGCCAAAAAGCAGGCTTGGAAAGTATGGCGGGATGGGGGAAGTAGAGAAGACTATCAAATGACCAGGAGGGAAGCTAGGAGACAAGTGTACTTCGCAAGAAGGGAAGCAGAGGAAAGAAAGTTCAAGCATGTTCTACAATGCGAGGACCAAAAACGTGAGGTGTTCAGGATTGCTAGGCAATGTGTCAAGGAAAACCGTGATATTGTCGTACTTAACGATGATGGCGTACTTGCCATCACTGACGCTGATAAGAAGGTAGCTTGGAAGTGTCACTACGAAAGGCTACTAAATGAGGAGAATAAATGGGAGAAAGACAGTCTCCCCCATATCGACCCAATAGAGGGACCAGCAGTGTTAGTCGAAGGTAGTATAATAAGTAAGGCAATCAAAGATATGAAGACGGGTAAGGCGGCTGGGCCTTCGGAAATAGTTGCTGAGATGCTGAAAGCCTCTGGAACGGTGGGACACACCATGGTCACCCGGATAGTAAACCAAGTCATACAGAATGGGTTTGTTCCGAAGGACTGGCATAGCAGCATCATCATTAACTGTTACAAGGGTAAAGGAGATGCCCTAGATAGGAGTAACTATAGAGGCATAAAATTAGTCGACCAGGTCATGAAGGTCACGGAAAAAGTAATAGCGCAACTAATCAGAGAGAATTGATCTAGATGAAATGCAGTTCGGGTTTGTGTCAGGCAAAAGTACCACAGACGCTCTTTTCATTGTACGACAACTACAGGAGAAGTACCTAGCTAAAAGTAAACCCCTATACTTAGCTTTTGTCGACTTGGAGAAAGCCTTTGACAGAGTCCCCCCGTTCCATTATCTGGTGGGCTCTTAGAAAACTAGGTGTTGATGAATGGCTTGTGAGAGCTATACAAGCCATGTATAAAGAAACAGTCAGCAAGGTTAGA
>OZ024742.1:220187727-220200227 GCA_964016885.1 Eledone cirrhosa | reverse complement strand
ATATTTTTGATATTTTTTGTGTTTCTCTACACACGGGCTTCTATATCGTACAGGTGTGTGTGAATAATGCTTTACCAGTACAGCCCCCATGATGCTCTTGATTGCCTGCTTTGACTGCTTGTTTTACATGTAACAATCTGCCGCACTATAATCTTGTATAAATAGGACATGCGTGCATGCCACACGTGTGACTGTTGCATACACTGGCTACTCCAAACTTTCCTCTTGCTTTATCTTAGTAAACTGCCAATTTTTTTTTTTTATTTTAATTTTAATTTTAATTTTAACTTTAATTTTGTCCTTTAATAAGACTGTATTCTTTGTATGTAAATTACCATGCGATATTATTAAAATGGATGTCAACCCACTGTGGGGCAATATATACATACGTTTCTATATGTCTCTTGTGTTGAAAAGGAGGTCAAGTATGTTAAAAATCACTGAATAATTGCTCCGAAGACTCCAAACCTCGGTTTGGAAGAAACAATTTTAAGCAAATAAATGATTTAAACAGAACTTTCATTCATGTAATTTCTATATAACTGCTCTGTAAAACAACTGATGTTGTTACATTGAGCTATTTATCTTACTGGTAATAAGATAGTAATAAATTACTGTCTTTCACTATTTAGGGTTTGTTTAAAAAAATATATAACCATAAAAGATTTTAGTATATACATAACCATAAATAGTATCCTTATATATATATATACATAACCATAAATAGTATCCTATATATATATATATATATATGTATATGTATATTAATAAGAGGAATTCCAACTTTGTCTGATTTACTCGTTTTATTTACAATCCTTTAAAATATATAATGGTATTATAATGAAATAGTATGATAGAATATTAAATTCTAAGTGTTAATTGAACAAGTACTTTCATGCTTTCGCAATCTTCAGGTTCATAATATGTGGTGACAGTCGAGTTTGCAATTTTCAACTGACAGCTTCAACTGACATTTTCAACTGACAGTTGAAAATTGCAAACTCGACTGTCACCACATATTATGAACCTGAAGATTGCGAAAGCATGAAAGTACTTGTTCAATTAACACTTAGAATTTAATATTCTATCATACTATTTCATTATAATACCATTATATATTTTAAAGGATTGTAAATAAAACGAGTAAATCAGACAAAGTTGGAATTCCTCTTATTAATATAATCTTCTATACACAATCATACACACCCGTATATATTTACCTATCAATATCTATATGTATATATATATATGTATATATATGTATATATATATATGTATATATATGTAGATATATGTGTATATGTATATATATATATGTATATATATGTATATATATATATGTATATATATGTATATATATATATGTAGATATATGTGTATATGTATATATATATATGTAGATATATGTATATATATATATATATGTAGATATATGTGTATATGTATATATATATATGTAGATATATGTGTATATGTATATATATATATGTAGATATATGTGTATATGTATATATATATATGTAGATATATGTGTATATGTATATATATATATGTAGATATATGTGTATATGTATATATATATATGTAGATATATGTGTATATGTATATATATATATATGTAGATATATGTGTATATGTATATATATATATGTAGATATATGTGTATATGTATATATATATATGTAGATATATGTGTATATGTATATATATATATGTAGATATATGTGTATATGTATATATATATATGTAGATATATGTGTATATGTATATATATATATGTAGATATATGTGTATATGTATATATATATATGTAGATATATGTGTATATGTATATATATATATGTAGATATATGTGTATATGTATATATATATATGTAGATATATGTGTATATGTATATATATATATGTAGATATATGTGTATATGTATATATATATATGTAGATATATGTGTATATGTATATATATATATGTAGATATATGTGTATATGTATATATATATATGTAGATATATGTGTATATGTATATATATATATGTAGATATATGTGTATATGTATATATATATATGTAGATATATGTGTATATGTATATATATATATGTAGATATATGTGTATATGTATATATATATATGTAGATATATGTGTATATGTA
The DNA here is from genome assembly GCA_964016885.1 of Eledone cirrhosa. Lineage (NCBI taxonomy): Eukaryota > Metazoa > Mollusca > Cephalopoda > Octopoda > Eledonidae > Eledone > Eledone cirrhosa. The sequence goes on along the minus strand of OZ024742.1, from coordinate 220,198,076 downwards.
TATATATATATGTAGATATATGTGTATATGTATATATATATATATATGTAGATATATGTGTATATGTATATATATATATATATGTAGATATATGTGTATATGTATATATATATATATATGTAGATATATGTGTATATGTATATATGTATATATGTAGATATATGTGTATATGTATATATATATATGTAGATATATGTGTATATGTATATATATATATGTAGATATATGTGTATATGTATATATATATATGTACTATTTATTATTGCCCTTCAGGCTATAACAGAGGAGTTCAAGACCGGCTGCCCATGGGAACTCCTATATGCAGATGATCTAACGCTCATAGCTGAATCAATGACCGAACTAGAGAAGAAATTCCAAACGTGGAAGCACGGCCTAGAATCAAAAGGCCTTAAAATTAACCTGGCTAAGACTAAAGTTCTAGTTTGTAGGAAAGAAAATAAGGCGGCGGTCCCATCGGGGAAATGGCCATGCTCAGTGTGTAGGAAAGGCGTAGGTAGAAACTCCATTTTATGTCCCAAATGCAAAGTATGGGTGCATAAAAGATGTAGTGGAATCACAGGTAAGCTAACTAAGAACATAGATTTTACATGTGGCCGGTGCTCTGGTGCAATAAGTAGCAGCAAGTGCCCACAAAATACTAGCTCCTTCAACTGCGCAGAGGGTTCTATAGAAATAGTGGACAGCTTCCGTTATCTGGGTGACAAAATCAGCAGTGGGGGAGGGTGCTCTGAAAGTACAGTAGCTAGAGTCAGAACTGGATGGAAAAAGTTCAGAGAGCTTATACCACTATTAGCCACTAGAGGGTTCTCCCTAAAAATGAAAGGCAGGTTATACGATGCCTGCATACGAACAGCAATGCTGCATGGCAGTGAGACCTGGGCATTGTGTGCAGAGGATATACGCAGACTAGAGAGGAACGAAGCTTGCATGCTCCGCTGGATGTGCAATAGTAATATACGTGAACGGCAAAGCATAAACGAACTAAGGAAAAAATTAGAAATAAGAGGGATCAGATGTTGTTTACTCGAGAGAAGGCTACGTTGGTACGGTCACGTGATGCGCATGAAAGACGACAGCTGTATAACAAAGTGCAGGGCAATAAAGATAGACGGTAGCCACGGAGTAGGCAGACCCAGAAAAACATGGGACGAGCTGATAAATTCCGACCTAACACGCTTACACCTCTCCAAGACAATGTCACTGGACCGAGACCTTTGGCGGTACTCAGTAATAGAGAAGACCCGCCTTACCTAAATACAAAGTAAAAAAACCTACTACAGTCAGTAGGCACCTCTATCAAAACACACCCCCGTCCCACCACCTCCACCCCACCCACACCGCCCCTTTCAATGTAAAGTTATGTTGGTCCCACAACATCCAGGCCGAAACAAATGAGATCGTGTAGGTGTCACGACAAAAAACACACAGGCCACGCTGTAAATGTGGCCGTGTAGGCAACACGGTAAAAACCTCCCAGCCCCACACTGTAAATGTGGTTGGTGTTAGGAAGGGCATCCAGCTGTAGAAAACCCGCCAGACAGTCCACGCTGTAATGTGGCCGTGTAGGCAACACGGTAAAAACCTCCCAGCCCCACACTGTAAATGTGGTTGGTGTTAGGAAGGGCATCCAACTGTAGAAAACCCGCCAGACAGTCCTATGCGAGCAAGACAACCACTCTTGCCTCAAGTGGGAAAACCCCCCGTCCAAACCCATGCAAGCGTGGAACACGGACGCTAAACCTGATGATGATGATGATGATGATGATGATGTGTATATGTATATATATATATGTAGATATATGTGTATATGTATATATATATATGTAGATATATGTGTATATATATATATGTAGATATATGTGTATATGTATATATATGTAGATATATGTGTATATGTATATATATATATGTAGATATATGTGTATATGTATATATATATATGTAGATATATGTGTATATGTATATATATATATGTAGATATATGTGTATATGTATATATATATATGTAGATATATGTGTACATGTATATATATATATATATGTAGATATATGTGTATATGTATATATATATATATGTAGATATATGTGTATATGTATATATATATATGTAGATATATGTGTATATGTGTATATGTATATATATATATGTAGATATATGTGTATATGTGTATATATATGTAGATATATATGTATATATATGTATATGTGTATATATATATGTAGATATATATGTATATGTAGATATATATGTATATGTAGATATATATGTATATGTATATATATATGTATATATATATATGTATATGTATATGTATATATATATATGTATATATATATATGTATATATATATATATATATGTATATATGTATATGTATATATATATATATATATGTATATATGTATATGTATATATATATATATATATGTATATATGTATATATATATATATATGTATATATATATATGTATATATATATATGTATATATATATATGTATATATATATATGTATATGTATATATATATGTATATGTATATATATATATATATGTATATATATATATATATGTATATATATATGTATATGTATATATATATATATATGTATATATATATATATATGTATATATATATGTATATGTATATATATATATATATGTATATATATATGTATATATATATGTATGTATATATATATATGTATGTATATATATATATATATATATGTATATATATATATGTATATGTATATATATATATATATGTATATATATATATGTATATATATATGTATATATATATGTATATATATATGTATATATATATATGTATATATATATGTATATGTCTTCACATGTCCACTGAGGCACATGCAAATAACGAAGCCAGAGGAGTTCTTTGATGCTACAACACTACATCAAGAAATGGCAACCATCAACCACATAGACATAACGGTGGAGGATGTGGTGTACGCCATTGATGAAATTAGAACAGACTCGGCTGCTGGACCTGATGGATTCCCAGCAGTTCTCCTAAAAATATGTAAGCGAGCCTTAGCAACTCCACTGAAGATGCTCTTCAGAAGCTCCTTGGCTAGCGGTGTACTACCCAGGGAGCTGAAAGAAGGCACAATATGCCCTATCCATAAAGGAGGTAGTAGAGCGGAGGCCAAGAACTATAGGCCAGTCTCCCTGACGTCGCATATCAGTAAGGTCATGGAGCGAGTCGTCAGAAAGAAACTAATCACTTTCCTCGAAGAAAATGACCGCCTGACTAGCACGCAACATGGCTTCCGCCCAGGAAGAAGCTGCCTTACACAGCTGCTACATCACTACGACTGGGTACTGAGACAACTACTAGACAGCTCACATGTAGACGTGATATATCTTGACTTTGCGAAGGCCTTTGACAAGGTCGACCACGGAATGATATATCACAAACTACACGGACTCGGCATAACTGGAAAAGTAGGTGAGTGGCTGCATGGCTTCCTAAGGGACAGAAGCCAGGCAGTCGCAGCAAATGGGGCCCTCTCGAGGGAAACACCGATAACAAGTGGGGTGCCTCAGGGGACAGTCCTGGGACCACTACTGTTTTTGGTGGCTCTCTCAGACATGCCCTCTGTGGTGCATGCAACAACATCCCTCACTAGCTATGCTGATGACACTAAGGTAGCACAGGCAATCAAAAACCCGGCTGACGCTGCCCTCTTACAGCAGGATCTGGATGCCATATACAGATGGGCGGAAGAAAACAACATGCAGTTTAATGCTGGCAAATTCCAAGCCCTACAATACAAACCTGCAAACACAAACACAAATATAGCGGAACACAGCTACACAGGACCAGGAGGGACCGATATCCCCGTGTCAAAATCGATACGAGACCTGGGCATAGACATGAGCGATGATGCATCTTTTTCTTCACACATCATGAAGGTGGCGACAGCATGTAGACGATTCGCTGGCTGGATCTTGAGGACTTTCCTTACAAGAGATCGAGACACCATGTTGACACTGTGGAGGACTTTTGTCCTAAGCCGCCTGGACTACTACTCCCAGCTGTGGTCACCCCATAGTGTCAAACTAACCACGGAGCTTGAGGAAATCCAGCGAAGCTACACCAAGAGGATTGCCAAGATGAGGGAGACAAGCTACTGGGAGAGGCTGAAGGAACTGAACCTCTACTCCTTGGAGCGAAGACGGGAGAGATACGCAGTGATCTACATGTGGAAAATCCTGGAGGGACTAGCACCAAACTTTGGCATTGGGAGCTGGACCAACCGTCGAACAGGACGTCACTGTGTGGTGCCAAAGGTCCCGTCTTCCACATCTAGAATAAGGAGCAGGTATTGCAATAGCCTGGGATTCAAGGGCCCTCAACTCTTCAACAGGCTGCCGAGGCATCTGCGAGACTTGCATGACGTGGAGGTGGATGTCTTTAAGAAACATCTCGACACCTTGTTATCCAGGATCCCGGATGAGCCCACAGCAAGACACGAGGGAAACCTAAGGGCAGCAGCAACAAACTCCCTCCTACACCAGTGGCCAACCTATACAGGCTGGAGATAAAATGTGTAGCAACAAGGGCGGTGCCCCAGCATGGCCTCAGCCGGATGGCTGAAACAGGTAAAAGAGTAAAAGAGAATATATGTATATATATGTAACTTTGAAATGTTTTGGCCAGTATTGGCCCAGGCCATGTCTAACTTAATAGCACCACCTGGCGAAGTCTTTCAATTCAGGATTTGGGCACCATGGCCCATTCGAGAAGAGAATTACTGTTTGCGGAGACATATCCGGGTGTGGGTGGTTTGTCCGGGATTACTTGGAGGAATTTGTCCAAAGACTTCTTGAATCTTGTGTGGTCAGTTTCTGTTTTGACGTGTCCTGGTGTGATGTTGAAGAGAGCAGGGCCGATTGAGGTGAAATAATTGTGCCGTATTGTTGTTATGAGTTGCGATTTAGATTTTTGAATGGGACGGATAGCACGGGGCCCAAGCCTTGGGTGTATCTTGAAGGCGATGCCAACATCATTTGGGCAGTGATGATGGAACATTTTCCACATCATGCAGATAATATAACGCTCACGGCGACGTTGGAGTGAGTAAAGTTTCAGGTTTTCCAATCGACCCCAGTAGTCAAGGTCTGACATGCCATCTATCTTTTTCGTGATTGCCCTTTGAGGAGCTTCAAGTTTCATGATACTTTGTTTCGTGTGGGGAGACCACAGTGGACAACAGTATTCAAGGTGTGGTCGGGCGAAAGTAGAGAAGAGAAGGATAATGGTGCGGGAATCTCTCGACTGGAAGGTTCTGAGGATCCAGGAACACATTCTGCGGGCCATGTCAACTTTGCTGCTTATATGCGTGGTCCAGCTTATGTTGCTGTCCACGGTTACTCCCAAGTCTCTGATGTTGTTAGATGCCACGAGAGTTTCCCCGGAGGGAAGGGAGTACGGGAGTTTCAGAGCATCCTCTTTTCCAAAGTGGATCAGTTCGAATTTGTCTTCGTTCAGTAACATGTTGTTCTTTTCTGCCCATTGGGTAACAGCCAGTAGGTCTGACTGAAGGCTTATCCGGTCATCCACGCCATTGATGACCTTTTGGAGCTTGGAATCATCAGCGAAAATTTTAATGTTGCTGTGTTTGATGATGTCAGTGATGTCATTAATATAGATGATGAAGAGAAGTGGGCCCAACACAGTGCCTTGTGGGACTCCACTACTGACTTTGGCTGGGCTTGATTTGACTCCCTCAACTACAACATGTTGGGTTCTGTTTGACAGGAAGCTCTTGATCCACTGCAGCAGCTTTCCAGTGACACCAATATTGGACAGCTTTCTCAGTAGAATGTTATGATCAACCCTGTCAAAGGCCTTGCTGAAATCAAGGTAGATAACATCAGTGTTGGAACCCTCTCCCAAGGCTCTCAAAATGTCATCAAAGTGATGCAGTAGTTGCGTCAGGCAATCCCTTCCATTACGGAATCCATGCTGGTTGGAGTTCAGCATATTGTTACTCTCAAGGAAGTGGGTCATTCGCGATCTCACCACTCGCTCAAATACCTTAATGATATGAGAGGTGAGTGAGATTGGACGGTAATTCACGGCAAGGGATTTGTTTCCCTTTTTGAAAACTGGGACAACAGACTGGGATAGAAGGTTTTCTGGCACATATCCAGCATCCAGTGAGTTCCGCCACAGATTGGCAAGAGGAGAAGCAAGTTGGTGTTGACACGCCTTCAAGACACAAGCAGGGAACCTATCGGGACCTACTGCTGAATTATGTTTGATTTCCTTTATTGCCGCCAAGACATCAGGGGCGCCAAACGTTATGTCCGATAAGGTGTAATGGGGAGTAACATCGCCGATACAGCCCAGATCGGCCATATCAGGATTGCTGAAAACAGAGCAGTATTGTTTCTGCAGTATCTCACCCATGGTTTTAGCATTGTCTTGAAGAGTGCCATTTTCATCAATTAGAGGGCCAACAGTAGAGCCAGTGATTTTGTGTTTTTTTGCAAATGAAAAGAACACTTTGGGATTGAGTTTGATCTTCTCAATGGCCCAGGCCTCTTCAGCTCTTCTCTGATTGTTGATGAGGGACATTATGTTGTTTTGGAGGTTATGTTTTTTAATCTCTAGTGATGAAATGGCAGTCAAGTTGATGTGTTGCTGCTGACAGTATTTCAGCTTGTTGATTTTTTTGTTCGTTCTCTTAATTTTTCTGATGAGTGTTTTTCTATTTCTAGGGATTCTGCTCTTAGATTTGTTTATAGTTCTTAATGGGGTGTGTTTAGCACATATGTTTGTAACAGTGTCCACAAAAGTCTGCCAGGACTTTTTGATGTTAGTGGGTGTATGAGTGTGCGTGAAGGACCAGTCGACATGTGCAAGATCATGACTGATCGCTTCCCAGTTTGCATTGTGGAAATCCATAGCGTCAAACGGATGGACAGGAGAAATGACATTGGGTTTGTATATTGGACGGTGGAATCTCAGATCACAGAGAACCATGTCATGATCAGAGAGTAGAGTTTTCTCCACTGCAATATTGTGGATATTGTCAGTGTGATTGCTGAAAATTAAGTCTAGGACGTTTTTGTGGCACCTCGTTGGTTCGAGCACTAGTTGGGATAGGAAGAAATCATCCATGAAGTCAAGAAGCGATTCCACCGCTTCCCTGTCAGAGGTTGAGGCAGAAGAACCTGGTGGCAGGGTGTTTGTGGACCAGTCAACTCCGGGGAGGTTGAAGTCCCCCATCATTAAGATGTTGTCAGGGTGACACTCTTGGATGAAACACTTTATGCTGTTGAGGCATTCCTTGAAGCATGGTACAGGCGTTTGGGGTGGCCTATAGAGCCCAACTACTAATAGGTTGTTGGTTTGACTGAATACAGTGACTGCCTCACAGTATCCATTAGTGAATATGTTCATAGCCTCTGTTGAGAAAGAATTATGGACATAAATGGCAGTTCCGCCCTTTCTTCTGCCAGCGCGATCAGCACGGATGGCTTTGAAATTTTTCACTTTCACCTCGGCTTCCAAGTGGAGGTTACTGAGATGGGTTTCAGTGAGGACGAAGAAAGGGATGTGGTTTGGATGGACATCAATCCAGTCCTCCAGGAATTTGATCTTCCATTTTTGAGTATTGGTGGAAGGGCTGATGCCTTGGGCGTTAAGCAAAAATGTAGAGGCGAGAGTGGATGGTTTTAATTGTTTTGGTGTGTTGTTAATTTGTTTGTTTGTTAATGGCAGCAATGGGAGTTTGTGCAGTGGGGTGATAGTGGAGGGTGGTGCTGGGTGATAGCTCGAATGTTTTTTTCCAGTTCTTTTGCCAGATTCATTATGGCTAAAAAAGAGGAAGAAGTTTCCTGTTTAGAAGACTGTTGGTGACTGTGGTAGTGGTTATTTTTATGTAGGTTATGGTTTTTGTTTTTGCTTTTATTTTTAATTTTATTTTCATTTATCCGACGGGTCCCCGGGAGATGGGTAAAGGGACAATCCCGGTCTAAACACAATCTGTCTCGCAGGGAAAAACGGCAGATTTGTGGATTCCTTGTTTGAGTTATTGGTGGTTGTGTTGGTGTTAAATTTGAGTATGTATTATGGTGGTGGCTGTTTGTGGGGATAGATCGTTTTGTCCTAGGTAAATGGGTGAATTTGCAGCCACTATCCGTACATATTCTATAGCGTAGAGAGTAGCGGCAAATGATGGGGTTTCGAGTGGGTGGGTATGTGGGTGTGGGTGTTGTGAGAGGTGTAGATGATGGTTTGGGTAGGATTTGATGACCTTTGTGGACTGTGGGAGGGAGAGTTCTTGTTCTGGTATTAGAAGGTAAATTCCTTGACATAGCAGTAGACAAAAATGTTGTAGTAGTAGTAGTAGTAGTAGGCAGAGATGTTGGCAGTGGTGATGATTGGACTGCTGGGCCAGAGAAAGGATGTGGCGTTTCATGCTGTGAGACAGAGGCTACTGGGGGGTCAATAGTTTCATTTAGTAGATCGGCCATTGTTGATGAATCAAGGAGTGGTTCACACTGTTGTTGTCGTTGTTGTTGTTGTTGTTGCTGTTGTTGTTGTAGCTGTTGGTTGTTGTTGTTGTTGTTGCTGTTGTAGCTGCTGTTGTTGTTGTTGCTGCTGCTGGACAGCATTCAAAGAGAAAACACACCGTAGTTTATCCAAATGTTTATTGATTAATTTAAAAGCAATTTCGATTTGCTTTAATTTATTTTGAATCTGTTGTTCAGATCGAGTTTTCAAAAATTGAACTGTACGTTTAGCAATGTCGTTCAGAGATGAAGCATCTATATTTTCTGTTTGGGAAAGGCAATGCCATGTGTTTATTAGAATGTCGATTTCATTATCAGACCAGTTCTGTTTGGATTTTTGCTGGTTAGCCATTCTAGTTTTGAGTGTGTGTGTGTTTTAGTTAAGTATTTCAATATATATATATTTTTTTTTTTTTTTTAAATTTATTTTTGATTGTATATATGTATGTATATATATGTAATATGTATGTATATATATGTATGTATATATATATATAGGTTATATATATATGTATGTATATATATGTATATATATGTATGTATATATATGTATATATGAATATTATGTTATGTATATATATGTATATTATATATTATATATGTATGATATATATAATATTAGTATGTATATATATTGTATGTATATATATATGTATATATATGTATGTATTAATATATGTATGTATATTATATATGTATGTATATAAGTATATATGTATGTATTATATATGTATATATATGTATATAATGTATATATATATATATGTATATATATATATATATGTATATATATATATATATGTATATATATATATATATGTATATATATATATATATGTACTATATATGTATGTATATATATGTATATATATTATATGATATGTATATATATGTATGTATATATATGTATGATATATGTATGTATATATGTATATAGTATGTATGTATATATATATGTATGTATATATGTATGTATATGTATGTAGTATATATTATGTATGTATAGTATGTATGTATATATATATGTATGTATATATATGTATGTATATATATGTATGTATATATATGTATGTATATATATGTATGTATATATATGTATGTATATATATGTATAGTATATATATGTATGTATATATATGTATGTATATATTTATGTATGTATATATATGTAATGTATATATATGTATGTATATATATTATTATGTATTGTATAATATATGTATGTATATGTATGTTATATGTATGTAATATGTATGTTTGTATGTATGTATATGTATGTGTATATGTATGTATATGTATGTATATATGTATGTATATATATGTATGTATTATATGTATGTATAGTATATTGTATATATATGTATATGTAGTATATAATATGTATGTATATGTATGTATATATATGTATATATAGTATTATGATATAGTATGTATATTAGTATGTATATATATGTATATATATGTATGTATATATATGTATATATGTATATATATGTATATAATATGTATATGTATATATATGTATAGTATATATATGTATATATAATGTATATATATTTATATATGTATATATATGTATATATATGTATATATATGTTAATTATATATATGTCTATATATGTATATATATATATGTATATATATATATGTATATATTATATATATGTATGTAAATGTATATATATTATATGTATTATATATATGTATATATATATGAATTATATATGGTGCTATCTTATATATTATGTTATATAATGTATATATATATATGTATA
>OZ024742.1:220177637-220180137 GCA_964016885.1 Eledone cirrhosa | reverse complement strand
TACTGGACATTGCTGAGTTTTTGAGTATCAGGTATTTGGAGGCCATGGGTTTAGCATAGTGTGAGTGGAGAATTTGGGCTCTCTCGTCTGTAGTGTTAATCCAGAGTTCTGTGTCTAATACAGGTAGTCTATTGTTAGGGTGTTTGGAAGGGAAGTCTATAGTTACAGTTATACTCTGGTGTATGGAATTAGCTATCTGCTGGATGCTTTCCATCGTGCTACGTTCTAAATCAAACTTGTTAGTGCTCTCTAGTGGGGGTGTTCTTATAACTATATTGATATCGTCTACATAACGAGAGTACATGATGAGGTCTATGGAGCTTTCATTAAGGAGATCTTTAAGTCTCCTTTCCCACCATACCATGAAAAGGTTGGCAACATCACCAGCTATGCTGACGCCGATGGCTGCTCCCTCATTTTGGGTGTAGATTTTCTCATTGAACTTAAATATGTGGCCCTTTAGGGTAGTTTTGATACTAGCCCCTATTGCATGTGTGACCATTTTTCTTACCTGATCAGTGTTTTGGAGGGTCCGTATGGCTTTGGTCCACCCAATCCACCTTCCTATGGGAGTCTTTTTAGCCATTGAGGTTATGGTGGGGGGTCTACCTCTTATAGGTCTACTAGGGCAGAAACATCTAAGGTCATGGCTGTCTAGGTAGTCAGTGTCGTAGGTAAGTCTAAGTAGGAGGCCCAGTTCGTCTGTGTCGACGTCGCAGAACTCCACCTCACTCTCAATGATCATCTCCACACATCTTTTCACAGCAAAATCAATGTTAATGGATGGGTACAGTGACACTACATCCATGCTGCCTATTATGCAGTTGGATAGGCTCCTGTTTTTGTTGCACTCACTGATTCTGCTGAGGAGGTCCTCTGTACTTTCACATACATCTGGGGACATCTTGATTATGGGGCGTATAACCACACAACTATGACGATAGAAATAACGACAACCCCTTAGAGAAACTATTTTTCAACCCAGCTGACAAAACATATAAGATGGGTAATATCTATCCTACGAGGTTACCCTTTAATAAAAGAGTTTGCATACCACAGCAAATAGATGACGAGACGGAGGCACAGTTCACCATAGCTAGAAATAAGATTAGACAGGTAGTAGACAGGTACACTATGAGACAGAGCAGACCAGAGGCCCAACAACTTGGGAGAAAACCTGTAGAAGGCTTGGTTAGCCTCAAGCAGCGCACAAGTGATGGTGAGGTAGTGTGTCTACCCACAGATAAGTCTGGTAGGATGTCAATAGATAGCATGCCGAACTACATCGAGGCAATGCAACCCCACATCACCAACACGAGCGAAGTTGCACAACTAACACACGATGGGAGAGAAAAAATCCTCAACGCTCACATCATGATGTGGACTGACATCCTAAAGCCAAGCAGACGCACTGCCAACAACTTCCAGGCGTCTAACAATGGCATACCACCCTTGTATGGGCTCCGCAAAGACCACAAGACAGTCGACGACCCGACAACAGGACCACCAACAAGACCCGTATGCGGAGCTAATATAGCTAGCAACTACAGGATCTCCTACTTCCTCTCAATGGTTATACGCCCCATAATCAAGATGTCCCCAGATGTATGTGAAAGTACAGAGGACCTCCTCAGCAGAATCAGTGAGTGCAACAAAAACAGGAGCCTATCCAACTGCATAATAGGCAGCATGGATGTAGTGTCACTGTACCCATCCATTAACATTGATTTTGCTGTGAAAAGAAGTGTGGAGATGATCATTGAGAGTGAGGTGGAGTTCTGCGACGTCGACACAGACGAACTGGGCCTCCTACTTAGACTTACCTACGACACTGACTACCTAGACAGCCATGACCTTAGATGTTTCTGCCCTAGTAGACCTATAAGAGGTAGACCCCCCACCATAACCTCAATGGCTAAAAAGACTCGCATAGGAAGGTGGATTGGGTGGACCAAAGCCATACGGACCCCCCAAAACACTGATCAGGTAAGAAAAATGGTCGCACATGCAATAGGGGCTAGTATCAAAACTACCCTAAAGGGCCACATATTTAAGTTCAATGAGAAAATCTACACCCAAAATGAGGGAGCAGCCATCGGCGTCAGCATAGCTGGTGATGTTGCCAACCTTTTCATGGTATGGTGGGAAAGGAGACTTAAAGATCTCCTTAATGAAAGCTCCATAGACCTCATCATGTACTCTCGTTATGTAGACGATATCAATATAGTTATAAGAACACCCCCACTAGAGAGCACTAACAAGTTTGATTTAGAACGTAGCACGATGGAAAGCATCCAGCAGATAGCTAATTCCATACACCAGAGTATAACTGTAACTATAGACTTCCCTTCCAAACACCCTAACAATAGACTACCTGTATTAGACACAGAACTCTGGATTAACACTACAGACGAGAGAGCCCAAATTCTCCACTCACACTATGCTAAACCCATGGCCTCCAAATACCTGATACTCAAAAACTCAGCAATGTCCAGTAGTG
>OZ024742.1:220010137-220165137 GCA_964016885.1 Eledone cirrhosa | reverse complement strand
ACTAACAATGATTGCAAGCCCAACACTCAAACCACTAAGCCGTGCACCTTTACATAATGATATATATACACACACATACATGTATGTATTGATTTATGTATGGATATATACATATATATATATAGGAAAAAGTATGACCCCGATGGCAGAGCTGAAACCGTTTCGACGGCTATTTCTAGTAGTCCAGAAATAGCCGTCGAAATGGCTTGAGCTCTGCCGTCGGGGTCATACTTTTTCCTTTTACTCACTCTACTACCCTAAGTATTGAGTACTCTGGTGCCTTATGGTCCATCTGGTTCCTTAACACAACTCCTTAGTTATATATATATATATATATATGTAACAGTAATATACGTGAACGTATATAGTTATATATATATATATGTGTAACAGTAATATACACGAACGACAAAGCATAAATGAATTGAGAGAGAGACTGAGCATAAGAGGAATCAAATGCTGTGTGCAGGAGAGGCGGTTGCGCTGGTATGGACATATGATGCGTATGAAGGATGACAGCTGCATAAAAAGGTGCAGAGCACTAGAAGTTGATGGAAACCGCGGAGTGGGGAGACCCAAGATGACCTGGGATGAGGTGATAAAAGCCGACCTTACCCAATTACACCTCTCAAAGACAATGACACACGACCGTGACTTCTGGCGTCACGCAGTAATACAGAGTACCCGACCTCCCATGGGTACAAGCTGAAGCATATAGACAATATGCCCCCACACCCCCCACCGCAAGGTGGTCGTGGAGGTGCCATGGCAAAAAAGCACCCAGCCCACACTGTAAAGTGGACGTGTAGGCGCCATGAAAAAGCACCCAGCACTCACTGTAAATGAGGTTGGTGTTAGGAAGGGCATCCAGCTGTAGAAATCAAGCCAGATCAGTTCCTGTATGAGCAAGGCATGGTCAGCCGACCAGACACTGCCCACAACAGGACAACCCGTCAAACCCATGCTAGCGTGGAAGAACGGACGTAAAACGGTGATGATGATGATATATATATATATATAAATGTTTGTGTGTGTGTTTGCTTACCCATGTATTAATGTATTTTCCAATGTAATCATGTTTCTATTGTAATTATGGTATTATCACCATATTTATTGTTGTAATGTCTGTTCAATATATTGATTGATTGATTCAACTTGGACATTACAACAGTAAATACAATGGTAACAGAATTACAATAGAAATATAGTTACACTGGAAAATATAAACACATTAATGCATGTCTAAATACACCCACACATAGGCACACATTCCAATCACAGGAATGGCAGAGGCTGGTGTTTGGCTGTGTGGCAATTTTAGAAACTATTCCTTGTCTTTAACTTTTAGGACCAAATATACTTCTGCAGTTACCAGGCATCTGGCATTTACCAGACATTTGTCATCTGCCAGCTGTACTTCTGGCATCTATCAGAAGTACTTCTGACATCTATAAGAAGTACTTCTGGCATTTATCAGAAGTACTTCTGGCATTTATCAAATATACATCTGGCATTTATCAAATATACATCTGGCATCTATCAGATATACATCTGGCAGGCTATAAGATGTGTCTCTGGTCATTTTTAGATGTGCTTTAGATGGATAATACCAGATAGGATGAAGCCAATGATGAAAAACATTCTATGATCACTGGAACTATTAGGAAAAAGATAGCCAAATCACTCTCTCATCTTAAAAATAGGCAGGATACATTGGATAAGTCAGTGTTGAGTATACAAACATGAGATGGTTCTAGTTTGAATGTCTTTGAATATAGGTCTGCTAGATTGAGGCTGATCTTGGGCTAAATAACTGCAACAATCAGATGGTAACAAAGACATGGAGCAACTTTTAATTGGTGGGGCATCTGAAATAATTCTGTGTCCTCAATATTGACATCCCTGCAGACTATTGATGTGAGTGGAAAGTTAATGATCCGTACTTCAGTGTGCACTATTCATTGATATTCCTTCTAAGGCAGTGATCTGGCAGTTGCGTCGAATGAATTACCTCATGGTAATTGTTCCAACTCTGTATACTCAGTGTTCAAATCATACTGAGCTCAACATTATCTTTCACCCTTTTAAGCTTATTAAATTATTATGGCATACCCCAAATTATCATGACAGATCCTATGTCATCTCTTGTGTGGTTTAGTTTCTTGAGGTTATTCTTCTCAACTGTGTCCAGTGTCTCCCTTTTCTCCCTCTGCCATTGTTCTGTACTCAGCACTTTTTAAATACAATTTTTGCTCTTTTTATGCATCACATAACCATACTAGTACAATTGTTTCTCTTACACTCAGATTTTCTCTCAGTTCACTTTTGTTTTGTCATTCATGTACACTAATATTAGATACATAATAGTGCACACATACCTAATTTTATTTTAGTTACTGCTGATGTTATTCACTCAAGGCTCACATCTTGCTGACATGTAGCATAGTTCAAACACAAGTATTCACCTTGAATTGGTTTTGTACCAGAATGTGATGAATGCATTGAAGTCTCCTCCAATGTTGTTTGGGAGGGAGTTATGCTGAAGTAGGTAAGATGTGCAGCCTGTAGAGTTAGTTGTTGTGATGGTAGATAGTTATTTATTACTAAGTTAACAAAAAAGCCTGTCAACAAATGCACCAACAGTGTGTGTTTAACATCATATGCAAGCATTGACTTGGCTGGTTGGGACATGTGACACACCTCCCAACTGAGAGACATGCTAATTAGGTCCTGCATTGGTACCCCTATAGAAAGAGGTGAAGAGGACGTCCCAAGATGCACTGGTGTCAGACAATTAACAGGGACTTGAAGCCCATCAACAAAAGTTGGAATGATGTTTAGATAGATGCAACTGATCATGGTCATTGTAGCACTTTGGCTGCCTCATATGTCTTTAAAATGTGGGAGCTTTGAAGTCTAAGTAAGTCTAACATGTTGTTGGCTTTCATTTTGAGTGCTTACAATTCTGCTATATTATAGTTGTGTGATTTCATGTATGCCATAAGATCTCCTTAGTGACTTGGTCAGTTTAGTCGCATTAATGGAACATTTGGAATTTGATGTGTCCTGTATTGAGCTTGTTACTTCATTTCTTGTATAACAGCAACATGAAGTGATTGTAATTATTTTAATTTATTTTACTGTTTCGTCCAGGAGAAGTGGGCAGTGTCTATGACCCATTTCAGAGCCTCCAAGACTAATGAAAGGGTGGGAGGGAATAAGATGTCATTAAACTGGGGATCTGGTTCAAAAGCTTGCTATAGAATGGACTCTGCTAAAGTCACCTAATCATCGGATGATGATGTTAAATCAGGCTATAGACTATGTCTACCATCCAGGTAGGCCACAATAGAATTTGAGCAGCTGGAATGAATATTGTAATTCTGTCAACCAATTGGTCATATACTGATACTTTATTTTATTGAGGTTATGAGTTCAATTCCCAGGCCAGGTGATGTTACGTCCTTGAGCAAGACACTTTATTTCATTGGTGTTCCTTTTGCCAGGAGTTGTAACCGGTAGATAGTATCAGCAACGTTGTTTCCTTGGTCCGATCTGACAAATCCATCTCACTTGGTAAGCAAATGAGATCTGGGATCTTGTTGATTCAGATCATAAATAAAAGGAAACATTATTTTATTGACCCCAAAGATGAAAAGCAAAGTTAAACTTGGTGGAATTTGAATTTAGAACAAATAGAGCAAGGCATTTTGTCTAATGCTTTAATGACTATCAATTTCTTACCTAGACTTTTAGTATTACATTGCAATATGTTTAGATTGTTTTATGTGGTTTATTTTCATATATGAAGTGCTGGAATATTTTGATGAATTCTGTGTGGAACTATTGCGTTGATCAAGCAGACCTATATATATATATATTTTAATAAATGAATATATATATATATATTCATTTATTAAAATAACAGATTAAAGTTTAAGCAAAGAATCGCTGCTTTCACCGTTAACGGCTTTGTCTTTGCGTGTAATTGTTCTCATCGCTCCACATAACGACGTATTATCTTCGCTTTTTTCCGTTCATTGCCAGGGAACATCTTCACGATCCAAAGTATCGTCTTCCTGTTTTCCTTCGTCTGCAACGTTTTTCGAAATATTTACTTCTGCGTTCACAGATTGATTTTTTTTAGTTTCAGAATATCCTGTTAAGAGTGAAAGCAGCGATTCTTTGCTTAAACTTTAATCTATTATTTAAATAAATATTTGCTCTACAATTCTTATATATTTGATATATATTTATCCTTATCGAGCCCTTTTTGGATTGTGGGGTCTATTCTGCATGAAGAACTCGATGTAATCCATATGTTGAAAATGTTGTAGGTTAAGATAAATCTCGGAAAACAATAAAACATTAAAAGGAAAACAGAGTCATGATATAAGTTAAAACAATGAAATAAAAAATCAAGAAAACGGCTGGTGATATGCATGTAAGTAAATATTCTCTTTATTTGATAGTTTGTAACTAACCTTACATAGATCAATAACTGAGTATAGCTACAATGTATTATCATCATCTTGAAACGATCATAGAGCAGTGAAGTATATCTCTAATGACTTGATTTTTTATTTCATTGTTTTAACTTATATAAATATAGTTTCCATTTGTTAATTACGTATATATATATATACGATATTAACAAATGGAAACTATATTTATAAAACCATATTTATTTCATTATACATATTTCAAGGACACCAAGTTAAATTATGTTGTGCTTTCATCAGATAAAATATAATATAGAGCAGTTTTATAAATAAATATTGACATACCCTTAAAGAATGCAACCATTACTGTTGGAAGCTTCCAGATAGTCCGGGTATGTCAATATTTATTTATAAGGGTATGTCAATATTTATTTATAAAACTGCTCTATATTATATTTTATCTGATGAAAGCACACCATAATTTAACTTGGTGTCCTTGAAATATGTATAATGAAATAAATATGGTTTTATAAATATAGTTTCCATTTGTTAATATCGTATTTTTACTCCAATTATTTGTTGAGTGCTTTATATCAGTTATAAAAATATTTGCTTGTTGCATCCCAACAATTTAAATAGAACTTTTACATATATATATATATATATATATATATATTGATGTATCATGTCATTCATGTGATTACACCTGTTCACACTTTTCTTTCTTTGTGTATGTGTGTATATATATATATATATATATATATATATATATACATATATATACATATTATATATATATATATATATATATTAATACTATTATTATTATTATCTAAAATAGTTTTAGCATTAGTAATTTAGTAATTAGTTATAGAGAAAGAGATATAGTTACCTAAACTCACAGATGGATACTTGTTCATCAGATAATTCATAATCTAGTTGCTAGGTAGAATTGGCTTGTTAAATATTCATCATGATAGTGATTTTTATGTTTGCCTCTCTATGCTCGTATGGGTTGGACAAGACATTTTAAAGCCTGTATTCTACATTTAGATGCCCTTCCTAATCCTATCCCATACGTTTTTATAAGTATGGTATATGCTGTTGATCTTCATCAAACCACTCAGCTGCAAGACTTCAGCAAACATCGCTGCTAACATGTCATCAACATTATCAATTAAAATAGATGTTAAATGATGCTGGTATATATATTTATTTTTTCCCAAGTATGAACCTAATGCAACTTTGTAATTTTGCATCTGTTTGTCTTGTTTATTCTTAAACAAACTCTCTCGCTCTCTCTTTTTCTATCTCTCTCTGTTCTCTCTCTTTCTGTTCTCTCTCTCTCTGTTCTCTCTCTCTCTTTCTCTCTCTTTTTCTCCTCTCTCTTTTTCTCTCTCTCTCTCTCTCTCTCTTGTTCTCTCTCTCTCTCTCCTTTTCTCTTTCTCTCTCTTTTTCTCTCTTTTTCTCTTTTCTTTCTCTCCTCTCTTTTTCTTTCTCTCTCTTTTTCCTTCTCTTTTCCTTTCTCTCTTTTTACCTCTCTTTTTCTTTCTCTCTTCTCTCCCTTCTTTTTCTTTCACTCTCTTTTCCCTCTTTTTCTCTCTCTTTCTCTCTCTCTTTCTCTCTCTCTCTCTCTCTCTCTCTCCTCTCTCTCTCTCTCTCTCATATCAGTGATATAAACCTCTTCAAGTCACAGGAAGGGTCTGTAGAAGTGGTTGATTTAGATGTCTTAATTAGCATCAGAATAGGATGGTAGAAGTTTACAGAGCTATTCCCACTGTTGACAACAAAAGGCTTCTCCTACACACAAAAGGAGGAAATATGACGCCTCTGTGCGAAAGTGCGTGCGTAGTGAAAGATGGGCAGTGATTGAGAGAGAATGAAACAACCATGCTTCGTTGGATGTGCAATGTAAATGTGAGAGAAGGCAGAGCTTGGATGAACTGAGGGAGAAACTGGGTTTAAGAGGAATCTGAGGTGGTGTGCTGGAGAGAAGACTATGTTGGTATGGATATGTGATGCACATAGATGATAATCGTTTGGTGGGGAAGTGTCAGGAAATGGCAGTGAAAGGAAGCCGCAATAGAGGTAGACCAAGAAAGACCTGGGCAGATGTTGTGAGAGCTGACCTCAAATTGATGAAACTCACAAAAGTGATGAAGAAATGCGGCAAGTGGAGAAATGATATGCTGAAAAGAACCCGTCCAACCCATGCAAGCAGGGAAAAAGGGATGTAAAAATGATGATGATGCTATATGTAAAGAAATGAACTTATATCAATATACAAAATATTGACTCACTGCACCATAACTGGTGCCAAAATACCAAAAATAGGACTCACTCGTAAATGTTAATGTTATTGATACAACATTTTTAATATCTTGCAAATAAATAACATAGAACAGAAAAATATTATTTACATTACTTTAGCAATGGCCTAGAAGTAAAGGGTTTTAAAATCAACCTGACAAAGACTTAGGTCCTAGTAAGCAGAAGGGAAAACAGAGCCCTAATCCCCTCAAGGAAATGGCCTTGCTCAGTGTGTAGGAAAGGTGTAGGTAGAAATTCGATCCTCTTTTCTAAATGCAAACTATCAGTACACAAGAGATGAAGTGGGATCTAAGAATGTAGGTTTTATATGTAGCTGTTGCACTGGAGCTGTAAGTAACAAATGACCACAGGAAAGTTTGGTAGAAACAGTAGACACCTTCTGGTAATTGGGTGACCAAATTAGCAGTGGAGGTGGGTGTTGTGAAAGTACAGTAACCATAATGAAAATGGGATGGAAGAAGGTGAAGGAGCTACTACCACTACTAACTACAAAAGGCTTTTCCCTCAAAATGAAAGGCAGACTGTATGATGTGGCAATGTTGCATGGTAGGGAGACCTGTATGCTGTGTGCAGAGGACTTGTGAAGATTAGAAAGTATTGAAGCTTGCATGATCTGATGGATGTAGTATATAGAATGGCAAAGCGTAAATGAAGTGGGAAGGCGCAGGAAGACTTAGGATGATGTGATAAAAGCTGACCTTGCACAATTGCACTTCTCAAAGGTGATGTCACAGGACATGGTGTTATGCAGTAATACAGAAAATTCCCCTTCCATGAACACAGGTTGAAGCATACATCTAGTGTGCACCACCTTCACCTCCACCCCCTTTCATTTACCTCCCATGTCCTAACACTTCACCCCTCACACACGCCCATATACCCACCTCCCTAATCCACACACATCCCCCACAAAGTGGTCGTATAGGTGACATGACAAAACGCATCCAGCCCACACTGTAAAAGTGGTCGTGTAAGTGACATGACAAAACGCATCCAGCCCATACTGTAAAGTGGTTGTGTCGGTGACATGACAAAAAGCACCCAGTACTCACTGTAAATGTGGTTGGTGTTAGGAAGGGCATCAAGCTGTAGAAACCATATATACAGTACTAATATGTTGATAAAATAAAATACCTGTAATGTACTGGGATAATTGCTGGCCTTGTGCCAAAAGTAGAAACAATTATATTATTTATTTATGCTCTACTACTTTCCACCACCATTCACAATCTGGGGAGATGGTCATAATTGGACCTTGGGTAGCGCTTTTTGTTCAATGTAAATAAATCATGTATCAGCTCTCATACCAGATTAAGTGTTGTTTTACTTTTTCATATCTACCAGTTTTTTTACTAGACAAACATTCACTCACACAGGTATATATATATATATATATATATATATATATATATATATATATATATTGTTATACTTGGGGAGGGTCATATTTGTGTAATATTGCCAGAATTAATAACAGAACACACTCACGGTTTGGTTGGTTTTCGCTTCTGTGTCTTTTATATCGATAATCTAATTTATTCGGTCCTCAATGTTGCCATTGACTGACCGACGGTCAAAAATAATACAGATACAATATAGACACAAACACATATATATAGTTTATCAAAGTTCTTTTGTTGCACACCTGCAACATCGTCAGTGGTGCTATTGTTTCCTCCCGTTACATTGTATGTCTACACCATTTTTATTTAGTCTGTCTATATATTTATTTATTTATTTGTTTGTTTGTTTGTTTATTTTATTTTGTCTTCTTTGCGCATGCGTTTGCATGTGTGTATAGTGTTTTGTTTGATGTGTGTTCGTGATTGTATTCTATGTATTCTATCTTTACTAGTGTGTGTTTATATGTGTTTGTTGTTATTGTGCTTGTGTATGTATTTATTTATTTATTTATCTATTTATTTATTTATTTATACTTCTCTTAGGTCAGTGTTGTTTGTTTGAGTGTTGTTATTCCATTCATTCTTTCTGTTTAGTCTTGGCCTTCTAAGTTCTATTTCACTGGCCTCTCTGATTTTACAGTTTATCCGGGGGTTTACCTTACATATGATACATTTCCGGAGCTGGAAAAGTGTTTCACAAAAATACGTTGGAATGCAAAAGTAAACAACAACAATAACGGTAGTAGTAATATAAACAATAACTCTGAGTATAGAAATAACAGCCATAACAATAACAATAGCAGGAGAGTGAGAAATAGTAATAATGGTAATAATACTAACGATAGACAGAACAACAACAACCACAATAATAATTGTTTCTACTTTAGGCCCAAGGCCAGCAATTACCCAGTGCATTACTGGTACTTTATTTTATCGACCCCGTAAGGATGAAAGGCAAAGTCAACCTCGGCGGGATTTGAACTCGGATCGTAAAGTGACGTAACTATGCTGGAAAGCATGGCGTCCGACCCTCTACCGATACTGCCAATCCACCGCCCTTGCCAATCCAAATAATAATAATAGAAACATTAACCACAGACACAGCAGCAGCGACCACAGTAGTAACAACGGTAACAATACGAACAACAACAACAATAACCACAGTGGTAATAATGGAAATAATACATGTAGCAACATTAATGATAGACACAACAAAAACAAGAAACATAATAAAAGTAACAACCACAATGGTAGAAATAACAGTAACAACAACAATAACGGTGAAGTAAACAACAATACATCTAGCAATCATAACAATAATAATAATGCTAATGATAGGAACAACAACAACCACCATGATAACAATAATAGCAACACACACAACTATGACGATAGATATAATGACAACCCCTTAGAGAAACTATTTTTCAACCCAGCTGACAAAACATATAAGATGGGTAATATCTATCCTACGAGGTTACCCTTTAATAAAAGAGTTTGCATACCACAACAAATAGATGACGAGACAGAGGCACAGTTCACCATAGCTAGAAATAAGTTTAGACAAATAGTAGACCGGTATACTAAGAGACAGAGCAGACCAGAAGCCCAACAACTTGGGAGGAAACCTGTAGAATGCTTGGTTAGCCTCAAGCAGCGCACAAGGGATGGTGAGGTAGTATGTCTACCCACGGATAAGTCTGGTAGGATGTCAATAGATAGCATGCCGAACTACATCAAGGCTATGCAACCCCACATCACCAACACGAGCGAAATTACACAGCAAACACATGATGGGAGAGAGAAAATCCTCAATGCTCACATGATGATGTGGACTGACATCCTAAAGCCAAGCAGACGCACTGCTAACAACTTCCAGGCGTCTAACAATGGCATACCACCCTTGTATGGGCTACGCAAAGACCACAAGACAGTCGACGACCCGACAACAGGACCACCAACAAGACCCGTATGCGGAGCTAATATAGCTAGCAACTACAGGATCTCCTACTTCCTCTCAATGGTTATACGCCCCATAATCAAGATGTCCCCAGATGTATGTGACAGTACAGAGGACCTCCTCAGCAGAATAAGTGAGTGCAACAAAAACAGGAACCTATCCAACTGCATAATAGGCAGCATGGATGTGGTATCACTGTACCCATCCATTAACATTGATTTTGCTGTGGAAAAATGTGTGGAGATGATCATTGAGAGTGAGGTGGAGTTCTGCGACGTCGACACAGACGAACTGGGCCTCCTACTTAGACTTACCTACGACACTGACTACCTAGACAGCCATGACCTTAGACGTTTCTGCCCTAGTAGACCCATAAGAGGTAGACCCCCCACCATAACCTCAATGGCAAAAAAGACTCCCATGGGAAGGTGAATTGGGTGGACCAAAGCTATACAGACCTCCCAAAACAATGATCAGGTAAGAAAAATGGTTGCACATGCAATAGGGGCTAGTATCAAAACTACCCTAAAGGGCCACATATTCAAGTTCAATGAGAAGATCTACACCCAAAATGAGGGAGCAGCCATTGGCATCAGCATAGCTGGTGATGTTGCCAACCTTTTCATGGTATGGTGGGAAAGGAGACTTAAAGATCTCCTTAATGAGAGCTCCGTAGACCTCATCATGTACTCTCGTTACATAGACGATATCAATATAGTTATAAGAACATCCCCACTAGAGAGTACTAACAAGTTTGATTTAGAATGTAGCACAATGGAAAGCATCCAGCAGATAGCTAATTCCATACACCAGAGTATAACTGTAACTATCGACTTCCCTTCCAAACACCCTAACAATAGACTACCTGTATTAGACGGAACTCTGGATTAACACTATAGACGAGAGAGCCCAAATTCTCCACTCACACTATGCTAAACCCATGGCCTCCAAATACCTGATACTCAAAAACTCAGCAATGTCC
Source organism: Eledone cirrhosa (assembly GCA_964016885.1). NCBI lineage: Eukaryota > Metazoa > Mollusca > Cephalopoda > Octopoda > Eledonidae > Eledone > Eledone cirrhosa. The sequence goes on along the minus strand of OZ024742.1, from coordinate 220,154,019 downwards.
AGTAGTGCTAAGTTTAATATTCTGATCGCAGATTTGGTACGAGTGATGAAGAATGTGTCCCGCATGTGTGACCCAACAGAAATGGAAAGACACATCCAACACTTCATCAACCGCATGCAGTTCTCTGGCTACAATCAAAGAGACAGAGTCAGAGTATACGAAGGAGCCATGGAGAAGTATAAGACCCTCATAGAACTGGACATGAAAGGAATTTGCCCATTATACAGGAGCAAATCATGGAATAGCTTAGACAGGGTTAGACATAAGATAGGGAAAGCCACCTCATGGTACGACAACCAGAGATACCAGAGTGTCATGTTTGTGGACGCTACCCCTGGAGGGAAATTAGCTAACCAGTGTAGAAAGGCCCTGAGAAAGACCCACTTAAAGATTAAGGTGGTAGAAAAGCCAGGAACCACCATAAAATCCCTGATCAGCAAAACCTACCCTTTTAAGAAAACCCACTGTACTAATAGGAAATGTATCATATGTAAGGTAAACCCCTGGATAAACTGTAAAACTAGAAATGTAGTCTATAGCATAAGACAACATACATAGGCGAGACAGCTCGTAGCATAGGTGAAAGGATAGACCAACACTGGGGGGAACTAAAAGGACGAAAAAACGGGTCAGTACTATACGAACATGCCAGACAACAACACGACGGTAACATAGACAACATAGAAATTAGAATAATATCTAAACATAGAAATGACCCAGCAGATAGGCAAATCAGAGAGGCCAGTGAAATAGAACTTAGAAGGCCAAGACTAAACAGAAAGAATGAATGGAATAACAACAACACCCAAACAAACAACACTGACCTAAGAGAAGTATAAATAAATAGATAAATAAATAAATAAATACATACACAAGCACAATAACAACAAACACATATAAACACACACTAGTAAAGATAGAATACATAGAATACAATCACGAACACACATCAAACAAAACACTATACACACATGCAAACGCATGCGCAAAGAAGACAAAATAAAATAAACAAACAAACAAACAAATAAATAAATAAATAAATATATAGACAGACTAAATAAAAATGGTGTAGACATACAATGTAACGGGAGGAAACAATAGCACCACTAACGATGTTGCAGATGTGCAACGAAAGAACTTTGATAAACTATATATATGTGTTTGTGTCTATATTGTATCTGTATTACTTTTGACCGTTGGTCAGTCAATGGCAACATTGAGGACCGAATAAATTAGATTACCGATATAAAAGACACAGAAGCGAAAACCGAAAACCAACCCAACAGTGAGTGTGTTCTGTTATTAATTCTGGCAATATTACACAAATATGACCCTCCCCAAGTATAACAATATTTGTTTCGACACACGATTTCATATAAAAAACCTCGCAAAACTAATTCATCGCCGTTATATATATATATATATAAATTACACAATAATCAAAGTTATGTTCAAATCATTTAATTGCTGACAATCGTTTCTTCCAGACTATTGTTTGGAGTCATCGGAGCACTAGCAATGTTTGTACATATAGTTAATCTCCTATTCAACTGAACAATCATATAGATACATGGATATTAATGCTGTCAACAACAGTTTCGTATTTACAGAGTGGAATAGATGCAACATATATTACAAGAGAATTGTACAATAATTAAAATTAAAAAGCACAAAGTGGAATGCATGTGACAGATATCACAAGGGAATAGTATAATTAAAGAGGCATTAAGGAGAAAAGTTACTTGTAAAACGAGGACACATGTGCGTGGTCCGATGACTCACAACAAAAGTTTGGAAGAAACGATTGTCAGCAATTAAATGATTTGAACATAATTTTGATTATTGTGTAATTTATATTCCTGCTCTGTAAAACATCTGATGTTCTTACATTGAGCTTACTGGTAATAAGGTAATAATAAATTACTGACCTTTCCTGTTTATAATTATATATAGGCGGTGGATTGGCAGTATCGGTAGAGGGTCGGACTCCATGCTTTGAAGTATAGAGTTACCTCCCTGTATGATCTGAGTTCAAATCCCGCCGAGGTTAACTTTGCCTTTCATCCTTACGGGGTCGATAAAATAAAGTACCAGTAATGCACTGGGTAATTGCTGGCCTTGTGCCAAAAGTAGAAACAATTATTCCATATATATATATATATATACATATATATATATATAGACTTTCTGAATTTGTTTAGCAAGATTCTTTATCTGAAATCGTGTGTTGAAACCGATATTGTTATACTTTGGGAGGGTCATGTTGCCAATAAGAAACACACGCACCAGTTGCTTTCACTTCAATTTATTATATAACAATAAATAAATAAATAAACAAATAGATAAATGAACACAAACACACACAGACACCCGGATGTGGCGCATGCGCAAACTGAGCACACAACACACACACAGAAACAAAATGGCGTAGGATAGAAGAAAGGAAAGGCACAGAAACAAAGAAAGGAATCCCCAGTCACTGAAGAGGTCACAGAGTGTGTGACGAAAGGACTATGACTATATATAAACAACTATCTGGTTGTGGAACCAACCAACCAACCAAAAATTTATAAGTTTGTAGATTTGTAAATTTATAAATTTATAAATATATAATAAATTGAAGTGAAAGCAACTGGTGCATGTGTTTCTTATTGGCAACATGACCCTCCCAAAGTATAACAATATATATAGACTGTTCATGTTCAATCTATCAAATTCACTCACAATGCATCATTCAACCTGGGGTTATAGTAAACACTTGCTTGGTGAGGAGGGTGATATTTGGACAACCTACAGGATGAAATAAAAGACCTGGCAAAGGGCAGAGGAACTTAGCAGAGTCAACGGCCATCCAAATAGTATTTTTTTTTTTTCACCTGAGAGTGAAAGGCCCCCAGTTATTGTCACAACACCTTTCTGGGTGAGGGAAACTCTGAAAAAAACCTGCAGCTTCGGAAGCATCCGATGATGTTGACCAGTTCTCCTTTTCGTGTAGTGCTTTCGATGTTCAGAGAGTGGGATTGGTCGAGTACAAAGCCTTCCCCCACTGAAGAAGCCTTCAAAGCACAGGCATTGTTTGTGCAGGATATGTTACAGGTTTGTGTGGCTGGCCGTAGTCTAAAAGTGCACCATTTTCTGTAATCTGACAAGCGATTGCAATACTCTTAGCAGAGTTTGCAGCCACCATGTCTATATATGTATATATATGTGTATATATATATATATATATATATATATATATGGGAGAAACAAAGAGTGGGATCATCATTATTTAACATCCATTATTCCATATATATATATATGGTGGATTGGCAGTATCAGTAGAGAGTCGGACACCATGCTTTGCAGCATAGAGTTACGGTCCTTTATCGTCTGAGTTCAAATCCCGCCATGGTTAACTTTGCCTTTCATCCTTATGGGGTCGATAAAATAAAGTACCAGTAATGCACTCTGTAATTGCTGGCCTTGTGCCAAAAGTAGAAACAATTACTCTATATATATATATATATATAGAGTGTTCATGTTCAATCTATCAAATTCACTCACAATGCATCATGCAACCTGGGGTTATAGTAAACATTTGTCCAAAGTGCCACACAGTGGAACTGGACCTGATGGCGCATGATTAAGACAAAAGCTTCTTAACTTAATCACACAGCCAAGCCTTTGCTTATTATGTTGCTTTAGTGTTAGCTTGTGGAGGTGCATGGCCTAGTGTGTTGGTAATCATGATGATGTGGGTTTAATTCCAGGACTGAGTTGTGTGTTGTTTTCTTGTGCAAAACACTTCATTTCACGTTGTTCCGGTATACTCAGTTGAAAATGAGTACCAGCAAAAGATGGGGGTTTAACCTAGCGATGGACTGGCATCCTGTCCAGGGAAAGTCTTGTACTCCCAGTTGCTTAATGCCACGGAAACCAAGATAAGTACCAGCATGATGAGCCTCTAGGCTCAAGACAGATTTTTTTTTGTTTTTAGAATCTTAGCTTGATTGGCAAGTCAGTAATGAATGTTGAGATGAAGTCTACAAACACTATTTTAACATATATGGTTGCTGTGTTCAGTACACTGTGAGTAACTATCAAGACTACTAGACTCATTTCAGTTTTAGCAAATATCAGAGAAGCTGCATGGCATCAACACCTCAGTTGGAATCTTTATTTTAGCCATCAATATTGTCTAAAAATATCCCCATATCTTCAAAATGCATTTGTAATGTTTAATATCATGGCAGTTTCATTGTGTAATTTCCCTGTAGGTATCTCCTTATAATATGCTGGTTGTATAACCTCAAGTCAGACCTTATCAAGCAGACAGACACAGATACAGACACGCACACACACACACACACACACACTTAGATTTATCATGTGATTAACACCTGTTCATGTAGTTCTTTCTTGAGATATATATATATATATATATATATGTGTGTGTGTACGTGTGTATATGTATATATACATGTGTATATGTATATATACATGTGTATATGTATATATACATGTGTATATGTATATATACATATGCATATGTAAATATATTATTATTATCTAAAATAGTTTCTAAATCAATAATATTTATTGATATCATTTTCTTGTGCTAGGAGGGGCAACCAGCTCTGAAATCTCTCACATTATATATGCTTGGATACATATATTTGTTCTAACCATGTAACTACTTTATCTATACATTGTATTTTGTTTGATGCTGTGTATCCTCTATCAGGCCTGTCTCTATACTCATATCATTTTAGTTAAAGGCATACACTATCGGTAGAGGGTCGGACGCCATGCTTTGACGCATAGAGTTACGGCCCTTGCTATTCTGAGTTCAAATCCCGCCGAGGTTAACTTTGCCTTTCATCCTTATGGGTCGATAAATTAAGTACCAGTAATGTACTGGGTAATTGCTGGCCTTGTGCCAAAAGTAGAAACAATTATTAATAATTAGTCATTTGGCATCTAGTTGACATCCAACCATTTTTCTTTTAATACAGCAACATGACGCCAATCAAAATTCTGAAATCTATCTAGAATATTGAATTTTGAGGTTTCAGAGACTATCAATTAATGTTCAATAAAAAGGTAATATTCAGATTGTGTGTGTGTGTGCATGCGTGTGTTAAGGTGTGTGCATGCATGTATGCGTGTGTGCGTTTCTGTGTCTGCGTGAGTGTATGTGGTGGGGATCTACAGAATTAATTATATTCACATTGTAGAAAAGAATCCTATCTTTCATCACCATCATCTTATGATGATGATGAGTAAGATTCTTCAGTTTTGGGGTTATCAAAAAAATAATCATTATTTTTATTTTTTTGTATTATGTTTCTCCCAATTATTTGTTGTCTTAATTCTCATCTCATTATCGTCATTACCATTAGAGAAGAGAAGAAAAAATATCTATTTTCCTGTATTATAAGTATGAGTTATTTTCTATTGAACATAAACACAGAATAATTATATTGTAAATCACTTTTAAATTAACAAATGATTTATGTGTTTTAAGTTAATTTACATTATTAAAGAATGAAATATAATATTATATTGAACATATGAAAGTAAATTCCAGGTAATCATCATCATCATCATCATCATCATCATCATCATCATCGTTTAACGTAATCATTTTATTTATCTATTTATTGTATTCATTTTCTAATGTGTATTCTCTAACCAATAAGCCACATGGCAAGTTCAATTCCTGTTGCTCCTTCTGCCAAATTGGTCTAATTTGATGAGTTCCATCCAACTCAGTAAGAAAATGATCTGGGATCTTCTCAATCAAACTCTATCTATATCATACACAGTGAAGATATTCCATGTAAAATGTTTCTATGGTAACTTGATATTAATTTCTTATTTAAACACAAGGTCAGAAATTTTGATTAAATCAACTTCAGTACTTAATGGATAGAAAGTGAGAAAGAGATATAGAGGAAAAATTGAACCCAGTAATAGACTGGTACTTTTAAATGACCTCGAAAGGATGAAAGGCAAAGTTGACCTGGCAAAAAACATGTTATTCCTGTTAAAAGCCTTAAATTGAATGCTTTTGCGGTTAGTAGGATTGTAACTGAGTAATTAAAAAAGTAATCATTATAAAAATACACTGCATATGGGTACAGACATGTCTTTTACTATAGCCTTGAAATAGAAATTGGAAGTCTGTTTTGTATATATATATATACAGGTCCTCTCCTAGCATTAAACTTGTCTAGATGGGATATATTTGTCCTACCCAACTAACCTATACCATTTGAGCTTCGGTATATGTCCTAGGTTTCTGGACAATTACAAAAGCCAAAGGAAAAAAGACCCACATCGCTCATTCTTCTGCTTATGTGACATCAATCCCCTTAATTCTGGCAAGGGTCCAATGATATCACTGAGTCCTATACTTTTGGCAAGGCTGCCCCCCACCCTTCAACTCTTCTGGGTTGCTGGGGACATTTTCCATGTCCAAATTCTTGGTGGTTTGTTGTGTGTAAACCAACAGAATACATAGCTTACTTAAAAACAAGCATAGGTTTACATCAGGAATGATATCTGGTTGTAGAGTACTGTCTCAAATAGTCTCATCCAGCCCATGCCAGCAAAAATAGTAGATTTAAAAACAATGATGATGATAAGATTCATTTAGTATTAACAAATTTAGTGACTTAGTGGTTAGATAATTGGATTCACAATTGTGAGGTTGCAAGCTTGATTTCCGGACTGGTCGATATATTATTTCCTTCAATGAGACTCTTTATTTCATGCTGCGCTTTCTGCCAGGAGTTGCAACCTGGAGTTAATATCAGCAATGGAAAGATTGTTTCCTTGGTCTAATTTGACAAATTCCACCCTACTCCATAAGCAAAGATCTGGGATCTTCTCAATCAAACTCTATCTATGTCATACACAGTGAAGATATTCCATATAAAGTTATTCTATGCTAACTTAATATTAATTTCTTATTTAAGCACAAGATCAGAACATTTGGGGGAAGGATAACGTTGATGAAATCAACCCCAGTACTTAATGGATAGAAAGTCTCAAGAAAAGTCTGGGATCTTATCAATCAATTTCTCCATCCCCATCCATTAGCAAACTACAGAAATAAATAGGGAAATATTTGAAGGATAAAAAGCAAAATGGAATTGAAAATTACAATAAAAATATTAAGTGTTTGTAAATAACTTTTATCTTTTCAGATCTATAAAATCTGTGTGTTGTTAATCAGTGGTTTTTCTGAATTGAAATAATAATCCCAGCACAACTGTACTTATGATTATAAATTATTTATTATCATGAATACAGCTGTAACAAATATACACATGATATAGCCTCACATAAATATTTTATTAGTGATCAGGATACACAGCATGTTTGTAAGTAATTAATTTAAAAACAGTAATCACTTAGAATTCCTAGTTGATGGGATGTTTAGCTACCAGCTGGGAGGGCAGCTGCTGGTGTCATGTCATCAGCATTGTTTTTTTGTGTCCTGGGCATTTATCACTAAACTAGCTTGGTCTACCTAGCTGGAAATAGCTAGAGCAAATTAGGAAGGGCTTTTCACCTCATATAACGGCAGTAACTGATAATTCAATAAGTGGTTTGTTAGCTTACATATGTTGAGTTTAGGGTACATATTTAAGGGTAGTTACTACTAGTACTTTAGATTTTGAAAAAAATGATGAATTGACAGAATAATTATGAAATCATAGAATCATCATCATCATTTAACATCCATTTTCCTTGCTTACATGGGTTAAATGAGTTGTCATGTTATGAGAAAAGTCAGGTCCGGAGAACAAATCATGCTCATATGGATCTGTATTATGGCTTGGTTTCTATGGCTAGATGCCTTTCCTAATGTCAGCTATGTTATTGAATGTGTGCAATATATTTTCTGGCTCTCTGCTATGGGCAAATTTGCCTTTCATCCTTTGAGGCCAATAAAAAAAGTAGCAATCTTGCATAATAAATGGCCAGAGATGCTAAAATGTTGGAGGAGAGCAGAACAGCAGGGGTCTTCAGAGAAAAAAAAAATACCCCGCAAACAAATGTTTCAGCCCTTAAATTCTTTACATTCTCTATTCAAATTCCACCAACTATTTCAGTCCTTGTTGTGGCAAGACATGGATTTTGGGGAGACATTTAATGGGATACGTCTCGAGTTTCAGACAGAGCCAGTGGCAGACTGGCTAGGTTGCCAGGTTGCCCGATGGCAAGTGGGCCCACCATAGTATTTCAAGGGCTAATGCTTTGCTTTCAAAAAATATCTGAAGTCTTAGAGAAAGAATAACAATTAGAAGATAAAACAAATAAAACAGTTAAGCAAAGCATTAGGTCAAACAAATCCTCTGGGAATTAATAGAAACCAAAATATATGATAGTACAAATAGTTGGAATCAGTGGTTGTATATTAGTATCCTGAGAGAAGGTACCAGCATATTTTCTTGTTGCTCGTAGCTTTGTTTAAATTACTTCTCAATATGTGTATCATATCGAATGAATAGAAGCAAACACACATACACCCGGTCCAGTGGCGTGCAGAGCTCTGGTGATGCCCAGGGCAAATCTTGATTGTATGCCCCAAAGACTCAAGTATAAGACCTAATATACTGAGATATATTATAAGAAAGGAAAACATATTGAATATATAAACATAGATGAAACATGAAATAAATGCTTTATTCATTTTGATATAAATCAATCAAATTTATTAAGTTTGTTTCCCCAAATGATCCAAAAGATGCCCGGGGTCAATGCACCCCCCCTCCCCTGCATGCTACTGTCCAGGTCCGAATACGAAAGAGCTGAACTCCCACTGTCATCACCTCCATCTCTCTCACCTTCACCATCTCTCACTATTATGAGCTAATAACGAATGTTTAGAAAGTAAAGGAAACACAAACATAGAGATAGACAGTTCCCCTCATCAGTTGTCTGCTGCAGGTTTCAGATGTTTCGGTGCATATATACATAAGGGACAATAAGAATTGTAGTTTTTTGTTAACTTTATTTCATATTACAATTTGTTTCGGGATCACATGATCACCCAAGCTGGTTGGTATGGAAACAAATTGTAATATGAAATAAAGTTTACAAAAAGCTTCAATTCTTATTATCACTTTATATACACTTTGCAAACTACAGCCGCCTTAAACCTGGAGCACAACCGAATGAGAGACGGACACAGTAACAGATTCGAGTGCTTCGACCAGCGTCGCCACTAGTAACTACAAGCTACACACCTAATAACCTATATGTATCATCATCATCATCATCATTTTACGTCCACTTTTCCCTGTTTGCAAGAGTTGGATGGGTCCTATTCAGCACAGCATCTCTCCACTTGTCACTGTCCTTTGTCATCTCTTTGGTGAGTTTCAGTGATCTGAGGTCTGCTTTCACCACCTCCGCCCATGTTTTACTTGGTCAACCTCTACTGCGTCTTCCTTCTACTGGGATTTCTTGGCACTTCTTTATCCAGCGGTCTGATCACCTAGGTACCGGAAGCTATCAACCACTTCTTTAGAACCCACCTATATTGGAAAAATGTGTCTATAACTGCGATTACTACTGTCAACTTTCCCTGTACATCTACTGCATACGTAGTTTCCCCTACCTGTTAGTTTGCCTGCTATCCCACTACATCTCTTGTGTACCCAAGATCTGCATTGTGTACATTTTATGGAATTTATGCCAGTTTCTTTCCTACATATCGAACATGGCCACTTCCCTGATGGAAATGGAGTATTGTCCTCTCTTCTACTCATCAACACTTTTGTCTTAGCTATGTTCACTCTCGGTTCTCTTGATTCCAACAGCTGTTTCCATAGCCAGAATTTATTCTCTAGCTCCTCTACCTATTCTGCTATAAGAGCCAGATCATCAGCATAGAGAAGTTCCCATGCCATCCAGTCTTAAACTCCTCTGTTATGGCTTGGAGGACTATAATGAACAAGAGCGGGCTGAGGACCGAACACTGATGTACACCTACTTGTATCTGGAATTCCCCACTAAACTCCATACTTACTCTCACTTGACTGACAGCACCCCTGTACATAGCTTGCACTGCCCTCACAAGCCATTCCTCTACACCTAGTTTCCTTAGGGACCACCAGATGACAGATCGGGGTACCCTATCAAAGGCCTTCTCTAGGTCCCACAAAAGCTAAGTGTAGTGGCTTATTCTTCTCTAAGAACCTCTCTTGTAGTTGTCTCACTAAGAAGAGGGCATCTGTTGTACTTTGCCGAGGCACAAAACCAAACTGCATCTCATCTAATTTGACCCTTTCCCTAATCAGTTGCGCTAATATTCTCTCTGCCACTTTCATAACCTGATCCATCAGCTTTATTCCCCTATAATTGCTCCTCTCTAGAGCATCCCCTTTAACTTTGTAGCAATTTATGAGAATACTGCTGCACCAGTCTTTGGGTATGACACCACCATATGTAACTTGATTGATGATGCATGCAACCAGTTTAATGCCTACTTCACCTGATGCCTTCAGCATCTCAGCAACTATCCCCGACGGTCCAGCAGCCTTACCATTCTTCATTTCTTTAATTGCCTCCCGTATGCTATATTCGTCAATCTCAATAGCTCTCACACACACACACACACAGACACAGACACACACAGACACACACACAGACACACACAGACACACACAGACACACACAGACACACACAGACACACACAGACACACACAGACACACACACACACACACACACACACAGACACACACACACAGACACACACACACACACACAGACACACACACACACACACAGACACACACACACACACACAGACACACACACACACACACAGACACACACAGACACACACAGACACACACACACACACACACACACACACACACACACACACACACACACTCACACACACACTTGTGTGTAAACACTAAATCCCCCCCCCCCTATGAAGAATTCACCTCTCAACATACTCATAATTAGCAACCTCATAGTCAGGACGAGACGTACTCGACAACAGAAGAGGACTATCATCAGGAGAAAAATATGGAAGCTAAAGGACCCCACAACCAGTAAGAAATTTAAAAGCATATTACTTGATGCTTTTGATAGTAAGGAAGAGCAATTAGAGTCGTACAATATAGAGGAACAGTGGGAATTCCTGAAAGCTAACCTGCTGAAGGCGACAGATGAAATCTGTGGCTGGAGCAGACCTATAGGCAGGAGGAGAGTAACTTGGTGGTGGAACAGTAAGGTGGAGGGGTCAATCAAGGCCAAAAAGCAGGCTTGGAAAGCATGGCAGGATGGGGGAAGTAGAGAAGACTATCAAGTGGCCAGGAAGGGAAGCTAGGAGACAAGTGTACTTCGCAAGAAGGGAAGCAGAGGAAAGAAAGTTCAAGCATGTTCTACAACGTGAGGACCAAAAACGTGAGGTGTTCAGGATTGCTATGCAATGTGTCAAAGAAAACCATGATATTGTCTGGGAGAAATGTGTCCTTAATGATGATGGTGTACTTGCCATCACTGACGCTGATAAGAAGGTAGCTTGGAAGTGTCATTACGAAAGGCTACTAAATGAGGAGAATAAATGGGAGAAAGACAGTCTCCCCCACATCGATCCAATAGAGGGACCAGCAGTGCAAGTTGAAGGTAGTATAAGTAAGGCGATCAAAGACATGAAGACAGGCAAGGCGGCTGGGCCTTCAGAAATAGTTGCTGAAATACTGAAAGCATCTGGAACGGTGGGACACACTATGGTCACCCGGATAGTAAACCAAGTCATACAGAATGGGGTCGTTCCGAAGGACTGGCATAGCAGCATCATCATTAACTGCTACAAGGGTAATGGAGATGCCCTAGATAGGGGAAACTATAGAGGCATTAAATTAATTGACCAGGTCATGAAGGTCACAGAAAAAGTAATAGCTCAACTAATCAGAGAGCGAATTGATCTAGATGAAAATGCAGTTCGGGTTTGTGTCAGGTAAAAGTACAACAGATGCTCTTTTCATTGTACGACAACTACAGGAGAAGTACCTAGCTAAAAGCAAACCCCTATACTTAGCTTTTGTTGACTTGGAGAAAGCCTTTGACAGAGTACCTCACTCGATTATCTGGTGGGTTCTTAGAAATCTAGGTGTTGATGAATGGCTTGTGAGAGCTATACAAGCCATGTATAAAGAAACAGTCAGCAAGGTTAGAATTAACAACGAATATAGTGAAGAGTTTAGCGTAAAAGTTGGTGTTCATCAGGGCTCCGCCCTTAGCCCCCTACTATTTATTATTGCCCTTCAGGCTATAACATATGGGAACTCCTATATGCAGATGATCTAACGCTCATAGCTGAATCAATGGCTGAACTAGAGAAGAAATTCCAAACATGGAAGCATGGCCTAGAATCAAAAGGCCTTAAAATTAACCTGTCTAAGACTAAAGTTCTAGTTTGTAGGAAGGAAAATAGGGTACTGGTCCCATCTGGGAAATGGCCATGCTCAGTGTGTAGGAAAGGAGTAGGCAGAAACTCTATTTTATGTCCCAAATGCAAAGTATGGGTGCATAAAAGATGTAGTGGGATCACAGGTAAGCTAACTAAGAATATAGATTTTATATGTAGCCAGTGCTCAGGTGCAATAAGTAGCAGCAAGTGCCCACAGAATACTAGCTCATTCCATGGCACAGATGGTTCTATAGAAATAGTGGACACCTTCCGTTACCTGGGTGACAAAAGCAGCAGTGGTGGAGGGTGCTCTGAAAGTACAGTAGCTAGAGTCAGAACGGGTTAAACCTTCCTATAGATCAAAGGTTCTATAGTTTAAGCCGTTTCTAGACTTCCATGGGACGTTACTCTCTCTTTGTATAGCTAATACTTTAATTGTATCTCTCTCTGTATAACTGTCTATATCTCTTTTTCTGTCTCTCCCTCTGTGTCACTCTCTTTAGAGTGTATGTGTGTGTGTGTAGTTTGCATGTGATTCAACCAACAAATAAACATCTCTCTTATATATATATATAGTGTGAACTTTCTTATTCCTATATACTCTTTCAAAACTAAGTGAGCACTACATTAACTCTGTTTATTGAGAGATATGTGTAACATACAATACTTGTTACTATTTATTTAACAAGTCACATCTCTATTTGGTTATTATCAATTCTACTTCTACTGCATGCAGCAATAATTGTTTCCTTCACATCCCAAGTGTTTTGTGTACTTGTCTATTTGAGAGTAATGTCTCTTGAACTTAGACACAGTTCTTTTAACAGAATATGAACAGCTGACTTCTTAATAATCCTTCAGTTCTCTATAAACAGAGCACAGGCATAGCTGTATGGTTAAGAGTTTCATTTTGTAATTACATGGCTTGACCTGAATCTATAGTGGAAGACATTTATGTAAGGTGCATTGTGTGTGAAATTTAATTAAATGAAACTGTATGAAAGCCTGTCAGAGTGACTACATCTGTTCTTGTGTGGTAGATTTAATCTAGCCCCTGCTTAACACCCTTATTTGGCTTGACAGTACTCATAATAAATTACATACCATTTGAATCAGTTCCAGAGTTTAAAAATGTCATAGGCACTTTCTTTCACTATGCCATGTAAAATAAACAAAACAAAACAAAAAAATAAACAAATAATTCAACTATCCATGCTCCCTTTTATTGTATTGAATGATTATAAATAGAAATACGTTGCCAGCAGTGACTGCATAAAAGATGTAGTTTCATTTCCGTTAGACTAAGTTTTCACACAATGCTCTCCAATTGGTCTGACACAAGAAACAATTAAACCTGTTGTATATATAATAATCCTGAGCTGCAATGAGGTGGCACTAAAAATAGTAGACAAATGTTGTTATCTAGTAAGCTTGGGAATTATCAGCATCAAGTGTTGTTTCCAGGAGAATAAGCTGAGATTACAGAAATATGTGATGGCAATGCATTGTGGTGATTGGCTGAATCTGCAATATTTGCAGGTTAGTTAGTGGTTGAAACTGACACAAAGAGAAATATGCAGAAGCTTATAACTGAATTTATATAAATGCTATGTGAGGTCACTACACAAATCTATCAGATCTATATAAAAAAATATCATTATGGACATGATACATTAGTTTTTAAATGTTTGCTTTTGACTTCTGCAGTTCAATTACTTTCAGTTGTTTTATGAGAATTCTTTGTAATTAAACCATCATTTTTTTATGATGATGATATTTCTAGCTACAAAAATTAATGATGTCTATTGGTATGTGAAACATTCTTATGTATATAGGTATTCAGCAATGGCATGTATTCCTAAGTAGCAAGGTCAGCATTGCTTACCTTATATAAATCATTATTCATATAATTATCTAACCTATTTGTTCATATCTTCATAGATTACTAGACTACTTGCTGTAGTACTTGAATAATGACATTAACATTTTGGAATTATGACTAATGGTATTTTCTTTCCATTGCGGTGTGAAGCAACTGTACCTCATAAACGCAATATTCCATTTGCTTACTTTTTTGCCATGGCATTCCACTGGTATTCAATTGGTTTTCATTCAGGCAACTTTAATGGACATGTTGGATAGCACAAGGATGGCTACACCAGTGTACATGAGGGCTCCTGGAGTTCTGTGATATAAATGATTTAACCCTTTGCAACACTAACTTCAGGAGCTGGCCAGCCACCTGATCACCTACCAAACAATCAAACACATGAGCCAGATTGACTATTGTACTATAGTTATTGCTATAATGTGTTCACTCACTTTTATATTCACTATTCTACTGTGTACACCATCATCACCATTTAACGTCCATTTTTTTATGCTAGTATGGGTTAGACGAGTTGTCTTTTGTGAGATAGGCCAGGTCAGGTGATCATGTTTTGCTTATACAGAACTGATTTTGGCTTGGTTTCTACAGCTGGATTTTTTCCCTAAGGCCAATCCCATTTATGGTGAGTACTGGGTGTTTTTTGATGTGACACCTACATGACCACCTTATAGTGTGGGCTGGGTGCTTTTTGTCGTGACACCTACACGACCACTTTACAGTGTGGGCTGGGTGCTTTTTGTCGTGACACCTACACGACCACTTTACAGTGTGGGCTGGGTGCTTTTTGTCGTGACACCTACACGACCACTTTACAGTGTGGGCTGGGTGCTTTTTGTCGTGACACCTACACGACCACTTTACAGTGTGGGCTGGGTGCTTTTTGTCGTGACACCTACACGATCACTTTACAGTGTGGGCTGGGACTTTGGTGGGAATTGTATGTGGGGATTAAGGAGGTGGGTATATGGGCATGTATGAGGGGCAGAGTGTTAGGATGTGGGAGGTGTATGGAAGGAGGAGGAAGGTGGTGTTTACCAGATGTATACTTCAGTTTGTGCTCATGGGAGGTGTATGGAACGAGGGATAGAGTGGAATGTGGTGAATACTATATGTATGCTTCAGCCTGTGCTCATGGGAAGGCAGGCCTTCTGTATTACTGCATAATACTATAGATCTTCCTGGACCTTCCGACTCCATAGTTTCCATCAACTTTGAGTGCTCTGCACATTTTTATACAGCTGTCATCTTTCATACATATCACATGTCCATACCAATGCAATTTCCACTCCTGCACATTGCATCTGATTCCTCTTATGCCTAGTCTCTCTTTCTGTTTGTTTAGGCTTTACACATTCATCAAAGCATGCAAGCTTCATTTCTTTCTACTCTTTACACAGTGCCCAGGCCTCACTACCATGCAACATTGCTGCTAGTATACATGCGTCATACAATCTGCCTTTCATTTTGAGGGAAAAGCCTTTTGTAGCTAGTAGTGATTGTAGTTCCCTGAACTTCTTCCATCCTGTTCTCACTCTGGCTACTGTACTTTCAGAAAACCCACGTCTGCTACTAATTTGGTCACCCAGGTAGCAGAAGCTATCTACTGCTTCTACCAAGCCTTCCTAGAATTTGATAGCCCTTGCTAAATGCTCTAGTGCATGGGGTCACCAAACTACGGCCTGCGACGTCAGTTCATCAGGCCCGCCGACGGTACTTGCATATGCGTGATAAAACGGATGGAACACGAGATGTTTCTAATTCAATGTCTTTTTCATTTTCAGATCCCATTTTCTTCACCCTTTAAGAAAAAAAAAGTGGACGCCGAGTGTCGCGTTTTCAAGGAAGAATGGGGAGTAAAGTACTTCTTTGTGGAAACAAAGGACCAGAAAGCTAGTTGCGTGGTATGCAGCGAAAGAGTACAATCTTCGGCGTCACTATGAAACAAAACATCTATCAACATATTCAAAGTTTTCTGGAAAGTTACGCTCTAAGAAATATGAGTCCATGAAACGTGGTTTATAAACTCAAAGAAATCTCTTCACGAGAAAGTTTGCTGAAAATGAATCTGTCACTCGTACAAGTTACAAAATAGTGCATAAGTTGGCAGAGGGAGGAAAACCGTTTACTGATGGCAACTTCATCAAAGAGTGTATGATGGAAACAGCAAATGACTTGTGTCCTGAGAAAGCCGATTTGTTTGGAAGTATCAGCCTTTCGGCAAGTTCAGTTGTGCAGAGAACAGAAGAACTTGGAGAGAACATAGTGCTACAGATACGCGAGAAAGCTAGGAACTTGTGGTATTCTCTGGCGCTGGACGAGTCTACTGATCTCTCGAGTACGTCACAACTTCTCGTGTTCATTCGTGGTGTCAATTTGTACTTTCAGATAACGGAAGAGTTGGCATCCGTTTCCTGCGTGCATGGAACAACAACTGGAAAAGACATTTTCATGGAAGTGCAGAAAACTTTGCAAGACTATAACCTTCAGTGGAATCAGCTTCGAGGTGTTACAGTTGATGGAGGAAAAAACATGGCTAGAGTGAGGAAGGGTCTGGTCGGGCAGATCAGGACTCAGTTGGAAGATTTGCAAATTCCGGGTGCTCTATTCATACACTGTATCATACATCAGCAAGCACTCTGTGGGAAAGACTTGGATATTTCTTGTGTACTGAAACCAGTCGTTTCTTCTGTGAACTTCATTCGGGGACATGCACTCAATCACCGTCAGTTCCAGAAATTGATTCTGATTTCTGTGACTTGCCTTATCACACAGCAGTGAAGTGGCTCAGCTGTGGTAAAGTCCTGTTTCGTTTTTAAAAGCTCCGAAATGAAATAGATGTTTTTCTCACCGAAGATCCTACCTGGCTGTCAAAGTTGTCATTTTTGGTCGACATCACATCCCACATGAATGAACTGAACTTGAAACTTCAGGGAAAGGATAACCTCATCTGTGATCTCTACAGAATCATCAAAGGATTTCGGAGAAAGCTGTCATTGTTTGAAGCACAAGTGGAAGGAGAAAACTTCTCTCATTTTCACTGTTTCAAAGAGTTTTGCGCTACAATTGCTGAAGATGTCAACCTCGACTTTCCTAAAAAGATTATTCGTGACTTGAAGAAGCATTTTTTGTCGAGATTTTCAGATCTCGACAGAATTGAGAGTGACATTCTTCTGTTCCAGAATCCGTTTGATTGTAACCTTGATGATGAGCCAGTTGAACTACAGTTGGAGCTCATTGATTTGAAAGTAAATGACTTGTTGAAAGAGAAGCACAGAGAAGGAAAACTTGTTGAATTTTACCGCTTCTTACCTGATGTTGAGTTTCCGAAATTGAAGAAATTTTCCGCTGCTATGGCATCATTGTTTGGAACAACTTATGTCTGTGAGCAAACATTTTCAAAAATGAAGTATGTGAAGTCAACACATCGAACGAGATTGACTGATGGACATTTGAAAGCAATTCTCTTGATTGGATGCAGCAATTCCAAACCAAACATTGATGATATCTTGAAAACCAAACGTCAGTTTCACAAATCTCACTAACCTTTTTTGCTGCTTAGTTTGTAAGATTCGGATATGTGCACACTAGGTCTGATGTAACTATATTTTTGCTAACGTTGCCTTCTTTGATAACTTTTTAGTAAATAAATATGTTGGTTGTCTTTGTTTTTTGTGCATTGCATGCCACTCACCCATGATTAACATGGAATGCTAAACGTAGTGTTTTGTCTTTTTTCCCAGAGCTTTCGTTCTGGCTTGCAAGTATTGAACAGAATGATTATGTGGCCCGCGCTCGTCATTCTTTCAGTTATCCGGCTCACTGTGGAAAAAGTTTGGTGACCCCTGCTCTAGTGCAACAGCTGCATGTAAAACTTACGTCTTAGCTAAACTACATCTCTTGTGTACTTCTTCTACCGAACCTTCTTGAATTTATCATTTGTTTCCTGTGGTTACTGTTCCCATGCAAATGCTACATGTAAAACCTACATTCTTAGCTAAATTACCTGAGATCCCACTACATCTCTTGTGTACTCACAGTTTGTATTTGTGACAGAGGATGGAATTCCTACCTGCACCTTTCCTGCATACTGAATAAGGCCATATCCCCGAGGGTATCAGGGCTCTGTTTTCCCTTCTACTTACTAGGACCTTAGTCTTTGTCAAATTAACGTTAACCCGGTCCCTAATCAGCTGTGCTATAACTCTTTCTGTTACTTTTATGAGCTGGTCCATCAACTTGATGCCTCTAAAGTTTACTCTATCTAGTGCATCTCCTTTACCCTTGTCGCATGCTGCTGTGCCAATCATTCGGCATGACACCATTTAGCATTATTATACTATGTGAAATATATAGTACTATAGTCGCTACTGTACGGTGTACACTGTAATGACTACATGTACTACTATATACTGCACACAGTATAGCTGTAATTACTATACTATAGACACTATTACACTGTGTACAATGTAATACTATTATTCTACAATGCGTGCTATATAGTACTATAGTCACTACTATACTGTGTGACTACATATACTACTATAGTAGTATATGTAGTCGCTACTATACTGTATAGTACGATATTATAGTAGGTACTATACCATTATCACTATTAATCTGTGTGCAGTGTAGACTATATAGATATATATCCAATATTCAGTAGTATCAATCATATAGTTATTTGTAGCCAACTTGTAACTTATTACTTAACAATACTAAATGATTTCATTGTGTCAAAGAAACAAAGTAGTGAGATGGAATTCTGAGAAATGTTTTCTCTTAATATAAGCTATTGGTTTGTAATCTAATCTGAACAGTAATAAAAGTCAGTTGAAAAGATGATAGTGATATTAATTAGAAGATATTTCACAGCCAGCCATGTATCATTCTGTATCAGAGAAGGTATAATGTGAAAAATGGGTGAAAGTATGTTTAAAATGTATTGATGATTGGATCTAACAGGTTTGAATAACCAATCATAGCCGGAACATAAACTTCACTAACATACTGATACCTTAAGGGAGTAATATCAACTGTCAAAATAATAAATGTATTTTTAAGTGAAGACCTTGATGGTAATTACTACTACTACTACTACTACTACTACTACTACTACTACTACTACTACTACTACTACCACCACTACCACTACTACTACTACTACTACCACCACTACCACTACTACTACTACTACTACTACTACTATTACTACTACTACTGTTGTGGTTGATGTTGCTCTTGTTACCATGGCTGCTATTGTTATTGTTGGTATGGTTGTTGTATTGTTGTTATGGTGATGGTAGTAATGGCATTTACACTGCTCACAATGATATTTTGTATCATTAAGTTTCAATTCTTTCTTACTATACTTTTACATCTATTGTAACAGAAGTCTTGATTATTTGTCAATCTGCCAAGGAAAACTCACTGCATCTTTTGTATACATTTTGTTCCATCTGAGTATGCAGTATCGTGTTTCTACTTAATCTTGTGTGTGTGTATATATATATATCAAGCAAGGCCACCTTTCAGAAGTCACTGGGCATTTTGGTTTCTTATTTCTAATGAGTAATTTGTCTCTTCCTCATGCTAACCATTCTTCCTAGTTTGAAACTTATGAGGATGTAACAAACCAAAATTGTCTTGTTCAAAATATGTTTTCTTGAATGGCACATTTGTTATTTCCAACAATACAGGAGCTGCATCAATTAACAACAATCAGTCGACTGGTTATTGCTTACTTCTGAATGCCAAAAAATTATTTTTTGAATTGTTAGACATATTTTACAAGCAAAACCAACCAGTTGGAGATCCTGAGCAAGATAGTAGGATAACATCCATGAGCTTGGCTAGTCTTGCTTGGGGATCCTACTGGATCAATTAGAGATGGTTGAGTCTGACATGACCCTCTGGAAGGAGTGTTTGAGGACCCTCCCATAAATAATTGGGCAAAGAAGTTGAGATGATGATTCTAGCCAGGATTGATTAAATCTAGTTAGTGTGGTCCTAGCACTGATTATGAGGCTTTTCTCACGTGGGTCCTCCTGGGTCAGAGAAAAGGGCAAGACCAGTACATTTTAGAGAAAGAACTAGATTCAGGGGTTACCACAAACGTCAGTAATGTTAGACCCAAAAGCCTTAATTGGCCCCTACTGCATTTGTAGGTTTAATGGCCAGCCAATGGCTCTTTGTTGAGTTCATCAGCCCTTGTAGATAGGTATTGTTTTTGTCATGTCAAGGTGTTCACCTCCTCCACACATAAGGTTAGTCAACAATGGTCTAACTATGAAACAAGTAGTACTGGTTAACATGATTAGCTGTATTATAAGTACTTCAATAAGTACAATCCTAGTGAACATCTTACCTGAGGGTTAAATTCTAAACTGAAATCACATATCAAGATATTGAAATATTTTTACGCTCAACATATAATCAAATTATCTAAATTTTAAACTATCCCTATGACTAATGGCTTTATTTACATTTATCTTTTAGTGTTTTACTTTCATCTTATAGAAACTTGTGTGAGTATGCATGTGTGTGTGTGTAATTAACTTTTTCTCTTTTCATCTATTCATTCTTTTATCTTATTTGTTCTTCATCTATTAGATTTTCAGTAATGAGTCAAACAATTGTTTACTCTGATATTCGCCCCCTCCCGCTCCTCCCCACCTCACACATATGCAACACATGCGCTGTCACTCCCCCACACACAATATACATGCAACAGACGTGTACTGTTACTCCTCCAACACACAACACACACACACACAATCACACACATACACTCACAGACAAAAAACATATTTCAGAATTATGAATTGATCTTGACTGTTTTAGATTTTTGTTCCATTTATCCAAAATTAAATATTATTATACTTCTGTCTTTTATTTTTAGGCTACCAGACTGATGATTCTCCAAGTAACAGCTCTTGCGAAAGGTTAGTAACACACACGCACACACACACGCACACACACATATGATGGCTGCCCCCTCGTTATCGAGTATGATCATTGCACGAGGAAAAAAAAAATATATATATATACATACATACATATACATATATACATATATATTAATAACAATAATAATAATAATAACAACAATAATAACGACAACAACAACAATAATAATATACATATATATATACACATACGCACACACACAAACATATCTATACACACACACGATAGCAACTAACAGTGCTGCGATCGAATGTGGCTTTTTAGCCCAGCCAATGATCTAAAATGTCTTGCACAGAGTCGGCAACCAAAACAATCACTGGGAATAGCCGGCTGTGGTTGGAGTTCATGTACTTTTGCATGTCGCTTGAGCCCTCCTGCTGATTTACATTCTCTACCACATGTTTGGCAAGCATGATGAGTAGCATCTCCAACAGCAGCCTGGTAGTCAACCACTGGTCTTACTTTATGACTGCGAAGATGACTTTCGAGTCCAGCTTTGCTTAGGCAGAGTCTCGCACATACACTGCATGTCAGCACCATAGGAGGACCCTCTCCGTCTGGAAGTGCAACAGCAATGCCCTTCCTCACATCCCGCTTTACTTTCTCGTATGCGATTCGAGATGCCTCAAAGGCAACTTTCCCCTCATATACAGTCTTTCTCCATTTATTACGATCAGCAGCAATATTTTCCCATGTATCAGCAGAGATGTTAGCGTCTTTCAAAGAGGCTTTCAAGGAATCCTTATACCTCTTTTTTGGTTTATGTGGCGGTCGTTTTCCTTTAACTAACTCTCCATAAAAGAGTTGTTTTGGTATTCTAGAATCCTTCATCCTGGCAAGGTGACCACTCCAATGGAGTCGTTGCTTAAGCACCAAAGCTTCTATACTGTCACACAGAGAGCTTTCCAAAATCTCGATATCACTGATGTGGTCCCTCCAGTGAATGCCATGTGAGACACATCTGATGGAAACGCTCCAATTGCTTAAGGTGGTGCCTATATGTGACCCAGGTCTCGCAGGCATAAAGAAGAGAAGAGAGCACACATGCCTTGTACACCTTTACCTTTGTCATCTTGCATATGTCTCGCCGACCCCAGAGTCGCCTTTCTAGCTTTCCGAAAGCATCACTTGCTTTCCTAATCCTAAGTGAGATTTCACTATCAAGGTTGCTGTATCGATTGACAGTGCTTCCCAGGTAGACAAACTGATCAACCACTCCAAGTCGTTTACCATACACATAGATATTTGGTTGAGTGTACTGCTTACCAGGGGCAGGTTGGTACATGACGACGGTTTTCTTGAGACTGACAGTCAATCCTAGGGCAGTGCAAGCGTCAGAAAATGCATTCAAAATACATACATACATACATACATTTGCTGACTAAATACACACATGCTTTTCTTTAAATATTTTGTTTCCTTTTCTTACTCGTGCCTGTTACATTTCTTTTTCTGCCTCTCATTCTATCTTCTGATGAAGGACTAACGTCCAAAACTTTTTTTTTATTATATGATGTTAAATTAATATATATCATAATTGTACTGTATTGTTCTCCCATGTTGTTTTTCCTTGTTCACTTTTCACATACATAAATCCACATAAATTTCTCTGTATATAAATATACTTACACACATACACATATACATATTTAGACTATCAACCATTTCCCTGAAGCAATGAGGTTAGCACCAGAGAACATGTTGCAATATGAGGCATCCCAGGCAAGTGACTTATCCACCCCAAATGGGGAAAAAAGGTTATCCTGTCTGGTCATCTACCATCACTACAGTCAAGGATGACAGGCTTGAATTGTAATGAGAAACTGGCTGTTTCTAATCTCCTTCTGATGATGTTTAAGTCAGCTTACTAATTGAACTGACCAGTACTGTGATGAATGAGTGGATGTTGACTAAATTCATGAACAGCAGCTGCTCTACAATGGCTCACACATGCAGAAACCTAGGCATAGTTATTCAGATTGTTGCAAGCATTTAGAACATGTCTGAGGATAGCAAATTCTTCCCCTATTTTTCCTTAATCTCAGAAACTCTGGAAAATATGTACTGGATTTTACCCTTCTTTCTTTGACTAAGCCACACAAAATAAGTAATTAATGTTAGCCTTCTTTCAAGTCACACAAAATAAGTAATCAATGTTAGCCTTCTTTCTTTGACTAAGTCACACAAAAACTCCATGAACTCGATGGTGCCAGGCTTTGCTACTGACTAAATATGTTGGGTGGAATTTATAACTATTTTTTATATATGAGAACTAAAAAAAGAAATAGAGTAATCCATCTAACCACAAGAAAAATGTAGTACCAGAAATGCAAAAAATGTTGGTAGGTTTGGGGAAAAGCATCTTCATCGCAAAACATTTATCTTATAAAAATATTTTTTTTATTTGAATGAAATTAAGATGTTTTCTTTTAGGAATCAGTGAATGTTGGTGGGTCATTTCTACATTGAGAGAAATTGTGCATCACAAATGTTGAAATCATAATACTTGTTATTTATATAATATGATGGTGAAAGTGAAACTATCGTTTATGGTAGAAACAAATATCACTTTTGGTTTAGGGAGTCTACTGTTTTGTTTATCTATTTTCTTTTCCAGTCTTTACTTATTCTCACATTTTAACCATTTTTACCCATAGATGTTGCCAATATCTTGAATATTTAAGTTGACATTAATGACAATAATGTGTAGTGTTCACTGAACTAGAATTTGTAACCGTTTATTTATTTATTTATTTGTTTTACTTCCCATACTTGGTTTCTGTTCTTTGAATGTTCATTTATAACAGCCATTAATTTGAGGACCAAAAGTCGATGAAGAAAAGTATTCTTTGAAAAGATTTTCTCAACACATAAATATATAGTAAAAGATAGAAATTGGCAAACAGCAGGATATTTTGAGACAGTAAATAGAAGATATAGAATTTTTAAATGAATTTTATCTCTGAAAAGAATTTCATTTTCCTGTTAACTCTGATAATTATCATATTCCAATCATACATTCTGAATGAATCAGCTGGATAGCTTTACAGCACATTTATATCGGCCTGAATAAAGTGATTAAGTAATTAAATATAATTATATTTCAGTTGTAAATTAAAACTAATGCCTTTTTTTTTTTATCATGGCTGCACTTTTGCCAACAATTAACAGCAACAATGAATTGATAGATTTAAACTTTTAGTCCCTATCAGTGTTCTCCTTGAACATTTTTTTAACCCATTATTTACACCAACTTGTCAAACTTGCTTTGCATCATAGTTACCACCCTTTATGTTCTGAGTTCAAATCCTGCCATGGCTAGCTTTGCCTTTCATCCTTATAGGGTCGATAAAATAAAGTACCAGTAATGCACTGGAATCAGTTTAATCGATTTTCTCCTCCCCAAAAATTGTTGGCCTAATGCCTAAATGAAGACCTATTATTTACTGAAACTACTCAAAACTGCACTCTTGTTTACCTTCTTTTTTATGTATTAAGCTGAACTGTTGATGTCTTCAGTGGTGTTTATTCTGTTGTAAACATTTAGACCAGGTTTTTGTTCTGAGGATAGCAATTTTCTCCTCTATGTTCTCCCCTAGTCTCAGATGCTCTAAGTTAAGTTAAAGACTGTTCTAGGCTGAAGGCTCATCAGGCTAGGGCTTATACCTGGTTTCCTTTGGTGCTATGACTCTTCCTGAACAGGACACTGGTCTATTGCACGATCAACTCTCCAGTCACTGCTGGTAGTCATCTCTGCTGAGTGTACTGGAGCAACATGAAATAAAGTGTTTTGTTCAAGAACACAATGCAGCAGCCTATTCAGGAATCAAACTCACATTACAGTCGTATGTCAGATGTTTTGGAAAAAAGTAATTGACACTATCCCTCTTTCTCAGTCTAAGCCACAAAAAAATACTACATGAACAAAGAACAAAGTGCTACCAAGCTCTTTTGTTTTCTGTTACTGATTTGTTTTTTTGAACATTATACCTTTTCATTCTAGAGTTTAAGTTTCAACATTTTTTCCTGCATTTCTTTTACCACATTCTGTGATGATAATTAGGTTATCAGGAAACAAATATTTTCAATAATAATATCACCAATCTGTAACGCTTGTGTCAATAATTCATTTGGTGATAACTCCAGTCAATACCTCTTGTATTAATGATTGATTTGGTGATCTCCAATCACTACCTCCTAAAATCAATAATTGATTTGGTGATATCTCCAGTCAATACCTCCTGTATCATTGATTGATTGGTGATATCTCCAATGAATGCCTCTTGTATCAATGATTGATTCAGTGATATCTCCAACCAATACCTCGTGTATCGATAACATATTTAGTCATACCTTCTGTATCAAAATTGATTCAGTGATATCCTCAATCATTACCTCTTGTATCAATAACTTCAGCCAATACTTTCTGTTTCAATAATTTAATGACATCTCCAATCAATGACTTCTGTATCCATATCGCCAATCAATACTTCCTGTATCAATAATATCTCTGGTCAATATCTCCTGTATACAGGATGTATTGATTGGAGATCTTATTGATACAGGAATTATTGACTGGAGATGTCATTAAATTGTTGATACAGGAGGTACTAGCTAAAGATGTTATTGATACAGGAAGTATTGATTGGAAATATCACTGAATCATTTTAATACAGAAGGTATTGATCTGTATCAATGACATTTCCAATCAATATCTCCTGTATCAATAACATTTTCAATCTAATTCACAATAATTCTAAAGAGGAGTTTTAGAATAAGCCTATCACTGTAATTTTTTCTAAATCTGAGCGTGCACAGTTGAAAAGTTGGGTAGAGAGTAGTACCCTTTAGCCCCTCACCCCTCCTCCAGCAAGATCTGTAATACACTAACTTCAGAAAACCAGTCAGCAATTTTATCAGGTGGGTGTGCAAGCCAAATTATCTTCATACCCATTATCTTCATACTCAGTTATGAGTAATACTAAGCTTTTTCCCAAAGAAGAATGTACAACTCAACATAGACTAGTTATTAGCAACATTAAAGTATAAGTTCAGAAAGTTTCTACATGAAATGATGAAAAGGAGGAGATAGATACCTATGGTATTGAAGACAATTGGAAGTTTCTATGTGACAACTTGCTGTGGGCCACTGAAAATATCTATTGTTGGAGCAAGGTTCCAACCAGGTAAAAGGTGACAAGGTGGGCGGAAAGACTACTGTAAATAGAATCATAAAAGCTAAAAGACAAGCCTAGAATAACTGGAAGAAAGGGAACAACTACATATAAATTGTATACAGTGCATCCAGTGCAAACTATAGATGCATATAGATATAATAAGTTCACTGACAGGCTTACAAAAAGAATGTGTGTGGAAGATTCACAGGGGTAGCTTGTAGTAAGAGTACCAGTGAAATATACTCATTCCAATCAAAGAAGTGGAGGTGCGATCATAATGTCATGGGTTTGATTCCTGGACTAGGTTGTGTGTTGTGTTCTTAAACAAAATACTTCATTTCATGTTGCTCCAGTATACTCAGCTGAAAATGAGTATCAGCAATAACTAGAGGTTTAATCCTCCAATGGACTGGCATCCTGTCAAGAAGGGAGCCTTGTATTCTCAATTTCTTCATGCCATGGAAACCGGAATAAGTACTGGCCCAATGAGCTTCTGGGCTCAAGACAGACTTTAGACTTTTTTAGAATCCAAGAAAGGCTCCATAGAAGTTGATTGCTTCTTTTATCTAAGAAACTTAAGCATATATTTGCAAAGTGATCTTTCTAACCACACAGCTTTGCTGGCACCTATTACAGGCACATGTGTTAATCAATTTGTATGAAAGAAAGTAATTATATATGAAGAGATGTATAAAGAAGGAAGTGTTGTAGCCTTACAATGGTGTTATTAAATCAGATTTATATCTGAACTTTTCTGTCAAATTGTAAACATTTCAAAATGAAATCATACATCTCACTACTTTCTCATTTTCAAACTGGTCAATATCATAGTGTTAAGAATTGCTAAACATTTGGTTATAAATCATACACTTGCTGAGACATGAAGATTTTAAATTCTCTTTGCTTGGAAATAATTGTAGAAACAATGCCAAAATGTAATAAATGAGGGAGACATAATCTTTTAACCCCGTCTATAAGGGCAGGAACTCTAAATAAAAACTGCCTCAGATGATGGCAGCAGTCATCTAACCCATACTTGCATGGAAAGCAGTAACTGTAATATAATGATGATGATGATGATGAGGATGGTTGAAGTATAACCCGAACGCCACATGCTTCAAAATGCACTTCTTAAATATACAACTATGTCTGTCTCTTCAGTAAGAAATCACAGGGTTCTATTTCACTGCCTAGAATATTGAGTAGGTGTCTTTTACCATAATCACAGGTTTAATCAAGCCTTGTCAGAAGAAATGGATAGAGAGAAAGTGTGTAAAAGATCTCCAGAAGATCTGCACCTGTTCTTCATTGGTAGACTTAATCTGTTGCTAGGTTTAACAATATTCCTTGAGCCATAAGGACCTTTGATAGAGTTATTTTTCTTGCAAGTATTCAGATCAGGTCTGTTTGAGATTAACATAAGTTATAGTTCATTTGTCTTTCAGTACCTGTCTCAGGGGACTACAAAAAAAAAAAAAATGGTTATGGGTATTGTACTTTCTTCTTTATCTAAGCCACATACACACAAAAACTAAATAATTTCAGAAACTTAGAAATCCTCATCATCTCATTTTGTCTGTTTTTCCCTGTTGGCATGGGTTTAACAAGAACTTTCTGAGGTTGTATTCTACAGCTAGATTCCCATCATGATAACCATCCCTTGTTTCTTTTTAAGAACTTATTCCTTCAGTTAAGAACTTATTCCTCTAGTTTTCACACATTGAATAACTGAGCTGTAGAGCATGTTATTTATGTAGAACACAACAAATTTCACCGTCACCACCTACCCAATCAGTGTCAGTGAAGACTCATGAAGACAAATGCATCCCGGCTTGCACACATACACACACACAAGAGGCTTCTGCTCAGTTTCCACCTACCAAATTTCACTCAAGGTTATATTAGAAGACACTTGACCAAGGTGCCATGAAGTGAATTAAACCCAAAAAGATAATTTCTTAACCACACAAACACACAATTATGCTTGAATAGTGGGAAATACACAAACACACACTTTCTCTGTTGTGTTAATTTCATAAAATTTAGTTTCAATATAACTTAACACTTTCAGAATACAATGGCTGTATATATTTCAATTAATGCACTGCTTATTATCATCATCATCGTTTAACATCCATTCTCCCTGCTAGCAAACTTCAACATATTTAAATTAATATGCTGCCTGATGTATTTCAATTCATATACTGCCTATATATATTTCAATTAACTCTTAACATCCTGAAATGATGTAGCAGAATATATCTTAAAATGGGTTTGTTAATTCAAATATTGTATCTTTATCAGTTGACTGATCATTGTGAAAATTTATAGTGATGATGATGATGAAGATGATTGTTTTGATATGGGAATGTTATTGTTTTCCATTGGTATCTATATGGTTGCAAGTATGATTTTACATTTAAGATGTTTGCTTTGCAGCCATATGGTTTCAAGCCCACTACATAGCACCTCAGGACAACCAATGTATTGTGAGTGAAATTTGTTTGATGGAGACGGTGAAGAAGGCCATCATATATACACTGCATTTCAAATTATTAGCAGCATAAAACTTTTTTATTTTATTTAAAAACTACACGTTGGTATCCAACAAAATTTCCACAGAATAAGCAGTTATATGCACATGCTGTGTGAAAATGGGAGGTTTTGCGTGTAAACAAACCATGGCCATTTGCATGATTTTCACAAACTTTCAGTGTTCCAAATTACTAACGAGTGGTCTGATAATCGTGTAATTATGGGCTGTTTCTCAATGTTCTGTCACAAATTAAACGTGAAGCTGTAAAGGGCCCATGTCTTACAAGTGGAGAACTTTCATGCATATTGGTGAAACAACTGTGTCCAGAACTACCAGATGTCATCTTCTGAAAAAGGTTGGTAAACCATTGACATCAGTTAAAAGGCCTCCTTTAAAGAAAATACACATACAAAATGGGCAGAAGATAACATGAAGGGTCACTTTTCAAAAATTTTGTTTATAGGTGAAACTCATGTTACCCTTGATGGACCTAATGGTTGGAGCAAGAGATGGGTTATAAATGGATGAGATTATCATCAACGCTTGAGACGCCAACAAAGAGGGGGAGGCATCATGATTCGGGCAGGTATTATTGGAGGTATTATGTTTGGTCTTTGGTAAGTGCCTGGTGGTGTTAAAATGACTGCAGATGCTTACATAGCCTTTCTGGGGGAGCACCTTGAATTTTGGTTAAAAAAAGCAAAGGATCACCTTTAAGACAACCATAATATTCATACAAGACAATGCACCCTCGTGCTCAGCAAGGAAAACTACAGAGTATCTGCAACAATTAGGCTTCTGTGGACCTCGGAAGATGAAGTGGCCTGCCTGTTCCCCCAATTTAAACTCAATAGAAAACTTATGGTGTGTTCTAAAGCAACGAGTTTACGAGAATGGATGCCAATTTAGGAGCAAGATTGAACTGTAGCAGGCAATACTGGATGTATCTCATGGTATAACATCAGAGGAGATTCAGAAATTAACATGTTCCATGGACCAGTGCCTTTTCCAACTCATTACAAACAAAGGCTCATATATCCCCTACTAACCAGCTCATATATCCCATATTAACCAGCTCATATATCCCATACTAACCAGCTCATCTATCCCCTACTAACCAGCTCATCTATCCCCTACTAACCAGCTCATCTATCCCCTACTAACCAGCTCATATATCCCTTACTAACCAGCTCATATATCCTCTACTAACCAGTTCATCTATCCCAACTAACCAGCCAATATATCCCCTACTAACCAGCTCATATATCCCCTACTAACCAGCTCATATATCCCCAACTAACCAGCTCATATATCCCCTACTAACCAGCTCATATATCCCCTACTAACCAGCTCATATATCCCCTACTAACCAGCTCATATATCCCCAACTAACCAGCCAATATATCCCCAACTAACCAGCTCATATATCCCCAACTAACCAGCTCATATATCCCCAACTAACCAGCTCATATATCCCCAACTAACCAGCTCATATATCCCCAACTAACCAGCTCATATATCCCCAACTAACCAGCTCATATATCCCCAACTAACCAGCTCATTTTTCCCCTACTAACCAACTCATTTTTCCCCTACTAACCAACTCATTTTTCCCCTACTAACCAGCTCATATATCCCTTACTAACCAGCTAATCTATCATTTTTTAACGTCGTTTATTTCCATTTCTTCCATGTTTATGACATCAAACAATTAAATTGGTATTTTCTTGTTTACATGAGTTTTAATTACACCTTGTTAATAATTTGAAACAGTGAAAGTTTACATGAATTTGGTAACTGGCCGTAGTTTCTGTGGTGTTTTATGGAACCTTACGTTATTTACACACCACATCTAAACTATAATAAAGTAAGGAGCGCGGGACTGCGTACGGTTTATCATTTTTTATCCCATTAGTAAAATAAGTTGTATTACTTTGAATAAATAATTGTTTCTACTTTAGGACAAGGCCAGCAATTACCCAGTGCATTACTGGTACTATATTACTTTGAATAAATAATGAATGAATATTACATAATTTATCTACTAAATTTTGTGGCTGTTGATTAGATATATTTAGATATATTTTGTTT
This sequence comes from Eledone cirrhosa, assembly GCA_964016885.1. Taxonomy (NCBI): domain Eukaryota; kingdom Metazoa; phylum Mollusca; class Cephalopoda; order Octopoda; family Eledonidae; genus Eledone; species Eledone cirrhosa. Next base: position 220,122,926 of record OZ024742.1, on the reverse strand, counting down.
ATTTAAAGATTCACGTCTTTAAAATTTCTGAAATGTCAACAATTCCGGTTGGCCATCACTTAAATAAACATTAATTTTCTCCTAATGCAGTTTATATATAATGTCTTTTTTAATGTATCATGGATTATGTTACTGATTACATAAGACAGTGTAACACAGTCTTCGTTCAATTTCTGTGTATATTGTCAATTACGATATTATTAGATGTATCATATCTACATGTATATATACCTGCGTTTAATATCAATATACACACTACACATGCTAGCAGAAAACCACCCAAAAGGTGTTTTTTCTGCTAGTGCATATAACTATTGTCATCATTCTGTAAACATTTTGTTCAATTCCAATGAGTAGTCTATAAATATTGTTAAAAAAATAATTTGAAATTGTCTGTGTGTGTATTCTTCTTTTTGGTGAGGTTGAGGATGGTGCTCAACATGTTGGATGCCCTCTCTTGAGGTATAAGGACACGATCAAGGATATTTTGAGAAAAGGTAACATTCTTCTCTGCTGGAGGCATTATGTTGATGACAGACCAATATGGCGGAAGCTAATTCATAATGTAAGTATTGATATTGAAAACCAAAGGAAGCAGACAAGAGAAAAATGGAGAAATTACACAATAACAGACCAGATCAACTGATATAATAAACGGACTTTGTCATACTACTAATAGACTCTATTTTTTTATTTTTTAACTGGAATGACTGCTTGGATGCTTGGATATTCAGCTGAAACTCATCTTGTGAACTTTTTTATTGCCTGTATTGGGACTCAAGCAAGCATACACACATATATATATATAAAGAAGGAAGTGTGGTAAGGAATCAGGTGGACCATAACGCACCAGAGTACTCAATACTTAGGGTAGTAGAGTGGGTAATAGGAAAATGTTCAAGACCTGACAGCAGAAATAGCTGTCGAAACGGCTTGAACTCTGCTATCGGGGTCTTGAACATTTTCCTATATATATATATACATATATAAATGTGGTTGGTGTTAGGAAGGGCATCCAGCCGTAGAAAGCCTGCCAGATACAGTCCTATACGAGTGAAACACGGTCACCCGATCAATCTTGCCACAAGTGGGACAATTCCCATCTAACCCATGCTAGCATGGAAGATAGACGTTAAACAACAACAATGATGATGATGATATATTCAGATTGGGAGTTACCAGTTTAGACTAGTAAGATCATGTTCAGCTAAGTACTCAATTCCATTTGATTAGAACCTGTTCTATCCAGTTAGAAATGGCTTTAACCAGGTAGAACCAGTTCTCTGCCGTTCCATCCAGTTCTATCTGGTCTCAATTAGTTCCATCCAGTTCTATCTGGTTGTAAGTGGTTTCTACCGGTTCCGTCCTGTCTGGTTATACCAGTTTTATCTGGTTTTAACCATTTCTATCAGTATATCTGTCACCTCAGGCTATATCCGGTTATAACCGGTTCTATCCAGCTAGAACTAGTTCTCACTGGTTCCATCCAGATGAAATCGATTCTATCCGGTGTATAGCATGTCAACATATGAGCACACTACCCTTTATCTCAAATATAGACACGCACACACATATATATATACATATATATTTAATTGTTAAGGGAACTTGTTTATCTCGCAAGCTTATATACTGACATACAAGGGCTCCTGCCATTTATAAATATAAAAACGAGCACACACCTTTTATATATATATCATAATTTTTTCATTTTACGTCCGCTTTTCCCTGCTTGCAAGGGTGGGACGGGAACTGATTCTGGCTTGATTTCTACAGCTGGATGCCCTTCCTAACACCAACCTCATTTACAGTGAGTGCTGGGTACTTTTTTGCCATGGTACCTCCACGAACACTTTGCAGTGGAATGATATGGACCCCAGTCCCTCTCATCTCATTTCTACAGCTGAATAAACTGGAGCAATGTGAAATAAAGTGTCTTGCTCAAGCAAACAACACATCACCTGGTCTGAGAATTGAACTCACAACCTTTCGATTGCAAGGCCAATGCTCTAACCACTAAGCCATTTGCCTCCATATATATATATATTTATAAACGTTTGAATTTGTAAAGCCAAACAATGCAGGTATGGACATAGAATAAAAAATGCAAATGCAAAAAATATTGTTGACAATTAGTCTTTTATCTTAGATTTATTTAAATGTCCTTAATTTTCGAGATAATATCTCTTCTTCAGAGGGAAGTAAAGCAGTTAAACCAGTGTTCTAAATAGCTTGCGAAGTCATGCTGACAGGAAATGGTATAGAGTATCTGTTCTTTCTCTAATGTCAAAGAGTTAAAGTTAGGTGGATAAAGAGTAGTCTCTCTTTAAAAGGTTTTTTTTCTGTTTAATTGTGTGGGAGAATGCGTGAATGTGTAAGTAAGTGTGTGTGAGTGTGAGAAGATATGTCTATATGTAAATGTGGGGGATAGATGTCCTCTCGTGTTAGAACTGGTCTTTGTATGTGTGTGTGTGTGAGAGAGAATAAGTGGAGGTGTAAGCGTTTTGGTGGGAGGGGGGTGTAAGTATGGGGCTAGATGCTCTATCAAGTTATAAATTGGGTGTTGAGTTCTAGTCTATTATTTATTGGTAGTAGTGTTTTGTCTATAATTAGTGCTTCCCTAATTCTAAGATTGCCGAGGTTTCTTTCCTTAGTTTCTAACCTAACTGTTATGGTTTTGTTGGTGTTTTTGCATTTCACTAGGTGTTTCTTAAATGAGGAAGCGTTAGTATTGAGGTGTTCTTTTATTCTTATGTGGAGTGGTCTGGTGGTGCTACCTATGTAGACGTTGCTGCATTTGTTGCACTCTAGTCTGTATATGACGTAAGCCTGGCGGCATAGGTCTGTGTCTTTGATGGGGAAGTTGGCTAGCCTGCAGCGGTTGTCATCTGGTGGAGTGTCTTTTGGCTAGCTGTCCGCGTAGAGAAGGTCCTGAGTGGGTCAATTGGATATCTAGTCCCTCTCGTCTGATAGCTCTGCGGATGTCTGTTGTTGTTTCGTCACTGAAGTGTGGGAGCTTCAGGAAGCAAGTGTTAGTGCCTCGGGTGTGGTGTCCTCTGTTCTTTCTGGCACGGTTTGTGGTGGATGTCATGTATCTGTTCAGTTTGAGTACTTCCAGGAAATGTGTGGTGTGTGTGTTTTGGTCTCTAGCGTCGGGGCATTTGTTCCGGATACATGTTAGTTCGTTCCTTATGTATCCGAACTTAGCGCCGGCTGGGAGGGCCGATCTGAAATGTACGAACAGGTGTGGATGTTGCCTTCCTCTGTTACCCAGAGTTGGAAGTCCAGTAGGGATAGGGATCCATGGTCATCGGGGTGTTCCATGCTGAACTTTATACTGGCGTCCATGCTGGAGAATGTTGTGTATATTTTATCTGCCTCCTCACGGGATGATGTAAGGATGAGTATGCTAGTATTTGTAGTGTGTATATTGATATTATACACAAGTATACATGCATGAAGATACGATACATCAAATAAAATCGTAATTGACAATATAAACAGAAATTGAACGAAGACTGTGTTACACTCTCTTATGTAATCAGTAAAGTGATCCATGATACATTAAAAAAAGACGATATTATATATAAACTGCATTAGGAGATAATTAGTGACAGAAAAATATGAATATTTATTTAAACGATCGCTAGCTGGAAGTGTTGACATTTGAAAATTTTAAAGAAGTGAATCTTTAAATAAGTAATAAAATATATTTAATGAACAGCCACGAAATTTAGTAGATAAATTATGTAATATTCATTCATTATTTATTCAAAGTAATCCAACTTATTTTACTAAGAGGATAAAAAATTATAAACCATACGCAGTCCCGCGCTTCTTACTTTTTTATAGTTTAGATAATGTTTAATATAGGAATGGCTTCTACAGGACTAGAACTGTTTCCTTTGAATGAAACAGTTCTAGTCCTGAAGAAGCCATTTCTATATTAAACATTATATATACTCTATGTATTGAGTGCCTTACCCACGGTGGTTACCTGTGATTGAACCTGACACTCACACACTCACTCACTTTCTCTCTCCCTCACTCTCTCTCTCTCTCTCAGAAGAGATGCAGTTGAGATATTCTCTGCCAGTGTATATATGATGATGATGATGTATATATATATAAAAAATTATATATATCATTTAACATTCACTTTCCCTGCTAGCAAGTGTTGGATGGGTCTTCACAGACCTAGTCAGTACTGAAGCAGGGTTACCAACCTCCTGATAGGCTGAGGGTTTTTCATCTCGCATATGGTTCCACGTTCTACTGAGTGCATTTATCATGGTACCAGCAGAGTGATTGTCATGTCTTTGACAAAACTGGAGGTGCTCCGAACCCTTTGTTTGGCAAGCTTTCTACAGCTGGATGCCCTTCCTATCAACAACCACTTCACAGTGTGTTCTTGGTGTGTCTATTGTGTAAACCACCAACTCTAGAGAAGTTGTTATGCCATTGACACAACTGAGAGCTCCCCAACAATTCTAAAAAAAAAACATATATTTTTCCGTTCTTATAAAGGTAGATCTCCACCTCCTCCTCCTCTCCTCATCTCCTACCCTCTCAGCTTCCTCCTCCTCATCTACCTCCTCCTCCTCCTCCTATATGTGTGTATGTGTGCACCTGTCTTCATATTGAAACTGCTTAAATCAAGCAGTGACTTTTGTTTGTTCCTCATAAACAATACACCCTGCAGTTCAATAAAAGTCAGAGTTATATTCCATTTCACTGCATTCTGCATCACCATGACTGATGGTCGGAAAATTGCAATGAACAATTACTATCCATCCTTCTCTATCCTTAACCATATCTTCAGTGGTATATATGATACTTAAAAATACAGTATGGTTTGTTAGGAATGGTATTTAGTCACAGAAATACTGCCTCAAAAGAATCTCAGCCATCCCATGCCAACATGGAAAACCAGGCATAACAACAACAATAATGATAATGATTGTCAATAATGTTTTTCTAGAGAAAAAATTATCTAATAAACATAAGTGTAACGTAACATCAAGATATTCTTATCACTTTCATTACCAGACTCTAATTTGGTTCCCCAAAGTCCTTACTAGGACAGCAACTCAATTTATGAAAATATTTTCTTCTAGAAACATCTGTTTCTAACTGTTCTTATTTCCCTTCTTAATCTCCACCATCTGTTCTTTCTACATCAATGACCATATTCAGTAGACAATTTATGATATCATTAATTTTTATTTCTTCAAACATATCTCAATTTATCCCTTCATATATTCTTCACATGTGTGCAATTATTATCATTCCTGATTTTTCTTTCTTTCTTTTGATATCGCAGTAGCCTTTTTAAAATTGTTTTTGTTGTCCTTGTTGTTGTTATAGCATGATCTATAAAAGAGTTAGTTTATAGCCCATGGCTTGATGATAGAGGATCAAAGCTAACTTATTGATCTTTTTGAACAGCTAAAGTAAAAAAAAAACATTACTCATGGGAGATAGAATAAAATGAAGATGCATAAGTAAAATTTACTTCAAAGAGCACCAAGAAGTGGTGAATAATTTTGTTTCAGACAGATATATTTGCACAAATATAACTATAGAATTGTGTGACTTAGAATATGGTATTATATTGTAAGAAGATTTGTAATGATTTAGGAAAGACGAAATCTAAATAGTGACTAGAACAAATTTAGTAAAGTTTGGCATATATTGAAAATGATATTTTTCATAGATATGAAATGTTCTTTAATATAGATATTTCAAACATTGCTTTGTAGATCTTAATACAGTGATATTCATGTACATTGGTATATCATCACCCATCACAGGAGAGTTTGAATTCAATTAGATTAACCTCCTCCTCTAGTAATATGCATGGTATTCATTTTATCTACTTCTGAAGAATGACAACTAAGGTGGTTTTCTCTCACATAGGAATTGAACTTGAAACACAAAAGAATGAAACTAAATACTGTATACTATTGAGTCAGAGGTACTTGACTGAGTGGTTAGAGAATCAAATTCACAATTGTGAGGTTGCAAGTTTGATTGCAGAACCAGGTGATGCATTATGTCCTTGAGCAAGACACTTTATTTCACATTGCTCCTTCTGCCAGGAGTTGCAACTGCTAGATAGTATAAGCAATTGGAAAGACCAATGGAACCTATCTTTCCTTAGTCAGATTTGATGAGTTCCACCCCACTTGGTAAGCAGATGAGGTCAAGGATCTTGTTTGATTTTAAAAAATTGGTCTGGTAGTCCACTGTCTCAACCATTTTATCATCATATTTCTTAATATTTGACACATAGAGTTACGGCCCTTGCCATTCTGAGTTCAAATCCCGCCGAGGTTAACTTTGCCTTTCATCCTTATGGGGTCGATAAAATATAGTACCAGTAATCTACTGGATAATTGCTTGCCTTGTGCCAAAAGTAGAAACAATTATGTATGAGGACATTGCTGTTGTTGAAGTAAACAAGAAGTTATACACAAGCTACTACTGTGGGAACCAACTCATGGGAGATGTTGTAGAGGAAGATCTGCTCGAACATTCATCGATCAACTCTCAGACGATACAAACCTCAGTAAGGAGCAGTTGCCAGGCACAATGAAAAATTGTGAATTGTTGAGAGACTTTGTCAGGAATGTTCGACTGTGGCTGCAATGATATATGTTTCATAATCAGTATAACATCTGAAATCAAGTGAGTAATGTGTTTAAATGTATCATACACATTTAAATTAGCAGCTGAAAATGACTGGGAATTCAGAACATCATATACTATATTCCTCATATCAGTTAATGTTGTATTGAATTTAATATAACTATATATAGATATATGGGAATTTCTAATTAGCCAGCAAGCAGTGTATGATGAATGTCTTTTGTTTTTCAACATATTTATTCTGTTAATAATTCCACAATTAATTTTTAATCTTGGTTCTACATAGTTAAAATATCAGGAACATAATTTAATGAAGACATCTTCAAATGTTTGAGTGGAGGATTTGTACTTTATAATAATGGTTTCTTACATCGGGAGAAGGCAAAAAATGTCTAAGAGAGTAATGACAATAACAAACATATTGAAATGTTACTGTTGAAACAAACATTTAATTGGTCCTTATATTTTGGGTAAAATATCTCTTTACAAAGAATTGTATTAGGTAGGCCAGCCAAATGGGCATATAACAACCCTCTCTCCTCTTTCTATCCTTCTCTTCCTCTCCAGTTCTCTTAACATATTCATAGAGAAGTATTTTACCCAAAATATAAGAAAGAATTATTTTAAACGTAACATTTCAATTTCTTTGTTATTGTTATTATTGGTATTCATTTTCTGATCTAAGAGTAGACTCTGATCTATGGAGGAAAGGTAGACTAAAGATGAAGATTAAGTGTATGCAACACTAACTTTAGCAGAGCTTCAGTACTTTAATGTCTTTGATTCTGCTAAAGGAACTAAAAGGATCAGGTGACAAACTGAATCTACTCCTTAATTAACTCTAGTAATGACTGAAATTTATTTTATTGTCCTTATAGAAATAAAAGATAAAATAAACCTCTGCAGGAATTGAATTTAGAATATAAGAAAAGAATGGGCCTCCATCACTTCCAGCTGTTCAAATAATGGAACAGCCTGCTCATGATTTAAGATGTTAGTGGTTGAGCATTCCACAGACGTGTACTCTAAACGTAATTTTCAGAAAGATTTAACATGATGCAGTGCAGGGAAAGGTTGGCCTATTTTAAATTACAGCTTCCATCTACCCAATTTTACTCACATGATTTGGGTCAACCCAGATGTCAAGCAGTGGAAGCAAATCTGTGACCTAGAGATTATGAACCAATTCTTTAACCATTTGGCTATGTTGCATCCACAACCTGAAAATATAAGACAGACATAAATACTGAAAGACATAATTTAACACTTTAATGATCTTTCCAGTTCATTATGTTAGCATAAGGTGGTGGATTGGCAGTATCGGTAGAGGGTCGGACGCCATGCTTTCCAGCATAGTTACGTCCCTTTATGATCTGAGTTCAAATCCCGCCGAGGTTGACTTTGCCTTTCATCCTTACGGGGTCGATAAAATAAAGTACCAGTAATTGCTGGCCTTGTGCCTAAAGTAGAAACAATTATGTTAGCATAGGGTGGTAGATTGGCAGAATTAGAAGAGTGTCTGATGGAATGACAGTGCAGTAGTTGGTCTGACTTTTTACATTCATGAGTTCAAATCCTGCTGAGATCAACTTTGCCTTTCATTCTTCTGGTATCAATAAAATGAAGTATCAGTTAAGTACTGGGGTTCATTTAATCAACTTTACTATTCCCCCAAATTTTCTGACTTTGTGTTTAAACAAGAAATCTATATTTTTGCTTTTTATCCTTCAAATATTTCCCTATTTATTTCTGTAGTTTGCTAATGGATGGAGATGGAGAAATTGATTGACAAAATCCCAGACTTCTCTTGAGACTTTCTATCCATTAAGTAGACTTTCGACTTTCTATCCATTAAGTACTGGGGTTGATTTCATCAACTTTATCCTTCCCCCAAATTTTCTGATCTTGAGCTTAAATAAGAAATTGATATTAAGTTAGCATAAAATAACATTACATGGATTATCTTCACTGTGATTGATATAGAGTTCAATTGACAAGATCCCAGACCTCATTTGCTTACCGAGTAGGGTGTAACTTGTCAAATTGGACCAAAGAAACAATGTTTCCAATGGTCTTTCTATTTCCATTACTGATACTATCTACTGGTCACAATTCTTGGCAGAAAGAGCAATGTGAAATAGGGACTTACTGAAGGACATAATGCATCGGCTAGTCCAGAAATCGAACTTAAACCACACGATTGTGAATCCAATTCTCTAACCACTAAGCCAGGTTCCTCTACTGCATATTTAATATCACTGCACTCAATTCAGAAAGCAGCTTTCAAGAATAAGGGTACAAGGTCAAAAGAATTAGAACTGTCTTGTGATTGTGTTAGAATGACAGTGTAATATAGGCAACAAGTCTTGTGTGTGAGTCAAGATTTTGTAAAAGATATCTATCAAGATTAATAAATTATCGGCATGTTAACAGTGGTTCGTTTCAAAGCTATACTGTACTATTGAATATATCTATAGCTTTTAGCCAACACTATGTAATAGGCAGATGGAAACAGGTTGTCTTTATGTACAAAGTCTTCATAAACAGAAAAAGAGGGATTAGTTAAGCTAGTGTTGGGATTTCATCAGCAACTGAGGCCAATTTTAATTGTCTACAGAGAATGATGTGCTTATGTAATGCGTTTTTGGTAGCTAATTCTTGACATATTTTGTATTGATTTTAGAAAATACTGTGTGTAATAGGCAAATTTAAGCACTGTCATTATATACAATATTTTCATGGACAGCACTGTTTGGATTATTAGCAGTATCTCCATGGACAGTTAAAAATACTCATTCACCAATGAAAAACCGACACAGGATTGAACCTAATCCAGCTGGTCCTTCTTTTTCTATCCATAGAGATAATGTATATAAAAACAAGGTGTTTACATCTATGAATATAATCCTCATCATTATTTACTATCTACTTTCCCTGCTAGCAAGGGTTTGATGGGTCTTCACAGACTGAGTCAGTACTGAAGTGTGTTTACTGACCTTCTAGACAGGTCAGGGTGTCCACAGCTTGCTTACATATGGTCCCACATTTTATCAAGTGCATTTTATCATGGCACCAACACTAGGGTGGTTGTCATGCTATTGACAAGGCTGAAGGAGCCACCCAACCCTTTGTTGCCCTTCCTATCACCAACCAATTTACAACATGTACTGCATGCATTTATTGTGTAGATCACCAACACTAAGGAGATTGTCATGTCCTTGACACAACTGAAGGGTCCTTCAGTATTGGCTAAAAATCTATAGATATATTTTTTAGTACTTATATAGCATTTATCAAGATTGTTTTGAAAGTATTACTATTTATCATAATTATTGAAGCTTTTATAATCATTGGTTCACCAAACACAAAAAAAAAGAAAACGTGTGCAATTGGTTTGACACACTTTTGAGAAATATTTGAAGAACTGTAGAATAAAGTTAGCATTCAATATAAGGAGTCAGAATAGAAGTAATTGATGAACTAAGTAGTGATTTTGTTATATGTAAAGCCTAAAACACAGATTGTATGGTATCGTGTTCTGTGTTTTGGAACAGTGAACTTAAATTTGATACACTGTAAGTATAAGTGGAACCCCAACAGCACAAAAAAAAAGGAGTTTTTAAAAGGGCAGATGAACTCCTCAGAGTCAATGACCATCCACCCCAACTATGGGTTAACTAGCTTCATTAGCCCACAATTGGCCAAGCATTGTGAATACAGTTACACTCCTGACATAACCAAAACCAATAAATAGCAGTGGAGGCCAACCAGGATTGGATTAGATTGGAAGCAGAATAGACTTTTAAGTTTTCATTTGGTTTTTCATTCCCGAGGCTGATAAAATAAAACATGTTTATGCCAGTGACTAAATTGTTTAATTTGTCTAAATTTCTGAGATGAGGAATTATTATTATAGACTGATTGTTTTTAGAATGGTGGATTGGTAGAGCATCGTCAAAATACTTTGTGGTATTTAGTTACTAATTTCTATGTTCAGAGTTCAAATCCTGCCGGTCTCAATGTTGCCTTTCATCCTTCAGGGGTTCATAAAATATAGTACCAGTCATGTACTGAGGATGATATATTCGACTTTTTCTCTGCCACGAATTGCTGGCCTTGTACCTAAATTAAAAATCTTTATTATAAACTAATTTGTTTGAACTAATGCACACTTCTTCATTGTTATAGCCGCAATGTTACACCCATTAAATGTGTGACTTAAGATTTTGAGAACTTTACCGAATACAACAGACTCCTGATTAAGACCCAAGGGTACAATGACCAAAACTTTGTGATAATGACACTAGTTGGAATAAATCAGTTTATGATAAATTGCTCAATGTTTGACTATTTTGTCCTACACCTCCACCCTAACGCAACTAAGATGCGAAATAATGGATTTAGACACATACATGCACACTCACATACATACATATATATATATATATATATTAGAAAGTGAGGTTTTTTTTACAAAATGAAAAATAATCGAGGTGTCCTACACGAGTGAAAGTATAAAGAAAAAGAGATGAAATCGAAAATGCAACTGGAGTCTTATTTTTTTTTTAAATATATATATTTATTTGGTTCCTTTACCGGTTTCGCAGTTCTTCTGCTTTTCAAAACGTGAGTTGAGATGGAGGGTCTGTGGTTTTTCTCACATCTGAGAAAAACCACAGACCCTCCATCTCAACTCACGTTTTGAAAAGCAGAAGAACTGCGAAACCGGTAAAGGAACCAAATAAATATATATATTTAAAAAAAAAATAAGACTCCAGTTGCATTTTCGATTTCATCTCTTTTTCTATATATATATATATATATCCAGTGTGCTGGAAATATAGTGTATAACGCTTTCAATTGTCAAATATTTTCCAATGATAACTTATAGAAAGCTGAGAGAATGTCTATACTTGTTTTGTACCAAAATTTAGTTGCATGATATATGATACATGTAATCGTTGTTTGAGATTAAAACATAGATTATTCTTCTAAAAGAAACAAAAAACTACAAAGATAGATTAATGATAATAAAATGTATAAGATCAACTGATGAAGGATTCACTGAACTAGGATGAATAAAGAAACATTTCAGAATTAAAAGCATTAAGTAATCTAAGACAATGCTGAGAATGGAAGATATAAAGTTGATTCTATTGAGAAGACTTAGGTTGCATGGGATTTAAGAATGAATGATGGGAACTAAATAAAGAAGTATTATGACTTAGTGGAAAATATTAGTTGGAATTCTGTATATCTAAGAAAACATGCAATGCTGTAATTCAGATTGACCCAGTAAAACACAGAAGAAATAATACAAATAAGGGCAACTAAAGATAGCCTGCTTTGCACACTTATATCTAATCCACTAATGCTAATACATTTTATTATCTTAATATATAAAAGTGAATGTGTGTTTGTGTGTGTATGTGTGTATGTTTCAAGCTGTAAGTCATACATTTGTACCTAAGTAACTGAAATTTTGCATGGTGGCACATCTTTTCAATGAGACCTATGGCTTTTTCTGATATTTTCTGTAAACCTAGTCAAAGCTGTGTAATACTGTGATTATAATAAAGAAGACCATGGTGGGGGAGTTAGCAGAATGAATAGAGAACTGAGTTAAAGACCTTGCAATGTATAGTCATGCTTCTTTCCAAGATAGAAAATCAGTTTTACCCTTCATCTTCCTTGATCCAATAAAATAAATGCTAGTAATATACTGTAGTAAAAGAAAAAGGTGTGAGCTGTAAAAACTAGTGATTGTTGTTCTTAGTCAACAAAATAAACAAAAATTGTAATATAAATAATTCAAACATTGGAAAATGTTTTATATTGTCTTATGTTTTGAACAATTGTCATTTTTTGGAGAGAGAATAAAAATCTCATGAATAAGAAAATGAAATAATTAGAGAGGTGATATGAAAGGATAGAAGTAGAGAAGGAGGAGAAAGAAAAGCAGTGTGAGTTATGTGATGGGTGGTGTATGATGTGAGAAGAAATAGATTGTAGGGAGTGGTGATCAGTTAAAATGGCAGTGTTATATATACATAACATGACCCCTCACTTAAACACAGAAGGGGGAGAAAGAGAAAGGGAGGAAAATGGTAGGAGTTATCAGAACAATGAATAAATAGGCATTTGAAGAGTTAGATACTTTTATGTCTAGGAAACCACTGGTAATACAAATATTCTCAACTTCTATATTATGTGATGCTTGCTCCTTTCATTATTTGTACCCCTTCCCCACCTGCTGCACCTCAAAGTCATAATTTTTACAGCTGCGTTTTTACATCCTGGTTTAGATTATAATTATATATAATGTGCATGTAAGAACATGCATTTATTTATACCTACACAAATGCATATATCTAACTGAGAATGTGAGACATTCATTAATAACTGTGGGTAAGAAAAAAGAGCTTACTGTAAACATTTTTGTCTGTGTTTCTGAGTGAAGGTTAACTCATGATGCAAGAATATTATTTATGCAGGAATATGAATATTATTATGAATATTATTTTAGGGCGGTGGATTGGCAGTATCGGTAGAGGGTCGGACGCTATGCTTTGACGTATAGAGTTACGGCCCTTGCCATTCTGAGTTCAAATCCCACCGAGGTTAACTTTGCCTTTTATCCTTATGGGGTCGATAAAATAAAGTACCAGTAATGCTCTGGGTAATTTCTGGCCTTGTGCCAAACGTAGAAACAATTATTTATGCAGGATATGAAAAACATTACCAGCTGCCAGGCATTAAAAGAAGAGGCATAAGAAGGTCATAGAGGGGTGGTTAAGCAAGTGCAACATCAAGGAATGGACAGGGAGGAAGCTGGTGGTTGATTGATGACCAAGAGGGATAGAAGGAGAATGTTATGGATTGATGGTATGTTTATTGGTGCAATTCTGTCACAGTTACTACTAATTTGTTAAATTAGCTGTGAAGTTGCAGGAGAGCCTGTTTCTTGTTCAACTGTCACAGCTACAACTAGCCTGTTAACCCATCGACTGTGAAGTAGATATGGAGCCCATTTTTTTGTTCATCCAGAGCTCTATCTGTTTCTACGTTTCATTTTAACCTTTTCACTACAATATTTGTTATGAAAGATATTGTTTATGATTTTCAAATAACTTTGAAAATAATAAAAATTTTAGAGGGATTGAGTAATATAATTAACTTTACCATTAGTAAACTGGTGTAAGAACATAACATAACAAAGGTTCTTGCATAAAATTATGATGGGGAGTTTTTAGATAAATATAAACACTTTAGAATAAACAATTTTGTATCATAGATTGGAGGGCAATTTGGTGTCAAAAGAGTTAAAATGTAAAAAATGTTTTTGAATCTATTACAGATTGAATATTGTTTAATTATAAAAGTTATACTTAAGCACATTTATGATAATTCTATTTTTTTAATGATTCAATCTTTATATTCTTTCTCCCCTTATTGCTGTGTATGTGTGTGCATCTGAAAAAGATTCTTAACCATTGATAACTCAGTCCACCTGGCTGTAAATAGATTGCATAGAGAAGTATTGTATAATGCTGTAAGTGGTAGAAGGAGCAGTCTATAATTTAGATTTAATTAGTTTGTAGTTTAAAGTAGAGATACACCAAAGAGCCTTGAGAAAAACAAGTGAAACGTTTACAGTATATCCTCCTTTTGATTTAATATAATATGACAGTCCTACAGGATTTTACTTGTTTTAAATTAACTAACAAGACATTATTTGTAACTAACCCATAAAGGGCCTCTAGATGTTACAGGCTAATCCTGTCTACCGATCTGTATTTCAGGTAACAAAGAAACTAAAAAGCAATAAATAAATTTAATAATTTCTTTGTATCAGAAATTGTTTTAGAATTGAACAACACTTTCCTTCTAAGCAAACTGAAAGCAAAGTCAATTAGATCATCTTACAGTATGATTAGATTAGTGTTTCAATGCACATCTAAGATATTTTTAGTGATCACTGTTGTATGGAAGAGCTGATATGATAAAATGAAACTTGTGATGGATAGTTATGTGTAGTGTTTGAACATAATGAAAACTAACTTAAAAACAAGAATACAGAATCAGTTTTAAAATATCAAAGACATAACTACTGAAAGACTGACCTAAATAAGGTGGATACGTACTGTTTGAAATTCATCTAGATAGAAACACATAATATGGATGGATAACTGTTCACTTGAGAAATAGAATACAAAATAGGCAAACAGCATAAAAATGAAAGATAAAGAGATAGAGAGAGTCAGAAGATAGGGGGGGGGGGTCTATATGCAGAAGATGAGATTCAAAAATACAGGATAAGCTGACTTGAATAGGAAGAGACGAGTAGTTGCATTATAAATGAAAATTACTTTTTACTGAAGCTATCAATGTATCAAATAGAGTTTTGGTTGATATGCAACCATTGTCTGGATATTCTATCAAGATCATAATTAACTCTTCAAGTGTGATATTTTTTCTGTTTTATTTTTGGTTTTGGTTTTTTAATGGCACTTGGTTGCTAAGAACTGTTTTTGAATAACAATATTCTATAACACACTTTTACAATAAGTTTATTACAAATTTTGTTAAAGAGATAACCAGACTTCTACTATTATTATTAGTGTTGTTATCATAATTAATAATATGGAAGGTGGTGGTGGTAGTGAAATAACTAGAATGTCTCCGCCTATATGTTCAAACATTACTGAGTTAACTTTGTCTTTCATCTCTTTTAAGTCAATAAAACATGTACGAAGCATGGACAGGGGCGATTCAATCGATTATTCATCTACAAATCTGTAGTCTTGCTCTATTGTGAAAAGTCGTTATTATTATTATTGTTATTTTTATTATTATGTTTGTTATTGTATGCTGAAGTGCATGGACGTTTTTGAGATAGCTAGCTCCACATAAAGTTAGATTTTTACCACAATATACTTTATGAAAGAAGGTTATATTATTATTGTTTTTCCAATAGAAATCTTTAGAAAATCTGAGTGTCCATCCTCCAGTTATCTTGGGGCAGGAAAATAATTTTTTTTCTTGAACAATTATATTTTATATTTGTACAAACATTTGTTTATTAATTATTAAAGATGGCTTCTTCTTCTGGGGTAACAAGTATTAATCACAAGTGTAGCAGCACTAATTAAGCCCTTAAGGAAATATTTTTTCAAACAATGAGAGATTTTAAAAAATGACTAGCTGAAAAAAAAAGAGAGAAAATAATTACATTTGAACAATTAGAACAGATAATTACATGTTAACAAAGGAAAACATAGCAATATTGTTAATATCATTAATTGTAACAGTTTTGCTGGCATTGCTAATTTGAGGTTGTTCAATATAAGTTCACTGCCTTAAAAGACCATGGCATAATTCTTTCTTATCCATTAAATACATCAAGGAAGAAACAGTACCATCTTGTACACTTTACTGAATATTTAGGAACAAGCAAAGAGTGTAACATACTTCTGTATTTTTCCATAACAAAAGGGGTCTTCCATATGTTCACAATGGAACATTCGGAAAAAATTCTAGGCAATGCAGGACAAAATAGAAATACTGTCAATCAGGGTGGAGCATTTGGAATCATGTTTCTGGTTTTAAAACCAAGGATAAAGCAAGGCGATAGGTTGGATTGTTGTACCACAAACTTACCTACAGGCTGGTGCTGCAATATATGGGGAGAGGAAATGCAAGGGTTACAGCCTGGGGCATGGGTATGGATATATCATCACCTCAATCACAGCACTGTATTTGCCAAGTGTAGTGAGTTTGGCTACACCCCTGACATGGAATGATATGTTCATGTAGATCCTGTATGGAAGACCACACAGGTATTCCAAAGCTGTACAGCATTGTAGGGATAGAAAGGAAAGCAATTAGACTAGTGGGGCATGATAGGAAGTCCAAATGCTATACATGTGGAAGTAAGAGCCACTTGAGGAGTTTCTGGAAAAGCGGTAAAGAAAAGAACGGAATGAGCAGCAGCAGTGGCAGCAGCAGAGGCGGCAACAGCAGCAGAGGTGGCAACAATTGTAGAGAACACAACAATAGCAGTAAGTCATGGAAATTGTTGTTTTCAGAGCTCTACCAATTGCAGCTCTGATGATAGCAAAAAGAAATCAATTCATCTTCAGTGGGAAGAGCTGATAACTATGAAGCTGAAGGACTTCCTCCCAGTAGTGCCATTCCAGTATCATTCCATCATATTGTGACAATGGAGAACAAGTAAAAAATGTGAAGTTGTCGAAGTAGCTGGAAAAAGATGTGAAAAACACAGAAAAGTGGACTTAGTCAGGATCTTGCTAGTTTTCAAACTGTCTCGAGCCTGGAGGTTCATCGGGCCAGCGCTTATCCCAGTTTCCGTGGTGTGAAGCAATTGCGAGTGCAAAACTCTCCTTTAGACAGAATGCCAGTTGAATGCAAAGTAAACCCCCAGCTATTTCTGGTACTCATTTTCAGCTCAGTATACTGGAGCAATGTGAAATGAAGTGTTTTTCTTAAGAGCACAACACACAACCCAGTCCAGGAATCAAACCCACAACATTATGATCTTAAGTCCAACACTCTTACTACTAAATCACACACCTTCACTCAATTCATTGTACCAACAAAACCTGAAGGATCATTTGAAGTAACTAAAGATGGATAAGTGGAGGCAAATTGCTGATTGAGTAGATGGGATCAGATTTTGTGGAACCCTTAAATGATAGATTGCTGGGGAAAATAAAATGAAGCCAACACAGTCTATCAAGAGTTACATGTCAAATACCAAAGGGACATTGCAGGATTCAAACCAAGTTCAATCTTGAGAATGCACAGGGTATTTTGGGAGTCCTAGATTCCAATACCAGTAATAAAAGTGGCCAACTTTGTGGTGACCCCTCACCCTTATATAACATCTCTAAACAGTTTGTAACGCCTTTTTGTAACACGTATGAATGTACAGGCTCTTAAAGCAAATAAAGTAACAAGATGATTATTATTATTATCAATATCAGTAAGGCAGTGGATTGGCAGTATCGACTTTCCCCTCCCCCAAAACTGCAGGCCTTGTGCCTATATAAGAAACCATTATTATTATTATTATTGGTCTGTTCGGACGTCTTTTTGCTCGCTCCCAGTAAGTCGCTTTATTTACCTGTTATAATTATTTGTTGTTTAATTTTTCTTGTTGTGTAAGGGATATAAGCCCTTGGAATTTGCCCTGTGAAGAGGAAAGTATAATATTTGGGCTTTTTGGTCCAAATATTTGAACAATATTTGAACATTTTACTTTTAAATATAAAAAAAAAAAATGGCTGTGCCACGCCCCCCAGCAATATGTCTGCTGTCGTGTGACAATGGCGTAAAAGTTGAGAGGAGGGTTACAGAAATTGATACAACAAACACCACCACAAACAATGTAAACAAAGACAACACTGAGAACACTAATTTAAAAAAAAATTACTGCACTAACTACAACAATAACAGCGACAACAGACAGAAAAAAATGACAACAAATGCAACAACAATATTAGCACCACTAACAAGCAAATAAACAATGACAACACAAACAGCAACAATACAAATTGAACCAAAAACAACAATGGTGGCACCAAAAACACAACGAACTACAACAGTGATAACAGCAACATCACCAACAACACTGTTTGTAGCAGTAACAACAGCAACAGCACCAACAACAAAACCAGTAGCAGCAATAGTGGCAGCAATAATGGTACTGCTGAAAAAGGGGCCACTTCTTTTGCAGGTGTGGCCCGAAATATAGAGACAGTGCTAGTCACGGAGAAGGAGATGGCAGTTGCAAGAGCCATGGTGACAAGAAATGACAATAGAGTTTCCCTGAAACCTGCACCTGATTTCTTCAAAGACCAGCAGCTGCACACAGTAATTTACCACACTGTAAGCAAAATGTCACATCGGGTGGAGAGAGCCACGGAGGCTCACATCCAAAAGGCCTTGGGGTGTGTCTGGGTGCGCAAAACCCACATCACTCCAGGCAAAAAGTACGCCACAGTAGACGTACTTTTCGCCACCCCCCAAGAGGCGAAGTCTCACTCTTTGGAAACCCTAAAGAGTGAGGAGATAGTCTTGGTGCCTTGCTACTGTGCGCAGAAAATTGTAAGGGTCAAAGTGACCCAGATCCCGCCCGACGTCCCCATACCTTGTCTGGCCGTGTCTGAAGACCCCAATACTGCAAATACAGAGAATGGGAAGAGAGAACTGGTCAGGAATAGGCATGTAAATGCTAATACAAACTAACCAGGAGTGCATCGAGGCCATCCCAGATATCATAGACCTCAAGGAAGGACTCCAACTCCTTATAAGCATGGAAGGAAGGTGCCCAAAGTGCTATCTCTGGGCAGAAGGGTCACCTCAGGGCCTTCTGCCCGCAGAAGACAGCCAAGAAGAGGCCCCTCCCCCTCCTTCCGACGCCTAATCCGTTGCTACCAAGAGCAGGGCAGGCAACAGAGGCAGAAGACCCTTCCATAGTAAGTAGGAGGGCAACGTCCGTGGCACCCATACCAAGGTCACGGACAACTAAAACAGCAGCAGCAGCTGCGGCAACACCAAGTCGCAGTAGCTACACCTGCGGCAAAATCGCCGGAGCGGGCTCCACTACCACCACCAACAGTAGTGGAGTTCATACCCCTCCCAGACGCCACGGAATCCGACATGCCAAAAACACCAACATCGCAAACACAACAAAGCACATACACCCAACAGCAACAAAATCACCCCTCCCCTCAAAAAGTACACAGCCATAAACATGGCAAATAAAGAACTCTTACAACATATAAAGCAGCATACAGACATCACAGAAAAAAATTACTACACCCTTCCAACACCAAGAACTCTCCCGACAAACATAAACATCATTGAAATTAAAATAGAACATTATAAACTTTAAAAAAAAAAATCCCCCAACGCAGTTGGAGACTTCAGAGGGTTGGTTACCAAGAGGATATACAACGACATCATCTTGGAAACACCCATGACCAGCCAAAGGGACGGTTCTACTGTCCCTTCCCCACATGATAAAGGTAAGTGATCTTTTTCACTTACCCCGTTTCTCATCTAACATGGTCGTACTTAGAATAGGCAGTATAAATGTACATCGCCTGGGGTCATCTTGGAAGCAGGGTCACCTGCTTGCTCAACGACTTGAGGTCACTAAATATAGATGTGATGGCCATCAGCAAGACCAGAATCTCTGAAGCATGAGCCTTTGCACCAATCTTCGGCAGCTACGATGTATACGCATCTCCCAGCCGTCCAGGATCGGGGGGAGGAGTTGCTGTCCTTTTTCGGAGAGGCTTGGATCTCGCCATACGAGCCATCTTCCTGGACCCAGAAGGTAAGTTGGTGGTGCTGGGCGTGACCGGCAGCGAAGGCAATGCTTTCAGGCTAGGAGCCATCTACGCCCCAACAGGGGCAGGACGGCCAGATTTCTTCAGACGTCTAGA
This sequence comes from Eledone cirrhosa, assembly GCA_964016885.1. Taxonomy (NCBI): domain Eukaryota; kingdom Metazoa; phylum Mollusca; class Cephalopoda; order Octopoda; family Eledonidae; genus Eledone; species Eledone cirrhosa. The sequence continues at coordinate 220,102,800 of OZ024742.1, read as the reverse complement.
GACCTTTCTTGGAATGTCCTGCTCTTTAGTGTTAGTGGGTGACTGGAACAGTATCTTAGATGCACGCTGGGTTTATGTGGGGCTAGTAGACAGGGTAGGAGGGTGTAAAAGCCTCAACAAACTGCTCAGACATTTTGAACTGTTTGACAGGTATTGACTGGATTGTCCGAATGCGCCAATGTGGACATGGGCAAACCGCATTGGGTCATCCAGATCGTATTTATATAGGGTATTCTGTAGGGAAACAGATAAGGCTAGTATAGGTTGTCCACAATTTAAAGTAGTCGACTACACGGACCACAAATTTGTGATCTGTGAAGTTGACTTAGACTCCATAGGCTACTGGAAGCTGATCGTGTCGTTCCTGGCGCGCAAAGCTTACGGAGACATGATTAGCAAATTAGTTAAGCGTGCATAGACAGGTGCGATCGTCAACAACAGGTGGTGGTTTACCCTGTAAAGAGCTATTAGAGTAGAATCGATAAGGTTTAGCAAAGGAGTAGTGATAGAGGAAGATAGAGTAGCGGGAGAGTTAGTTAGAAAGCTAGAAGAGGCGTTTAGGACAGGCATCGCAACCGACATGCTTGCAGCGAGATTGGCACTCGACCAATTCTTCAATGCAAAGCATGAAGGCTGCGTTGTCAGAGCTAGAGCGCGTGCTCTAAGACACAAGGGGACGAAAGCCATTCAATGGGCCCGGGTGGAGGCACGACGTGGCAACAAGTCCACAATTCGGTCTTTACCTGATCAAAACGGGCGCATGTTGTTCGAACCCAAGCAGATGTGTGCGGCTTTTCAACAGCACTTTGCTCAATTGTTCGGGAGCGGCGGTGGGCTGGATCGGAGTATGGACTTCAGTGCATACCTCGATGGACTGCCGCGGCTCTCGACGATCGCAGTGCAGTGCTGCGAAAAGCCGATAACAGCAGGTGAAATACAGGAAGTGATACCCAACTGCACAAGGGGTAAATCGCCAGGTTTGGATGGTCTGCCCTACGAGCTTTATGCATATATGCCAGACTTGTTCGGTGACCTCTTGGCAGATGTCTACTGCAACTGGCAGCAGAACAGGAGCATTCCCAGTTTTGTGAGCTGGTGAGTGGTGTCGCTGCTGAGAAAAGACCCGAACAAGGGGGATGTTATAGACAACTTCAGGCCCATAACTCTGCTAAATGCAGAGTTTAAGATTTTGGCCAACGTGTTAGCAAAGAGATTGGCGCTTGTCATTGGTGATCTGGTGGGAGAGGCACAGACATGCGCCATTCCGGACAGATCCATCCACGACAACCTCCATCTCATGCGATACATCATAGAGAGGGTGGCATGGGTGGGGCCCTGATCAACTTGGATCAATCTAAAGCATTTGATAGGGTCGAGCATCGGTACCTGGCTGCGGTCCTCGAGGTGGCCAGCTTCAGGACATTTTTAGGGGTTGGTACGCTGCGATGCACAGCAACATCTGCTCAATTGTGAGGGTGAATGGTCACCTGTCGCAGCCTTTCAGCATCATGCGCTCGGTCCGCCAGCGTTGCCCCCTCTCATCCCTCTTGTACGTACTGGCCCTTGAGCCGTTACTGCACAAATTGGAGACAATGAGGGGGGTCCCACATGAACTGGGATGTGGGAGATCCGTGTCAGCTTATGCCGACGACATCACCATGGTGGTGTCGAGCACCAAACACGTCCAGATGCTTGGCACCCTCTCATAGAATACGAAGCTGTGACAGGAGGAAAAATAAATCAGGGCTTGCAACTCGACACCTGGAGAGGAAAGTCCATGCCATGGGGCGCTGGACAGAAGGACCGGTTAAATTGCTCAGGGTCTGGTTTGATCCGGACCTCCAGATGGAGAAAAACTGGAGCGAGGTGATGAGCAGGGTGGCCTCTCTCACCCAGAAATGGGCTGAGAGGAGGCTGTCTCTGAATGGACGGCGGAGGTGGCAAAGGCGTACATCACGTCCGTTATCTACTACCGCCTGACTGTCATACCATCCCTGCCCAACTCTGACCAAAATGGAGCGCCTTCTCTTCCGATTTTTGTGGAAGGGACGTGCTCCCATGGTCAGATGATCCATTTGCTGTCAACACTCTTTGCGTGGAGGACTAGGCATGCCATGGCTGATGATGCGCAAACATGTACTGAGGCTGCGACATCTCTGGTGTTTCCTTGATGGTGAACAGGTGTGGTCGCCGTTTACCAGACGCGCTTCTCCCCAGCTCGTCTTCTTGGCGGGGCAGCAGTCCTGGATCAGGAAAAGACCGAGGGATAGCGCTTGGAAGATGGAGTGTCTCCAAGAGCTCACCACCCTCCATCAGCTGGCCACTAGTATTGGTGGAATATCCACTTCGGCATTCTATAGAGGGCTAGTGGAGGAAAAGAGCAACAACGTTCTCGGGGAGACCCTGGGCGTCGAAGACGATCAGCTGTTCGCTCTCTTCAAGTGAACTTTCAGCCTGGGGCCTATGGACAACTTCCAGAAATCCCTGGCCTGGCAGTGCTACCGGGGAACGTTGCCGGTTCGGATAAGCTCTACACGGAGGTGCTGTCAGCCGAGCCTGTCCGAGATGCGCGCAAGGCAACAAAACCGTCCTGCATGCAATCGTTCAGTGCCCAAGTATTGCTGACTTGTGGAGCTATGTCAAACAGCTGCTGTTGCGTATAGGACAGATCCAGTTATCAACTGAGTCCATTGTGCAGATAGCCCCACCATCCTCCTTTAAAGAGGAGGAAGGGCAGGCAGTTTTCATCTGCCTGGGGCCATGGCGAAAGAGATTGTGTGGTGGACAAGGTTGAAAGGATTGAAGACGGACACTTTCCTCTCCGGCCAATCTCTGATTAACTTTTCAAGTTTCACTTGAAGAGGAAAATCAGGGTGGAGAGGCAAGTGTTGTCTTCTAGTAAGTTTGTTGTAAGGTGGGTGAAATTGGCGAGTCTGGTCCGAGTGAATGGGCCCACTCTGAGTATGCGCCTGTAAACTGAGGAGTGGAAAACTGAGAGAGGGCGCTTGCCCTGTTGGTCAGGGTTGCCGTGGTCTTTTATTTGGTTTTCGCCACGAGTGACCCTCGGAGGTTTCCCCCTTTTTGGGGAATTTTTATTGTTTGAATTTTTTTAAATTTCTATCCCGATTTCTATCTTGTTATAACCTGTTTACACGACCAAAACCTACTTTGTATCTTCCTGTACTGTTCTGTGCCGTCTGTAATGTTTTTCTCCATGTTAGCCCTTGTGGCCAATAAAGAAACCATTATTATTATTATTATTATTATTATTATTATTATTATTATTATTATTATTTAAGATAAAAGAAACAATTATTATTTAAGATATGACAGGAATAGTAAAACTGTAGTTTCCAACCTGTACATCATGTTCTAATTCCGAAAAAGTTGCAAAGATAAGTTATTTTGTTTTTGAAGTATTTGATAGAATGCGAAAATGTTATACAATAATCCCAAGGCCATAACTCAACATTTACTGCAAACAAAAACTATGGAATATTTCTCTGAGAAACATTAAGTGTTAAGGAGTCCCCAATGGAATATATTTAAAATAGGATCACAAAGGATTATTGATTTACCAAAATAGGTCTTGATGTTAAATAAATGAGGATCACAATGGAAGAACAACCTTTACTCATTTCCTTCTGCGTATTCAATTCCAATTTTACGAGGTTGAATTTACCTTTAATCCCATCTGGGATTGATAAAATAAATAGCATGCATAACCATACTAGGACAATTCCATTGATTTTTATATTTCTCTATTATAAATATATGACCTGTGTATTAATATGACATATGATAGAGGTAGTAAGAGCTGCTGTGATAGTAGTAAAATCAGTAGAGCACTGGACAAATGTTTAGTTACTTTATCTCTCCACATTACAAATATGTCTTTTGTGTGCCAATATATAAGATAAACAACACCAACAGCTGCTCTGGTAGTAGTAGAATCCTTAGCATGCTGGACAAATATTTAGTTACATCTTTTCATTTACAAAGTTGAAATCTCTCTATGGTTTACTTTGCTTTTCATCCAACAGGGATTGATAAAATAAACTCCAGTTATACACTAAGGTAAATTCAATAGACAATACACGCATCCCTCAAATATGCAACCTTGCTATAAATATGATGCTTGCAATTTTGCTAAAAATTAATTCATCAAAGTGAAATTGTAGCAGATTTGGTTGTAGTGTGGGTTTTGTTTTTGACCATTTTTGAAGTTTGCGCAGTAACATGATAACTAATGCTATAGTCAGGTCAATTCACTCTAACATCTTGCAAGGATCATTCTTCTATTTTCACAAATTACATCATTATCATAATTGTTTCTACTTTTGGCACAAGGCCAGCAATTACCCAGTGTATTACTGGTACTTTTATTTTATTGACCCCATAAGGATGAAAGGCAAAGTTAACCTCGGCGGGATTTGAACTCAGAATGGCAAGGGCCGTAACTCTATGCGTCAAAGCATGGCGTCCGACCCTCTACCGATACTATCATAATGGTGTCACATCTGCTTTATTTTCTTTTACAACAAAACACATTATTAAAGTATACTTGCTTCTTTCTTTCTTTTTTCTTTTCATCTATGTTCCACACTGTAAATGAGGTTGGTGTTAGGAAGGGCATCCAGCTGTAAAAACCCTGGCCAAATTTAGAGTCTCATAAGAGCAAGGTGTGGCATGGCCAATCCTAGTCAGACTTGTCTCTCGATGCAGACGATCCATCTAGCCCATGCAAGCATGGAAAAATGGACGTTAAACAGTGATGATGATTATAATGGTGATGATCATCACATTTTCAATTCTGTACATACTGATATTCTCAATTGTCAATTTTTGCCTGACCCAACCTTTAAAATATAGTGTGTATTATCCTTTTACCCGTCATCTATTTCCTCAAACCATTTCCTCATAAGTTAACATAGGCATATACAACTTCTCATTCCAACCCTTTTCCCAGTCACTTCTGCATTTCTTTCATACAAAAGTATTTCTTGTATTTCTCTAGTACAATTTTGATGTTTATAACAGGTCAGTCTTCTGCCTGCTACTGGTACCATGTAACCCATTCCAACCCGCTTCATGGTCGAGTGTTCAGTGCCAAACCAAACTCTCCCACCAGTTCCTGGTCGTAATTTGGCTAAAAATTAAATCCTCAAAGTCTGGTGGGGTAGGGGCAGTGGAACCCCAGCATCACAAAAGGACAGATAAACGCCTCAGAGTCGATGACCATCCACCCCAACTGTGGTTTAAGTGGCCTCACCAACCTGCAATTGGCCAATTGTAGTGAGTACAGCTATACCCCTGACATGACCAAAACCAAAGAAAATGGTAGACTTCAACCAGGGAGGGGCTCCTCCAATAGGAGTGAGAAGGCCCTGGATTAGATTAGATTGGATAACTCCTACAATAACCCCAACAGAATGTCTTGGTGAAACTACAGAGGAATTGTGATTTTTCTCTATCAGACCACATTAGCTAACATTGAAGTTAGAACCAATATCCAGATTTGATGATGTACATTATATAATGCCTGAATTCTATAAGTATTTCTTATTTTGTTTTAAAACAGTTTTGGCATTATAACCTCTATTGTAAGAATTTAGGTCAGGTCTCCACTCTGAAAATAACTCCAGTCTGATTGAGAGAACAGTTGTGGTTCTAATTACAACTGTATAGAAACTGCCATAAGTCATTCATTAGACCCACATATTCTTACTAGTGGTTCTAACTAAAAAATTATTTTACAGCAAGGCTAGAAATACTGTCTTTTCTAGAATCAATGAATTTATATACTCTGTGGTGTGATGTCCTTTTCCTCTAGTGATAATGTCTAAATATTACTACCAGTTTATTTCTTATAATCTTACATATGCTTCATATAGTGTCCACTACTTTACATAGCAAGAGGAATCTTCATTATCATTATTTCTATGTACACTTTTCCATATATATATATATATATATATATATATATATATATATATATATATATATATATATACTGTATATAGATATATAGATATAATTTAGCGAGAATCGCATTTCGGCGGGTAGAAATTAGCGAAACACAACTTCAATAATGTGCTCCATGCATATGAAGAGGATAGCAGAGCTATAAACATAAGTTAAAATGGTCATACACGCTGAGACGATGGTTAAGAAGCCATAGCTACCATAGCCAAAAAAGCGAACAAGCTAAACGGGTCAAACAAAATGAGATATGATTGAAATAATTACCCGGACCCTCGGGGAAGATGTAATACTCCGAAATTTGGGTTTCTGCAACACCTAAATCAATAATACTGTCTGCTTATAAAAATAAAAATAAGCTTTTGGTATAATGATCGAACAAGGCATCACTTTCTCAATGGGTTTTTGTTCATTTTTCGACGGAATCTCTCAGGTTGTGAAAGCACACGTGAGATTCTAAGGGGAGGAAACCCCTATTTTGGCCAGTGAATTCAGCATGTGTAGTTATTGCAAACATTTGCAAAAACCGCACAAAACGAATAAGCTCTCTACCGAGTTGTTTTTAAAATAAACTTAAGCGATTAATCGGTCAATAGAATTAACCAAAATGCCAAAAAAATTAATTGGTTAATCGCTTGACTTGGGAGATTAATACAGATATAATTTAGTGAGAATTGCATTTCGGCGGGTAGAAATTAGCAAAACGCAGCTTCAATAATGTGCAGACAAGTGCTCCATGCATATGAAGAGGATAGCAGAGCTATAAACATAAGTTAAAATTGTCATACATGCTGAGACGATGGTTAAGAAGCCATAGCCACCATAGCCAAAAAAGCGAACAAGCTAAACAGGTCAAACAAAATAAGTGTATATATATATATATATATGTGAGTGTGTGGGTGTGTGTGTGACTGGCTTCCACACAGTTTCCATTGACCATATTTCACTCATAAAACTTTGGTTAACCTGAGACTACAGTTGAAAACATTTACACAAGGTGTCAAACCATGGGATTAAAATCAGAACCACATGGTTGCTGAGCAAACTATACAGAGATGCCATCATGGTTTGATTCTAGTAACTAATTATATCATCTAGATACCACATTTTATTTACTGATTCTAGTAAATAATAGCTATTTGAGCAGACTCTGATTTTCAGTTTTTATCAGTTACTGTAATACATATGGAGTATCTATGGTTTGAAACCCTGTTGCTCTATCAGTGAACCTGAGGCTGGCTACATAGTTTTGAATGTTTTTCATGCTGTTGAATATTTCTTTGCTGCTGCTTAGTTTTTTTAGCTTTCAAACTGCTTGCATCATCTTGACACTTCCAAGGTTTAAATATCTGAATTCTTCAATAAATTCATCATCAATTTTACATTCGTTTTTCCATACTCAAATAGGTTGGAGGGGTCATTTTCAGCACACAATCTCCCACTCATTACATTCCTTCATCATCTCCTCTGTGAGTCTCAGTGATTTGAGATCAGCTCTCACCACCTCCACTCAGGTCTTCATTAGTCTACCTCTGCTGCAGCTTTCTTTTCCTTTCTTCACCCAACGATCATCATCCATGTGCATTATATGTCCATACCGAACAGTCTTTACTCTTGCACACCACCTCAGATTCCTCTTAAATCCAATTTCTCTTTCAGTTCATCCAGGCTCTGCTTTTCTCTCATATTTACATTGTACATCCAATGAAGCATGGTAGTTTCATTTCTCTCCAGCCTCTTAAATGAAAATCAAAATATTAACATTACAAAAGTTTCTATGGGTATCTAATGCTGAAATCAATTAGGATTAGATTGAAGAGAAGAGCTGTGAAGACAAAGCCTCAGGAAGTATCTTCTTTTTGAAATTAGCACTCTCGTATTTGGATTGAACTGATTGCATCAGACATTTGACTGAATTTAGATTTTTCATTCCCTAAGAAAGTACATTATAGAACCATCTCAAAAGTCCCCTATAAGTCCACAAATGTATGGTAGGGTTGTTTATCGTTTTCTCAATTCTTTATCTTCTCATCAGAAAATTGGCATCTATGGTTTCAGATTTAGTAAAAACCCACACTCTCATCAAAGCTAATTTTATCCTCTACTTCCTTTGCTGAGACCATCTCCACTAACTTAATTATTTGTTTAACTAACCTAATACCCCAAACGAAAGCAATGAATTAGAAGGAACCTTTGTATGTTAGACAAAAAAAAACTAATTTAAAAAAATATTTATTCCAGCTCTTTGCAATTTGATTTTAAATCTCGGAAACCAACCTGTTCTATCTAAATTTCTATTCCTTTTAATCCCCACATTTATCTCTTGCAAACCTAACACAGTTGCAAATTGATTATTGTTAGAGTATAGGACAATATTTCTTGTACTATTTGTTCCAGTTTGAGCTCTGATTTTAAATTCTGCCAAAGTCAACTTTGCTTTTAGCAGAATTCATTTTGTTACAAGCATTCAGACAAAATGTCCAGCCAAAAGTGAAATAACTTGAAATTTTGAAACAACTTCCTACATGGTAATCCAGGAGTTGTAGTTTCTTCTTCCTATGTGAAGGTAATGACCTAATGGTTAGGCTGTTTGACTCACATTTCACATTGTTCCAGTTTACACAGCTGAAAATGAGTTCCAGCTACAACTGGAGGTTAACCTTGCAATAGGTTTGTGTCCTGTCCAGATGGTAGTCTTGTGCGCTCAGTCACTTAATCTATATATTACTAAAAGCCTGTGATTGCTTGCTTCCTTGCTTGTCTATGTAATACAGCCAAAAGGGCACATAATGGGAAAATACTTTGAGAGGAAGTTGCCCCTGAAATGAGAATACAAATGGAATAAAACAAGTTTCGCGTAAATCGGACAACAGGTTCCCGATGACTAATCTATGAGCCTGTAAAGTTTCATGAAAATCGGTCATAAGATGTAGGCCCCTATAGGCACACATACTTAATTTAGGCCCCTATAGACACACATACTTAATTTTATATATATAGAGATATACAGATATATACATACACATACCTATATATATGGGCCTTTTAGTTTCATTTCACATTATATACATGTCTGTGTATATTTTTATTATTTAAAATTTATTTTTAAGCGTACATGATTTAAAAAAAATATTTTGAAGCAACCGTGACCCAATGGGTCATGGGTGGTCTAGTACCTCATAAAACTAGGATAAGCTCTGAATTAATAAACCTCAATGCCTCAGAAAAACTTAAATTAAAAAAAAATTCTTTCACCACATGTCATGACGGTCTGGCACAAAAAGTTTCTGCTTTTCTCATTTCTTCTATCTCACCGAATCTGCCTAATATCTGTTCATTAATGCTAGCTAGTTTGATATCTGTTAGTTAATGTGAGTGACATGGTATTTGTAAGTTTGATGACAGTGTGAGGAGTACTTCTCAAACTTAAAGTTTGAGAAATGCTTCTCAAACTTAACACTTTTGATACCAAATTACCTGAAACCACTCCTTATTCTACAATATAAAACTGCTTATATCTATCTAAAAACCTTCTATCATAATTTTTTCTAAGAATATTTAAGCTGTGCTTCAAACACCAAGTTAATAATTAGAAAGTTAGTTATATTAATAAATCTCCAAATTGTTGATTATTTTCAAAATTATAATTATAAGCAGTCTTTCATTAGAAATATGGTAATTAAAAAGTTAAAGTACTTAGTCTCTACTAACCTGCTCGTGCTATTCTCAGTATTGATATATATGTGTTGCTTTGTTGTTTGGTGTCAAATGGACAAGTCAGCAAACCAAGGTCCAAGGAATTTCCAGCTGTAACTGTCTCCACTTTTCTTTTCAGATATAGCATTATATAGAGCTACATTATCCAATGTGTCCTTCATTTTTTAAGACAAAGAGCATCTAACACAAACCGAAGAGTGAAATGTCATTTGGTCCCTCAACATGTTAAAAATAACAGCAAAATTTCTCTCAAATCATATCATGTCATCATCATCATAATCATAATCATAGAAAAGGAGATACAAAAGCAATGATTATTGCGATGCTGATAAAGATGGCAAGGCACGATTTTAGGGAGATTTGGCTACTCTTTCTAGCATATTGAAGGACTAGATAGAAGATTCTTCCTTGGGTTGTGCTAGAAGTTCCCTCCATGGTTTGTGTGAATATGTTAACTATGATTAGGATCAGAACCTCTCACTAACAACCAACTGCAGACTATCATATTTCCACAACAATCAGTAAACTCCTCTGTAATTTACCATATTACTTCAACAATGAACTTTAATTAATTTACACAGAATATTAATCAATCTAGTTTATGAACCTCTTAATAACATTCATTTGCACTTCATATTTATATATTGTACTAGGCTATTTTCTTCACATCATTTTATTAAGTCTACAAAATAGTGCTGGTGGTGGTGGTGGTGGTGGTGGTCAGTGGAGATGATAGTAGTGGTAGTGGCAGTGGTGGTGGCAGTGGTCAAAGGATGAGTTGAAACAGGGCCATGACACGAATGCTTTGCTCCTGACCATTTCTTCATATTGAATTCCTGAGATATTTTTTTGTTAATTGAATTTACTGTTGATTGACACCCTTTTACTTTTCTTATAGTTTATAATTAATGTGAGATTATTAATGCTTCCTAGATCATATTTTATTTGGGAGATCAGCACCTCTCACTTACAATGTCCTTTTTCTGTTTCCACAGTAACAGAATTCTGTTTTCTTCACTGAATTCTAACAACATTTAAAGTATACTTTGATAGAATTAACATTATTTCAAGAATACAGCATCTAAAGAATCGGTCTTCAACAAAGTGATATTGTTAATTGATGATTTCTCAAATTGGCCAAAAGTAAAAAATCTGAAAGAGAGAAATGTAGTTGATTAAATCAAATCCTGTATAGGTTTGGTACTTTAGTAACCTTAGAGACACTTTAAGTGTCAGGAGATGCTAGTGGAAGGAAGCTGCTGTAGAGGAAAACAGACAAACCCCTAACAGAGGATGCTGAATCTCCCAAAGGAGGTGACAAAGAAACACAAGTGGAGGGAGGCTGTACTGGAAAGGACCCATCTAACATATGCTAGTATGGAAAAGTAGGCATAAAATATGATGAATGTTGAAAGGTTAAAATGAAATACTCTCAAGGCTAATAATTTTTAGATTATCCTTGTGTACCAATTGTTGTATTATGAGACAATCAATAAGTAATTTTTCATCTGCACATACTAAATTAAATTAGATATCAAATGTATATTGACTGGAAATATGTTCAATTGCTGCAATGACAAACAAACTTAAACTCATATATGTAAGTATGCATACATACACACATGCACACACACACACACACATACACACACATATATATATATATATATATACATGTGGAGGCACATGGCTTAGTGGTTAGAGCATTGGCCTTGCAATCGAAAGGTTGTGAGTTCAATTCTCAGACCGGGTGATGTGTTGTTTCCTTGAGCAAGACACTTTATTTCACATTGCTCCAGTTTACTCAGTTGTAGAAATGAGATGATAGGGACTGGGGTCCATATTATTCCACTGCCAACTGGTCGTGAAGGTGCCACGGCAAAAAAGCACCCAGCACTCACTGTAAATGAGGTTGGTGTTAGGAAGGGCATCCAGCTGTAGAAATCAAGCCAGAATCAGTTCCCGTCCCACCCTTGCAAGCAGGGAAAAAGCGGACGTGAAATGAAATGAATGATGATGATGACACATATTGTACTTATGGGTTATACCGATTCATTTGCAAGCAAATGGCCTGACTAAGCTATCCTGTGCCTTGATGACCAATTGCCATCCATTTGTTCAATAGTAGCACCGAGGAACAATCAACATGTTTCTGGGTCATTATCTTTCATCAAGAGTGTATACCTCTATGCCACTCTGTTGAATAGTTCAAAAATATAGTATTTTCTAAAGTATACATTGGCTGATTAGTCTCATTTGCATACTAAACGATTTTACGGCTGGTATTGTAGGAAAAAAAATAAAATATACATATATATATATATATATAAGAAGAAATTAAAAGTTGGTTAAAAAAATTCCATGTATTTTATTACGCGCATTTCAAAAACAAATATCATCCTGGGACGATATTTGCGTTCTCATCAGATAAAACAGGGAGACATGATATGAAGCTTAAAAAAACATTTGTGAGCAAGGTAGTGTCTAATCAACATATGATAAATAAATTTAAAAGGATATAGGAGATTGGAAAAAAGGAAAGAGAGGGGAAAAAGTAAGGAAGAAGAAGAAAGGAAAGGATAACAGAGGAAGATTATAAGAAGGAAGAAGGAGAGAGAAAGAGAGAGAGATAAACATTTAAACTGAGAAACGCTGTCTCCACAGAGAAATAACTGAAAAAACGGTTGTAAATTTATAAATAAATTAAATAAATAAAAAAATAAAAAAATAAAAAGTTAATGAGGTTTATGAATGATGATGTTTATGATTACAGATATAGAAATTAAGTATACTATTTATGCTTTATTGTGCTACAATAAAACTCACCTCCTACATTATATATATATATATATATATATATATATATACGGGAGAAGGATAGTAGTAGTTAGATTTTATATATGTGTATATATATATGTGTGTGTGTATATATATATATATATATATATATATACTTAGGGTAAACATTGATGCAATTCAAATCAAGCACTCAACGTACTCATTCCACATAGGAGTGATAGAGTAAATATCGAATAAGCAAAAGCGAAGTAGTTTCAGATGTTCAAGTCCTTTAATAATAATGCTGTGATATATATTTCAATGGCGAAAGTGGCCACTCTGTTCTGTGTGCCAGTTTCGCGACATCGTCAGGCAGCTTGTTACATAATAAGGTTATGTTTCCCAGGCAATCCAAATTGAACCGACATGGGAACAGACGAAGTATGTGCTTTTGGGTTCTTCATCCATTCCCCTCTGAGTACCAATTCACCCCCACTGGTCTGCGCAGGCACAGGTCCAGGGGGAAGTTGACCATTAGCTACCGCAGATTTAAACGAAATTCGCTTGGTCAGTTCCCTCTCTCAGCCAGACAATGACCCATCCAAGCCGGCACCATAGTTTACTGCTACCCATCCCATCTGTGGCAGTCAGCTGAAAGCCAGTGGGGATGGGAGAGTGTTAGTATTTACTACCTCTCACTAATAACTGACCATCAACCCCTAAGAGTATATATTTTTAATTCTATGTATCATAGTTTCATATTGGAAGTTATAAGTGAAATTAGAACTAAAAATTACAATTTAAAATCGAAAATCCTAAATAAAGTATCAGAAATTATAAATTAAAAAATTAACAAATAGAAATTAAACAATTAAAGATTTTTCAAGTGAGAATCCAGATTGAGGTGAGTAGGAAAAAAATATAGATTGAAGTGAGTAAATAATATGCAGAGAGATGTTTAAGTAAGAAGTTCTGAAAGGGGTCCTAATCTTACAGTTACCCTATCTACATACTGAACGATGGTGCCGTACAGTAGAACTGAGGGTAAATTACAGTATTATGGGTAGTAGTCAATTGGGTACATAGTCGTAATTTCCATCACATGGAACAAAACCAAGAAAAACATATATAAAGTACACAAAAGAAAAGAACCTAATTTCTCCCTTAGTTCGTTTATGCTTTGCCGTTCACGTATATTACTATTACACATCCAGCGGAGCATGCAAGCTTCGTTTCTCTCCAGTCTGCGTATATCCTCTGCACACAATGCCCAGGTCTCACTGCCATGCAACATTGCTGTTCGTATGCAGGAATCATACAGCCTGCCTTTCATTTTTAGAGAGAACCCTTTAGCGGCCAATAGTGGTATAAGCTCTCTGAACTTTTTCCATCCCGTTCTGACTCTAGCTACTGTACTTTCAGAGCACCCTCCCCTACTGCTGATTTTGTCACCCAGGTAATGGAAGGTGTCCACTATTTCTATAGAACCATCTGTGCAATGGAATGAGTTAGTATTCTGTGGGCACTTGCTGCTACTTATTGCACCAGAGCACCGGCCACATATAAAATCTATATTCTTTGTTAGCTTACTTGTGATCCCACTACATCTTTTATGCACCCATACTTTGCATTTGGGACATAAAATAGAGTTTCTGCCTACTCCTTTCCTACACACTGAGCATGACCATTTCCCAGATAGGACCGGTGCCCTAACTTTAAGGCCTTTTGATTCTAGGCCATGCTTCCATGTTTGGAATTTCTTCTCTAATTCAGCCATTGATTCAGCTATGGAGGCATATGGCTTAGCGGTTAGAGCATTGGCCTTGCAATCGAAAGGGTGTGAGTTGAATTCTCGGACCGGGTGATGTGTTGTTTCCTTGAGCAAGACACTTTATTTCACATTGCTCCAGTTTACTCAGCTGTAGAAATGAGATGATAGGGACTGGGGTCCCTATCATTCCACTGCAAAGTGGTCGTGGAGGTGCCACGGGTAAAAAGCATCCAGCACTCACTATAAATGAGGTTGGTGTTAGGAAGGGCATCCAGCTGTAGAAACCAAGCCAGAATCAGTTCCTGTCCCACCCTTGCAAGCAGGGAAAAGCGGACGTAAAATGATGATGATGATGATGATGATATATATAAAATCTAACTGCTACTATCCTTCTCCCGTCCCTTCCACACCCTTCTACACTCATATTCCTACTCTCTTCTCTTGGTTATTATCTTCCTGTTCTTGGGGTGTAGAGACAACTGTTTAGCCTAGTAGGGGTGGGAGGCAAGGTAACCTTTTTAGTCTTGATACCATGATAATACATACCCAATACTCTTCGGAAAGTAGTTGATGATCGAACAAAAACATCATAGGCTAGAGAGGACTATTTAGACTTTCCAAAAACATAAAAAAACTTCTACAGTGTTTGTGCCACAGTAAAATGTACTCAATACACTCTGCATAGTGGTTGGTGTTAGGAAGAGCATTCTGCCATAAATTTGAATATATGAATGAAATATTGTACTCTGACTTGTCTAGCAGAGCAGTAAAATAAGAAGGAAGATTGTAGTAACCTGCCAAACATATGCCTGCATAGAAAGCAAACATAACCCTTTAGCATTTAAATCGGCCATATCCGGCTAGAATTCTCTCACCTCTTTCTGTTCAAACCAACTGTAACTGGCCACTCATACTGATGTTAAGGTTATTGTTCTCAAAATAAATAATATCAAAATGTTATAGATTCAATATTATGTAAAACAATAGTAAATATAGTGTAATGTAAATGTTAAAAGGTTAGAACAAAGATATCTCAGTTACTCATATAAAATCATACATCTAAAATATGCATATGTAACTCAGCTAAAATTGAAGGATAAATTATTGACAACATCTGAATTCTGTTTATAAAAGCTAATAAATTTTACATAAAGAAGTATGTTCCCTTTTTGTATAAAGAGCAGGGTGTATGATGTAGCAATTAAATATATAATGATATGGAAAAGTGATCCAGAGAATATAGAATATGCAGGGCTGGATATAGACCTGGGAGGAGATGGCAGTCACCATCTTTGTCTCCTATAAATCCTGCTCTGAGAACAAGGGAAACGGGCACAAACTGTGTGGAGAGAAGTTACTTAATTTGAGTTTCATATGAACATTTAAGTTAAGAAAGACTGAAATATTGATTAATCCATTATTTAGTGTATACTGTGCTATTTTTCATATGTTATATAATTAAATAATAGAAGGGTCTTTGGAATAACGTTACTCAATAGGGTGAAGGTGTGTGGCTGAGTGGTTAGAGAATTGGATTCACAATCGTAAGGTTGTGAGTTTGATTCCTGGACCAGGTGATGCGTTATGTCCTTGAGCAAGACACTTTATTTCACGTTGCTCCTTCTACCTGGAGTTGCGACCGATAGATAGTATTAGCAATTAGAAAGACCAACGGAAACATTGTTCCCTCGGTCCAATTTGACGAAAGTCGATCGTTTCTTTTTTAATAGGGTGTGTAGCTTGGAGATCAAGGATTCGCTCCAGATAGAGCAACTACTTCTCTGAATCAAGAGATCACATCCCCAATACTATGGACATATGGTTATAATGTCTAAAAAAAGAATTGTTGGACATATTTTATGGGCAAAAACCAACCAGCAGGAAATCCAGGGGTAGAACCCAAGCAAGATGGATGGATAACATCCTTGTGCTTGGTTGGTCTCACTTAAGAATCCAGACAAATCATTTGAAGATGATTGCTTTTGATAAGACTCTCTGGACGGTGTATCTGAGGACTCTGCCCCTACAGCCCTCTCAGGGCAAAGAAAATGAGGAGGAGGAAGAATAGGAAGAGGGAGAAGTGAATGGAGACATAGGAGGGCTAAGATATGAATTGTATTTCAGAATATGAAAGTGTTGTATTTTCTGAAATACAACTGTTTACTCCATATCATAGTGAAAATCTGAACACATATGCAATGGGGATACTGATTTTCTTACATTAACAGGAGGTTTGTTGGTAAAATGGTGTAGATAATTAAATCAATTCTAAAATAAGTATTTATATTCTCAACCTTGTCAGATGGAATTAAAATTTAGTCTGTCTAGATGTGATCACTGACTGTCAAAGAGCCTAACTAAATAATTTGAGATATTTTGTTCAGGATGTTACTCTTTGTGCCATTCCATTGGCTTAGAATATATCGATTGTACCATTAGTGTCTTGTAGTTAACCTGGGTTCTGCTTAATTGTTAAGGGTGGCAATATTTCTAAACTTAGAATGTATTTTGAAGTTAATACTGTAAACCACGTAAAGTTTTGAGAGAAGAAATAAACTCAAGAAGGAGTAACACAGATGCCTTCTTAGTAAGACAACTACAAGAGAAGTTTCTAGCTTTTGTAACTCTGGAAAAGGCTTTTAACAGAGTACCAGAGTCTGTTATCTGGTCATCCTTAAGAAAATCAGGGCGAGATGACTGGCACGGATGAACTTTTTCTTCTTCTTCACTCACTTATTCCTGAGATGGTCATGGGGGCAGAGTCCTCAAACACTCCTTCCAGTGAGTCCTATCAAAAGCAACCCTCTCCAATTGATCTGGCTGGATCTCCAAGCAAGACCAGAAATTCTTCTCTGAGACATTCTAACCACATGTCCATAATATTGGAGTTGTGATCTTCCAATTCAGAGAAGTAGAGGCTTGGAGGAACCCCATTTTCACCACTTGTGTAATAACTGAAAGAATACGATCACAAATACAAGATTCCTCACCATAGGTAAGGGTTGACACGAATACCAAATTGAAGATAACAAGTTTGGCTTTTACACCTACCTACCTTCTTCTGATTACTGAATGCTGAAGCTGGTGCATAACTGCTCTTACAATTCTTGCACTTAATTCTGGCTCCTGCCTTCCATTACTGAAGAACATGCCTCCTAGGTACTTGAACTTCTCTATCTGCTTCAGTGGAACTCCATTCATATGTAGCAGCACTGTTTTTCATTCCAGCCATGCAGTGCTCAGCATCAAACACATCAAGTGTGTGTCTCTTTCTGATGAGTTAAGTAATACCATGTCATCTGCAAAATTCCAATTCCAGCCGACTGATTTTACACCTGCCAGTCTTGATACCACTTCCAACTCAGCTGTGCATAATAATCCTTATGAAAATAATGAACAGGATAGGTGACAGTACACACCCTTGGCAGAGTCAGACACACATATTGAATGGTTTCAATTTAGCACCATTTATCTGAACACAAATACTCAGGCATTCATATCGAGATATCAGGGCAACAAGAAGCTGACAATCAATCTCATACTCCTGCAGAACCTTCCACAAGAGGTCCTGTGGAATGCAGTCATATGCCTTTTCAAGCAAACAAAGCAATAATACACCTCTTAGCATTACTCCTACGATTTCTCAAAGACCAGTCAGCTGTGCCCCATCCAGGATGAAAACCACACTGTTCATCAGTTAGCTTGGACACGACAATCTCCCTGCATCTTTTTGCCAGATACTTAGCATAGACTTTACCAGGGAGGCTTAACAAGGAAATCCCTCAATAATTAGAGCAATCTCCTTTGTTTCCCTATTTGAAAATTGGTATTATCACTCCCGATTGCCATTCTTAGGTGTCTTTCCAGAGATTCAGGCCAGCTGACTCACGCAAGTCAGCTAGAGAATACCTTCTCTATTTAAGCTTTTTAAGATCTCAGGACAAATTTCATCTTCCCCAACAGCCTTGTCACATTTGAACTCTTTAATTACTTTTGTAACTTCAGCCTCAAAGAGATTAGTCATCACTCCCTCAGGCACCTTGTGTACATCAGAAGCTGCTGTTGTGATGAGTTTAGGAGATCAGTAAAGTATTCTCTCCGCCTCATGAGGATGCACCCAGATGTTTTCTTGATAGCAGGTGTGGAGGAGAGCTTCTTATTACAAAGTCAGCAGATGGTCTTCCAGGACACTTTATTTACTGATCTGAAGTTGGATTCCAGCTTAACCCAAAAGTCTTCCCTTGTCTTAACATTGGATGCTTTTACTGTGCCTGCTGTGACTTTTTCTGCCTGCTTATACCCCAGGTACAAGGAGGAGGACTTATTTCCAAACCAAGCTTTGTAGGCCTCCTTCTTTGCTAGATGAAATGGCCTACAAAACTTGGCTTGGAAATAAGTCCTCCTTCTTGCACTTGCTGTACAAGCAGGCATGAAAAATTACAGCAGAGACAGAAAGGTGTCCAAAGTTAAGACATGGAAGGACTTTGAGGTTAAGCTGGGATCCAGCTTTAGATCAGCACAATCTTCACTTGTTTTCATCGTCCTCTGTTTGCTCATGGATGAGCAGAGAGTAAAAAATTGGTATTTGAGAAATTGAATGTAGTGTGCAAGGGATACGACTGTTCTGGTATGGAAGTGTGATGTATATGAATGAGTAAATGGAAAAAAAAAAAAAATGATAATTGCCTAAGTTGCTAACATTACATCAGTGATTCTACATTATTAATTATGTTCAGAAACTTGTGAAGCTTTCACATACAAACATCTATTAGATATATGCTGTAATAAGAATTAGATAGACTTTTAAGAGGCGTTCTTTATTTGATTCTAATTCCCCTTTTAATATTCTATTTTAATAATATATTAGGTAAATGTATTTTTGTTTGTTTAATGTCTTTCCATGTTAATACACTTCAGCCATGACACTGTTTCATTTTGCTAATATTATTCTGACATTCCCTAAAAACATACAAGGCTATCATAGTTAACCACTAAAATGCAACACAACATAATAATAATAAGGGTTTCTATATTTGGCACAAGGCCAACAATTTTAGAGGGAGGGGAAAGTCGATTAAATTGACCCCAATGCATTAGTTAGGTCTTTCCATTCCACATGGAACATTAGGCAGCAACAACAGATCTCCATCCTCTGCAGTCTTCTGCAAGAGATTTGACATCTTCCCAGATCAGTTCTTCCACATCTAGATCCTGTTGTTAATGGTTGTCCACGTTACCTTTCCACCTTCTGGCTTCCAGTCAAGGGAGAGCCTTGTGTGTCTTGTTGATGGCATTCTAAAGACATGTCCAAGAATTCTCAGATGACGATCTTTCACTGTGATGCTTAGTGGCTATTTTGTCTAGTCAGGAGATGTTAAGAATTTTTCACAGGTATCTCTGGTGGAATACATCTAGCTTGTGGGCAAATCTTGCTGTCATCTTCCATGTTTTACTAGCATAGGTGTCAACTAGATGACCAAAGTATTGTACAAAGCTATCTTGATTTTTAGAGTCATCTGATTAGATGCACTGGCATTACTGGTGCTTTATTTTATTGACCCCATAAGGATGAAAGATAAAGCTAACCTTGGCAATGCTGCAAAGTATATTGTCCAATATTCTACTGATACTACCAATTCACTGCCCTTACAACATACTATTAGTAATTTCATATGTTGGTAGATAGCTATAAATTTGAACAAAAGAGCTCTAATATAAGCACAGCTGAATCTTATTTCTTCAATCTGAATCTTATTTCTTCAGTCAGTCCTAGCATTATTTGAACTGAGAATAAAAATAATTATTTCACCCTGTTAACATGCTTAACTATAATTACTAGCATAGGTATGTGGTAAGAAACTTAGAGAGAGGAGCTTAGTTGATTAAATGAAGGCCAATACTTGACTGGTATTTATTCTATCAACCCCAACAGGATGAAAAATAAAGTCAACATTGGTGGGATTTGAACATTAACCATAACAGGCTATTAGCTAAATACCACGAGACATTTTGCCTTATACTTTAATATTTCTGCCAATTCATCACTCTAATGATAAAAATAAATATATCAAGAGGACTCTCTAATTGTGTCAAGGGCACAGCAATCTCTCTAGTGTTGGTGACATGATAAAATGATAGATAAGACAACCAGCTGTAGAAAACTTTTAAACAGATTAAAAAGGGCTCTTCAGTTATGTCAAAGATATGATGGCTTTCCTATTGCTGGTACCATGATACACTGCACAGTGCACTTAATAAAATGTAGGAATGTATGTAAATGAGATGCAGGCTCTCAGCCCACCTGAGAAGTCAGTGGCTTTGATTAAGTACATTCTTGGTTTGTGACAACCATCCAACTCTTTGTTGACAGGGAAAAATGGAAGTTAAATGATGGTGACAATATCTTTAAAGTACCCTGCAAATGTTCCATAATGGAGAACATCATCATCATCAACACTCTACTCATGAAAAATAAAAATGGATACTTAGGGTTTCAATGAAATGCACATTTTATTCTATGTATGACAGGATTAAAAATTCTTGGTCCAAAATTTTCTTCTAAAAGGGATAGTGTAGCATTTTAAATCAAACTATGAGGTCCATCTCCATGTCACTGGCAAATATTACTAAAGATATATCAGAAGGTTAGGAGTGGAGAAGGGTGGATTTACAAGCCACTTCAATTGATAAATAAATTAAACTCTCACATTTATTTGCAACTTCCTCAAATTTCATTCTTCCTACCATATTTTGTAAATTTTGCTTAGCAACAAAACAGTACATAATCTTTTTGTTTTTCTTTTTCCCCCCTTATTTCTCCAATTCTAAGCCATAAATTGCCTATGAAAATATACAAGTGGGAAGGAAAACACACATATATATATATATATATATATATTTGTGAGCCATTGATTTATTTTCATGGAAGAGTACATGGATATTTGTAAACTTATGAGAAAGAATAAAACAAAATATTGAGAAAATGAATTGATAGAAAACTGTTGTATGATATTTATAAAATTATATCTCAATTTTTCATCATTATCATTTTTACATCCACTTTTCCATGCTGGTATGGGTTGGATGAGATATTTTAAGGCAGTTTTTTGATGGCTGAATGCCTTTCCTGATGCTGCCATTACACTTTATTTTCAAGAATGGTATATACTGCTAACCTTTGTCAAACTATTAAACTGCAGGGTGTATTGTTTATGTGGAACATCAAATAACACCATTACTGGCTATGAAGATGCATGTAGAGATATAGTGACACACACATAGATACACTATGAACAAGGCACTAGAAAAACCAGGTAAGATTTGTTGAAATTTGAAGAAACATTTATTCACAATATGGTTTCTAACACATGTTTCAATGAAAGCAGAATTATTACATATTTCTTAATCCACTCCCTTGCATTGAGTGGTAAAAAAAACTCTCAGGAGAGCTGGACAACAGGTCTTCAGAGAAGAAATCCCC
The DNA here is from genome assembly GCA_964016885.1 of Eledone cirrhosa. Taxonomy (NCBI): domain Eukaryota; kingdom Metazoa; phylum Mollusca; class Cephalopoda; order Octopoda; family Eledonidae; genus Eledone; species Eledone cirrhosa. Next base: position 220,081,072 of record OZ024742.1, on the reverse strand, counting down.
CTCAAGTGAGAGTTTCAGCCCTTAACTTCTTACACTCTAAGGGGGCCATGCTGCATCCAGGTCATGAGTCCTGGGTGCCCTTCTGCTGACATTCAACCATTCAGAAATCAGAGACTTGCTGTGTATTTAAACTGTATGAAGATTTTTTTGACAGGATCTAGCTGAAACTCCCCTACATTACTTTCAAACTTGTATTTAAACACTTTCTTGCATTGGTAGTCATAGTAGCAGTGAGACATCAACAGTATCACTGACGCTGTCGCCAACACTACAAACCCTGACTCACTCAGAGTTACTTCCTTTAGCATGTGTTAGAATACAAATACGATGCCTCTCACATGGTATGGAGGTCGTTTTAGTTCTTCTTCAACCTGATCCAGCTGGAACTCCTCTCTGTTGCCTCTGATACTGCCTTTAGGGCTTTGGTCCTATCTTTCCCTGAGACTGAAAGTTGTATCATAAGATTGTAGGGAGATTTGCCCACAAAGCCTCAGGCTGTTGGTCAAACTGGCATATTTTTCAGTCTTGAGTACATGTACCTTTTTCTAATTTACTTTCAAATGGCATGGTAAATTCAACCAAAAACAGCTGTTTTAATGAACTGGAATGGAGTACGATATCCAGCCTCAAACCACTCTACTGATGATTTCTGATTGTTTTGCTGACCCTGGTAGGTCTGCCTGTACATTCCCAGTCGTCCACATCACCCAGAAGACTCAATCCCCTGCTCTGTTCCTGGCCATGATTTGCTGCCTTCTGCCATATAGAGTGTTATTGGAAATTCTTGTACTATGGGTTTTACTTTTGCCTTACTTATCACATGTACAATCTTCTTCAGCATTTGATAGTGTCTCCATGTGTATCTGCCTGGGGCTAGTGCTGCTCTGCATAAGCTTGGGCCGAACTGACCTCCCGATCTTGTGTTCTGAGTTCTCAACCATTGTAAAAAACCTTGCTTTTCTGACTTCGTACTCCTCAATGATGAATTTGAGAGATAGCATCAGCTTGGCATTGTGGCAATAGAGTGCAACATTAGTGAGACTTCGTGGGATGCCAAGCTACTCAAAGAAGTTTTGGGAAAAACTGAGGTTCTATGGACAAGTCATGCTTATATAGTAAATCCAGAATGCAGACATCCTCAAATTTCTTATGGTCAAAATTACTAGATAATGAGTGATATACAAATACACATACATGTGCACATTTCTGGTGTACAAATTGAAGGGGAGTTAAACAGAAATTTTAAAGTAGCTTGTGGAATGTGTTAGTAAGTCATTAGAGAAAATGGGGTGCAACATATGCATATATATATGTATGTGTGTGTATATATATATATCCTATTTATTATTGCCCTTCAGGCTATAACAGAGGAGTTCAAGACCGGCTGCCCATGGGAACTCCTATACACAGATGATCTAACGCTCATAGCTGAATCAATGGCTGAACTAGAGAAGAAATTCCAAACATGGAAGCATGGCCTAGAATCAAAAGGCCTTAAAATTAACCTGTCTAAGACTAAAGTTCTAGTTTGTAGGAAGGAAAATAGGGCACTGGTCCCATCTGGGAAATGGCCATGCTCAGTGTGTAGGAAAGGAGTAGGCAGAAACTCCATTTTATGTCCCAAATGCAAAGTATGGGTGCATAAAAGATGTAGTGGGATCACAAGTAAGCTAACAAAGAATATAGATTTTATATGTGGCCGGTGCTCAGGTGCAATAAGTAGCAGCAAGTGCCCACAGAATACTAGCTCATTCCATTGCACAGATGGTTCTATAGAAATAGTGGACACCTTCCGTTACTTGGGTGAGAAAATCAGCAGTGGTGGAGGGTGCTCTGAAAGTACAGTAGCTAGAGTCAGAACGGGGTGGAAAAAGTTCAGAGAGCTTATACCACTATTGGCCGCTAAAGGTTCTTTCTAAAAATGAAAGGCAGGCTGTATGATGCCTGCATACAAACAGCAATGTTACATGGCAGTGAGGTTTGGGCATTGTGTGCAGAGAATATACGCAGACTGGAGAGAAAAGAAGCTTGCATGCTCCGTTGGATGTGTAATAGTAATATACTTGAACGGCAAAGGATAAATGAACTAAGGGAGAAATTAGGATTAAGAGGGATCAGATGTTGTTAACTCGAGGAAGACTACGTTGGTATGGTCACGTGATGCGCATGAAAGACGACAGCTGTATAAAAAAGTGCAGGGCGATAAAAATAGACGGTAGCCACGGAGTGGGCAGACCCAGAAAAACCTGGGACGACTTGATAAATTCCGACCTCACACTCACACCTCTCCAAGACAATGTCACTGGACCAAGATCTTTGGTGCTACACATTAATACAGAAGACCCGCCTTGCCTACGTACAAAGCGAAACCTACAGTCAGTAGGCACCTCTTAACAAAAATACACCCTCGTCCCACTACCCCCACCCCATCCACACCACCCCTTTCGATGTAAAGTTATGTTAGTACCACAACATTCAGTCCGAAATAAATGAGGTCGTGTAGGTGTCACGACAAAAAAACACACAGTCCATGCTGTAATGTGGCCATGTAGGTAACACGGTAAAAACCTCCCAGTCCACACTGTAAATGTGGTTGGTGTTAGGAAGGGCATCTAGCCGTAGAAAACCCGCCAGACAGTCCTATACGAGCAAGACAACCAATCTTGCCTCAAGAGGGAAAATTCCCGTCCAAACCGATGCAAGCATGGAAGATGGATATTAAACGATGATGATGATGATATATATATATATATATATATATATATGAAAAAGTTTAACCCTGATGGCAGAGCTCAAGCCGTTTCGACCGCTATTTCTGGACGGCTATGTGAGTCCAGAAATAGCTTGAGCTCTGCTGTCGGGGTTAAACTTTTTCCTATTACCCACTCTACTACCCTAAGTATTGAGTACTCTGGTGCATTAGGGTCCATCTGGTACCTTACCACACTTCCTTCGTTATATATATATATATTTTTATACTTGGGGAGGGTCATATTGTTGTAATAATATTACCAGAAATAATAACAGAACACACACACTGTTTGGTTGGTTTTCACTTCTGTATCTTTCATATCTCCACAGTTAATTCATTCGGTCCTCAATGTTTACCATTGACTGACCAACTGTCAAAAATACAGATATAATATAGATATAAACACACATATATAGTTGCCATCTTTATTTTATCTGTTTATTTATTTATGTTTGTCTTCTTCTTTGCGTGTATACTGTTTGGTGTGTGTTTGCATTTGGCTGACTGTGTTTTGGTAATAGTATTCTATCTTAGTTTACCAGTGTGTGTTTATATATGTTTGCAACAAATATATATATATATATATATGTATATGTGTGTGTGTGTATGTGTGTGTGAAAGCGTGTGGCTGAATGGTTAGAGAATTGGATTCATAATCTTGAGGTTGTGAGTTTGATTCCTGGACCGGGCAATGCGTTATGTCCTTGAGCAAGACACTTTATTTCATGCTGTTCCTTCTACCTGGAGTTGTGACCAATAGATAGTATTAGCAACTGGAAAGATCAACGAAAACATTGTTTCCTCGGTCAGATTTGACGAAAGTCGATCGATCCTATATATATATATATATATATATATATATATATATACTCTGCTGTCCCTCCCTTGTTAGTCTGACCATCAGAAATCAGTAAACCTGTGATTGTTCCACTGATAACCTGTAACCAACAACATTATTGTTCATCAATTCTGATACAAAATAACTACGTGTACCAACAAAATGGTAAATACTGAAGCAGATACTATTTGTTGCTTATGGATTATGAGTTCAAATATGGTACATATATATCTTGTATTATATTTTATATATTTTGTTTTATATTTTATATTATTTTATTTCATTTTATTTATTTGTATATTTCTTTGTGGCACACTTTTCTTAAGATTCATTCAATTCACTGAGTTTTTTGGGGCGAATAGTTGTACATTTCATATGAAAAGGTCAGTAAGATTGAATATACAATTGTTACTAAAAGGTCTTGGCATTGATTATGTATGGCACCAGTACATGCAGTAAATAGATCAGTTAAAATAAATATATACCTATTCAATTCCTTCAATACATCGTTGCATGTATACACACTCTCTTCTGTTAAACTTTCAATCAAAATTAATGAAAATGAACTTTAACAGATTTTTTGATTGTCATTTTATATCAACAGAAATCAAATGTAGAAAACTCAATATGAATAATATAAACAAACTGAAATTAAAGTTCTTACTGGTCATAAAATGCAAAATGTTCAGACTTCTTTCAGCCTTTAACTCTTAATATCCTACTCTGTAAAAGACCACATTAGCAAGACATTCTTCAAAAGTGAAAATTAGGATCACATTAAAATATAAAGTTTTTATTCTAACACTGCAAATTTTTCACAACAGTGTTTCCACTAGTAAAGATACAGTAAACATTTGAATTAACAAATCCACCTTTTTAGATATTTTCTACTAAATCATTGCTGGATGTTAAGAGTTAATAAACTATTAATCTTTTATGGATTTTAAGAACCACCACTTGTAGAAATTTACTTGCACATATATAATTGTTTGTACTTTTGGCACAAGGCCAGCAATTACCAAGTACATTACTGGTACTTGCACATATATAATGGTTTGGTTTGTCTCTGCATGAGTCTTCACATATACACCACTTGGACCATAGGGTAATTAAGTTATGTCATGTAGCTCAGCAGTTTGGTGTGTGAAGATCAAAAGAATGAAGTAGTGAAGGTTGTCATCAGGAAGAGCATCCAGGCTTAGAATATTCCCTCAAAAGTCTCATCCAGCCAATACCAACAGGGAAAAAGTCAATACAAAAAACAATAGTGTTGAATTGATACAGTTTGTTTCTTACTCAGTATGTTTCTTCCTCGGTATGTTTCTTCCTCATTATGTTCTGGATTGGCAGTATCGGTAGAGGGTCGGGCGCCATGCTTTCCAGCATAGTTATGTCCCTTTACGATCTGAGTTCAAATCCCGCCGAGGTTGACTTTGCCTTTCATCCTTACGGGGTCGATAAAATAAAGTACCAGTAATGCACTGGGTAATTGCTGGCCTTGTGCCTAAAGTAGAAACAATTATGTTTCTTCCTCATTCTTACATTTTATTAAGAGATTGTTGCTGCTACAATCTATAAAGTAGCAACTTCATTCAGGGACCAAATTGTAGACAACACAATAATTTATCTACTGCTGTATGCCTTTCTTGAAAACACTGAATATTGAACTCAGCACAGTAAATAAGTGAAGCTCTATGACATTAATGGTCATTTAAATAAACTGCGATGTTCATAAGTTAATTTTTATGTCATTATACACAGCACATCCAGTATACACCTGTATACACCTCCACTTCTCTTATGCACACCTTTCTTATAACTACAATATTTATTCTTCTATGTATTTATATTCTAAAAAGTCTAAGTCTGTCTTGAGTCCAGAGGTTCATCAGGCCAGTGCTTCTCGCAGTTTCTGTGGTGTGAATTGACTGAGAGTACTGGACAGGATGCCAGTCTATCACAGGGTTAAACTCCCAGTTATTGCTGGTACTTATTTTCAGCTGAGTATATTGAAGCAACATGAAATGAAGTGTTTTGCTCAAGAATGCAACACACAACCCAGTCCAGGAATCGAACATATGATGTTATTACCACTGAGCCACATGCCTCCACGTATGTGTATATTGAGATATAATAATTGTTATTGTGTATATCTTCTTTATAATGCAGTTTCAATGAAATACTCAATGCTGTGAAATACTTTTACACTTAACATAATCATAAAGTTGATTATAATTTGGTGGATTTTTAACCAACTGGATGTGTATATAATACCAGAATGGAATGGACATGAGGAACATTTATTTCTAAACTATTTACTAGGTCATTAACACATATCTCTTTGTTTAAAAATAAGTTTTCTTGCACCAACCCTGTCTGCTATTATGTACACATCTACAAATATAACACCAGATGAAACAACTGGAAACAAAATAGATAGAAACATAGTGTAGATGTAAATAGTGAAAAATCTTTGTACTACTAAGATGAGATTGATGGCTCCCCAAATTATGATTTTATTAACAAAACCTGATCTCAGACAAACATTTTGTCACTAAATAAGCAATATTTTATAAAGTTAAACAATCAATTAATTCCTGATTCATCTAGGATTCTTCAAAGATGTTTAATTGGATACTTAATCTATATTCAGACACACGCACACATACAATGATGATGATGATATAAATATACATATAGTGTGTTGATGTAACTCTACCTTCACCTAAACGAACAATAAAACAAAATATATACCATTTTTAAATGAGTTTTTATCTCGTTTGTTGTATTTTATTATATTCTAGCTTCTCTCTCTCAGTTCCCTATAGCTCACTCTATATAGCTCTGAACCACACACACTACAAACAACTACACAACCCACTATATATATATATTGGAATGAAGTTGATGGATGAGAGAAAAGAGTACTCAATACCAATGTAGAGTTTAAATATTCAAATATTATGGCTAAGTAGTGAGTCTTATTACTCTGGAGTTTCACCTGTGCATGAACAGGGTTGTCGAAGAAGACTACACTTCCAGTAGAAGAGACAGTATAAATGAGGGAAGACTCAGGGGAGGGGGTGAAGGAAGGAATAGATCCTGAAAAGGGGGATTTATATATATATGTATCATCATCATCGTTTCTATGTCCGTTTTTCCATGCTTGCATGTGTTGGACGAGTCCTTCTCAGCACAGCATCTCTTCACTCGTTCGTTCCTTCGTCATCTCCTCTGTGAGTCTCAGTGATTTCAGGGCAGCTCTCACAACCTCTACCTAGATCTTTCTTGGTCTTCTACTGCAGTTTCCTTCCACTGGGATTTCCTGTCACTTCCTCACCCAGCAATCATTGTACATGCTCATCACATGTCCATACCAAAGCAGTCTTCTCTTCTGTATGCAACCTCAGATTCCTCTTAAACCAAGCTTCTCCCTCAATTTGTCCAAGCTCTGCCTTCCTAATACACTCATATTGCACATTCAATGAAGCATGGTAGCTTCATTTTATCTCTCCAGTTTATGCATGTCTTCTGCAGTCAACCCATGTTTCACTACCATGCAGCATCATACTTCACACAGGTGTTTTACAGTTACCCCCTTTTTACATAGAAACCTTTTGTTGACAACAGTGGGAGTAGTTTTCTAAATATGTTCCATCCAATCCTTATTCTAGCTATTTTGCTCCCAGAGCGCCCTCCTCTGTTTCTAATTAAGTTGCCTAGATAGAAACTACCAGCCACTTCTATGGGTCCTTCCTGTGACTGAAAAAGGTTTACATCACTGGCGGTCTTAACTTTGGATACCCCTGTTCATCTTCTACATACAAAGTTTTCCCTTCCTGTTAGTTTATCCATTACCCCACTTCATCTCTTGTGTACCCATAATGAGATAAAATGGAAAATGAAAGTGTTTGTATATTTTCTGTCTTCATAGATTCAAAACATAATTTTAAAAACTTTTGTTATATTGAATTCAGGTAGTATATTGGCTGCCATTAGAGCATAGGACAACATACTTTACTGTATTCATTCTGGCTCTCTACACTGAGTAAATCCCATCAATGTCAATGTTGCCTTTCATATTTTGGGACAAAAAAAAAGAATGTGACCAGTGTAGGCTTGTGGGTTAGCAGAATTGTTACACAGTCAAATTAGATGCTATTCAGTATATGTTTCATCTCTTCATGTTTTGAGTTCAATTCCCAATGTGGTCTACATGTGTGATGGATATAATTCATTGACTGGTTTGACACTAATAATTTAAACTTTGAATTCCTTTACTTGAGTCTACTGTTTTGTAAAAGTGTAGGCATGTTGCCTAGTGGTAATGGTGTTGGTCTTTCGATCATAATGTTGTGGGTTCAATTCCCAAACTGGGTTGTGTGTGGTGTTCTAGAGCAAAACACTTCATTTCACATTGCTCCAGTATACACAGCGGAAAATGAGTACCAGCAACAACTGGGGGGTTAACCCTATGATGAATTGGAATCCATTCCAGTCGGGTGTCTTGTACTCTCGGTCACTTCACACACAGAAACCAGGATAAGCACAGGCTGGATGAGTCTCCAGGCTTGTGACAGACTTTAGACATTGCAATTCTAAATCACACTGACTAAAAAAAAAAAACGAAAATTTATAACTTTAATAGATTCTATTAGCATGGTCTTTAATGAAATATCTGTTTTTGATAAAATATTCTACTCAGATTCTTTTCGAAATGATTATTGATTCATTCAAGTTGTAGTTAAAACAGTACATTCTTTGTCATAACTATATCACATTGTTGTTGTATTTGTCCTATGTGTATATATATATATGTGTGTGTATGTATTTATGTGTGTATGTATGTATTGCTCTGATTAAAAATGCTTCAATAAAGGATGAGCTGGTGAGAAGGTTAGACAAACTTCAGTGTGATGAAACATGGGGAGACTTCAAAATTTTGGTTTATGATAATTCAGCATCTGTTCTTGATTTTATTGATAGAAAACATCGAGATTGGTTTGGCATCAACTTTAAAATCTACTGAAGTCTTCATTCCTATGCTTTCTGTCCTCTAAAAAAAAGAGATCAATCTTGCACCTCATAACAACATTAAAACACAACTATTTCACCTCAAATGGTCCTGCTTATTTTACGTAATATCCTCCAAGAAATTCCAGATAAACCCCTTACACATTGCTATGTCTCTGTCAACAATAACTCTATACTTGAGTGGGTGATGGTATCCAAAACATGATTGAGATGTAAATCATGATTTGAAAGACTTCACCAAATGGTGCTATTAAGCCAAACATGGCCTGGGCCAATACTGAATGAAACCTATCAGAATTAACAAATTTATATATATATATACACACACACATACTAATCTATCTATACATGCCTTTATCTTTGTATATATATATATATCCATCAATGTATGTATGTTCTTCTAGTTTCCTTATTTTATAAATTTTTACCCATAGAGAGAGATCCGGTTTCTAACATAGACACAAGACTCTTTCATTTAGACAACATCAATTAGGTAAATATGTACGTCTGCATGCATGTGTGTGTGTGTGTGTGCAGGTATAGATATTATTGTATGTGTGGATCTGTCTGCTTTGAGTTATATCTGTATATGTTTTGTATTTATACATGTGTATATGCAGTTATTACATGCAGAATTTTTAAAATGTTTCACATACTTTTACAGTTGCATTAATGGATTGTACTTGTAACTTCCTAGCTAGTCATGTTCTTTCTGGTTCTGTGAAGCCCAGCTTATGTATGTATGTTGCTGAGTGGCCATGGCATTAGATAGAAACAAGTGGTGCACAAGTATATTTGATGGTGTAAGACTTTTTCAGGAATCTGCCTTGGAATGGGCTAGCATTAAGTATGCAGCTAATAAAGGCCAACATGTGGAGATTGTGGTAACTCAGTTTGTATGCAATGTATGTGGCCAAATATGCCTGTGAAAAGCTGGCTTTGCAAGTCTTCTACGTAAGCATGCAGAAATGCCATATGTCAAATATGACCAATTCCTTGCAGCCAATTTGACATGTGGTACATGTGGCAGAGTATTTTCATATAAGTCAGGAGTTACAAGGAACTGAAAAGTACATAATCAGACTGAAACGACAAATGATAGAAGGAATTAATTCCAATACATTTTATGCAACAAAACACGCTAGATAAACATATTAATACACTGTAGTAAATAGACATTTTATTGTTAAATGGGGTACCAGTAATGTACTGTGGCTGATAAAGTACTAGTAATACTCTGTGGTTGATAGATAAATTGCTGATAAAACATTAGTTCATAAATTCATTCTATACTTTCCTAATAAACAAGTCGTCTTGTGTTCGGTCAAATAAATTGATTATCATGAATAAAGGAGAATAAATTTATGGAAATGGTAGCGATTGGGGAAAGTTCTCTTTGAATTTATTTATTCAATCTCTTTAAATGGTACTATAGAGCTAATAAACCATGACAAGGTAAGAGAGGTATCTAATACTCCTTACAATTAAGAAACAAAACAAAAGAGATACAGAGAAAGAGAGAGAAGGAAAACAGGAAACGAAACAATCATAAGTAAAAAAGAAAGGTGAAAAACAAGGACAACTATAAAGTAGCTAAAAGTTTCTGTACTGAAAGAACTTGTTTATGGTTGATAGATCTTTGACAATATAATGCACCTCGAATATATTGCACCTCCAATCATGGTAGATTTTAAAAAAAAGTTTCTTTTTGACTGGTAGTTTTTACATTGGAACAAATAGCAAATAGTTTCAAGTTTTAATCCATCTAGGATTAACAAAATCTGAATCAGTCACTCCAGGTACAGCCACTACTTCTATGATTTGAGAGATCACAGCTCCAATATAACAGGCATGTGGTTAGAATGTCTCAGGACAGACAAAACCAAGCAGCAGGAGACCCAGGGGTAATCCCCAAGCAAGATGCTTGGATAACATCTATGAGCTTAGCTGGTCTCACTTGGAGATGATTGCTTCTGACAAGACCCGCTGAAAGGAATGTTTGAGGACTCTGCCCCCATGATCCTCTCAGGAATAAGTGGGTAAAGAAGAAGAACCAGTATATATTGTCAAATTGAGTACATCCCTCCATTGAACCTGATCAAAAACTATTAATTTTTCTGTACCAGTAATGAACTGAACATTATTTATTATTTGTTGAAAGGATTAAAGCCAAAACAAATGCTACAAAGATTTTTATCTCATGTTCTAATGACTACCAATTTGCCACCTCAATATTTATGTATCAATAATATGTTGAGGGTGAAAATGACTACATATCTCCATTATACTTGATCTAAAGCTATGGATGTCTATGTACCAGTTAATATATTGATGTAATAGTCGCTACATATGTCCATTGTACTTGATCAAAAACTATCAATATTTATGTACCAGTGAGATATTGGGGTCAAGATGGTTACTTCTCTCATCAAGAACTATCAATATTTATGAACAAGATTTCTATCTAATTAAATTATTAACTATCATATTGACTAAGTAATAATGCTAATTAACAATTATACTTAACATGCTTTCGGCCAATTTGGTTTTCTTGTTTTATTTAAGATTCAATTAATACTTTTAACATTTATAATTACTTCTTCCCTTTTCTTCTCCCTTTTCTTCTTTTTTCTTTATTTCTTCTTTTCCTTTTTCTTCTTTTTTCTTTATTTCTTCTTCTTTCTTCTTTGTTTTTTTCTTTTCTTTCTTTTCTTTTTTTTCTTTTTCTTTTCTTCTTTTCTTTTTTTTTACTTTTCTTTCTTTTTTTCTTCTTTTCTTTTTTTTTCTTCTTTTCTTCTGTTTGTTTCTTTTTGTCTTTTTCCATGCTGACATGTGTTTCACATGAAAGATAGTTACATAATTTCAAAGCAATTTTGTTTCTTTATTCTGAAATATATCTTTTGAAAGAAACAAACTCAGTTTATTTTCCTGTTGTCCTGCTGTCTATGCTGGCATGGAATAACGGACATAAAATTTATGATGATGATGTTATTTTAATCTAAAAATTTGTGATTCCATATAATATTTTACTTTTGAATCTAGAAGCTAGTATACAGTATAAGGGAAAGAAATAGGTTAAAATATTTCCATAAAATATATTCCATTTCTTAAAGAGAGAAAAAATAATTTTTTAAATTCCATAAATGTTCCAAAGTATCATTGAAACATAAAATGTTAACTTGTTCTAAAGTAAACATTTGCATATATTTCTGATTTCTGATCAATTTTTACATCAAATTCAGGTAATGACAGTTTTTTAATAAAATAAGAAATAGAGAAAATTTAGTTTTGGCAATTTGTGTAAATCTAGTTTGAATTGCAGGAGAAAAAATATTTTCTGTAAAACATATATATATATATATAAGAAAATGTTAAAAAATTTAAATATTTTAATGCTTATATATATATATATATATATATATATATATATATATATATATATATATATATAAGCATTAAAATATTTAAATTTTTTAACATTTTCTTATATATATATATATATGTTTTACAGAAAATATTTTTTCTCCTGCAATTCAAACTAGATTTACACAAATTAATAGAAAGCATACAGACTATATATATATATATATATATAGAGAGAATTGACCTAGATGAAATGCAGTTCGGGTTTGTGTCAGGCAAAAGTACCACAGACGCTCTTTTCATAGTACGACAACTACAAGAGAAGTACCTAGCTAAAGGTAAACCCCTCTACTTAGCTTTTGTCGACTTGGAGAAAGCCTTCGACAGAGTCCCCCGCTCCATTATCTGGTGGGCTCTTAGAAAACTAGGCGTTGACGAATGGCTTGTGAGGGCTATACAAGCCATGTATAAAGAAACAGTCAGCAAGGTTAGAATTAACAACGAATATAGTGAAGAGTTTAGCGTAAAAGTCGGCGTCCATCAGGGCTCTGTTCTCAGTCCACTACTATTTATTATTGCCCTTCAGGCCATAACAGAGGAGTTCAAGACAGGCTGCCCATGGGAACTCCTATACGCAGACGACCTGACACTCATAGCGGAATCAATGGCCGAGCTAGAGAAGAAATTCCAAACATGGAAGCACGGCCTAGAGTCAAAAGGACTTAAAATTAACCTGGCTAAGACCAAAGTACTAGTTTGTAGGAAAGAAAACAAGGCGGCGGTCCCTTCTGGGAAATGGTCGTGCTCGGTGTGTAGGAAAGGCGTAGGTAGAAACTCCATTTTATGTCCTAAATGCAAAGTATGGGTGCATAAAAGATGTAGTGGGATCACAGGTAGGCTAACTAAGAACATAGATTTTACATGTGGCCGGTGCTCTGGTGCAATAAGTAGCAGCAAGTGCCCACAAACTACTAGCTCTTTCAATTGCGCAGAGGGTTCTATAGAAATAGTGGACAGCTTCCGTTACCTGGGCGATAAAATCAGCAGTGGGGGAGGGTGCTCTGAAAGTACTGTAGCTAGAGTCAGAACTGGTTGGAAAAAGTTCAGAGAGCTTATACCACTATTAGCTGCTAAAGGGTTCTCACTAAAAATGAAAGGCAGGTTGTACGATGCCTGCATACGAACAGCAATGCTGCATGGCAGTGAGACCTGGGCATTGTGTGCAGAGGATATACGCAGACTAGAGAGGAACGAAGCTTGCATGCTCCGCTGGATGTGTAACAGTAATATACGTGAACGGCAAAGCATAAACGAACTAAGGAATAAATTAGAGATAAGAGGGATCAGATGTTGTTTACTCGAGAGAAGGCTACGTTGGTATGGACACGTGATGCGCATGAAAGTCGATAGCTGTATAACAAAGTGCAGGGCAATAAAGATAGACGGTAGTCACGGAATAGGCAGACCTAGAAAAACCTGGGACGAGCTGATAAACTCCGACATCACACACTTACACCTCTCCAAGACAATGTCACTGGACCGAGACCTTTGGCGGTACTCAGTAACAGAGAAGACCCGCCTTACCTAAATATATAGTAAAACCTACTCCAGCCAGTAGGCATCTCTAACAAATACACCCCGTCCCACCACCCCCACCCGATCCACACCACCCCGTTCTATGTAAAGTTATGTTGGTGCCGCGCCATCGAGGCCGAAACAAATGAGATCGTGTAGGTGTCACGACAAAAAAACACACAGTCCACGCTGTAATGTGGCCGTGTAGGCAACACGGTAAAAACCTCCCAGACCCACACTGTAAATGTGGTTGGTGTTAGGAAGGGCATCCAACTGTAGAAAACCTGCCAGACAGTCCTATGCGAGCAAGACAATCACTCTTGCCTCAAGTGGGACTACCCCCGTCCAAACCCATGCAAGCGTGGAACACGGACGTTAAACGCTGATGATGATGATGATGATGATATATATATAGTCTGTATGCTTTCTATTTAATATTTTCTCTACTTTCAAAGAATTTCCTCCTGAAGACGGAATATTCATCCAATATTGGTTGACTGAATTTATTGAGATAATTAGTTTTGCTTCTTAATTCCAGAAACTGCAGTTGGGGCCACTATTTCAGTGAAACTGGCTTATTTTAGTTTTTCTAACTTATATTTCCCTCAGTAATTGAGATTTTGGTTTAAGTATGTTTCATCATCACCACCACTTAATGTCCTCTTTTCTATGCTAGCACGGCTTAGATGGATTTTCCCGTTGTGGGACAAGTCTGATCAGATTACTGTGTCTTACTCATGTAGAACTGCTTCTGGCTTGGTTTACAGGGTGGATGCCTTTCCTAATGGCAACCTCATTAACAGTGTGGACTGGCATTTTTTGTCATGACATCAACATGACCACTTTACAGTAACCTGGGCTCTTTTTGCTGTGTCACCAACATGACCACTTTACAGTGTGGACTGGGTGCTTTTTGTTGTGGTACTAAAATGACTCTATAAATGTGGTTGGTGTTAGGAAGGGTATCCAGCCATAGAAACCAAGCCAAAATCTGTTCTGTATAAAGCAAGACATGGTCATCTGATCTGGCATGTCTCAGAATGGGACAACTCATCTAATCCATGCTAGCATGGAAAAATGGACGTTAAACGATGATGATGATCGTGATGATCAGGATATGTGTGTGTCACCATACTCTCATTTACCTAAGTTACCTTGAGGTAGCCTACACTATTTAATTGTTTACAGAATTACCTAATAGCCTCTTACTGGCTAGACATATAAGCCCGGAGGCCTCGATTGGTTTCACCGCTGTATAATGTAAGCTGCAGGGAACATTCCTACTGCCCAACACCCCTCCCGGACATTCCCTGTATATCAAAAGATTTCACTCTGGTGTCCTGCTCATTGAGTGTATTAGCCTCTTCGGAAAGTGGGGGGGGGGGAGCATCTGGAGGTAATCCACTGAGCTGTGGTTAAACGTGGAACAAGGGAGGAGTAGATATCTCAAACTTTCAGCACTTTTAGCCCAGTTAAACCTTAACTAAATAACAACTACATTATATACTTTAATTTCTTGTTAAGATATACCGTTATCTATTTTAAATATAATTGTTTCATTTTAAGTTATTTTATTCTATGTCTACTTCTTCTTATCAGCTATAATATTCCAATCACTCATTCACAGTTATCCCCTCCTCCCCCACACAACCATAGCTCTTTAGCATTTAAACTGGCTGTATCTAGCCAGAATTCTCTCACTTCTTTCTGCTCAAACTGGCTATAACCAGCTGCTTATACTGATATTAAGGTATTGTTCTCAAAATAAATATCAAAATCTCATAGATTCAATATTATGTGAGATAATTATGTGACAAAAAGCCTTTATCGTGAAAATATAATAGTAAACACAGAGTAACGTAAATGCTAAAGGGTTAATGGTGTGGGAGTGTCTGACAAAGGGGACCACTGGGTTGGGAGGAGATGGCTATCACTACTACTATAACAACCACTGCCTAGCATGAGGAGTAGGGAACAAGTTACTTGCAGAATTTGTTCCTACAATGATGATTTGCTATTTTTGACATTTGATGGTAGTGACACAGGACAGGGATTTACCCACACTTCCACCATAATGGTAGGGGTTATACAGGGGCAGCCTAGTGAGAAAACATCAACACATTCTGCCATCCCCTGTATCACGTAAGGAAATACATTTTTCGAGAAAGTTTTTGAATTAAAAAAAAAAAATTTCAAAGGTTTTTATACCCTCTTATGAACTCAGGCTATCGGAATTAGTAGGATGAAAACTATTTAGCCATGGTTCTTGGCAAAATATGTATCATGGAGATATAAATAAACCTAAATTGATTGTATATGGCTTCCGATCATGGCACAACCAACTGGCCAGACCTCCTTCATAATGGGACCACTCAGCTCCCAAAATACAATTCTGCTGTGAGCAGAGTATGGCGTGCCCAACTGGTCAGAGCCTCCTCAACCCAGTTCCACACTGTAAATGTGATTGGTGTTAAGAAGGGCATCAAGCACCATAAAAAAAAAACAGCCAACACACAGTACGGAATGGCCAACTGACCAGACTTGACTCATAGAAGAACAACCCAGGCCAACACTGTAAATGTGGTTGGTATTAGGAAGGGCATCCAGCAACCGTAAAAACCCACCCAAAATATTTTACCATTATGAGCAAGGTATGGCGCAGCCAACTGGCCAGACCTCCATCATAACAGAATCACCCAACTCTGAAAAAAGGGTTCCACTATGAGCAGGGTACTGCACGGTCAATTGGTCACACTGTAAATATAGTTGGTTTTAGGAAAGGCATCCAGTTGTAAAAATTCCAGCCAAAATATAGTTCCATTTGAGCAAGGTATAGCACAGCCAACTGGCCAGACTTATATCATAACGTGGACGACCTGTCTGACCCATACCAGGATGGAAAAATAGATGTTAAATGATGATGATGATAATATACACCCACACTGAAATTAATCAATGAACTCACCAACAACATGTGTCTAACATCATGTGCAAGCATCAACTTGGCTGGTTGGGACATGTTACATGACTCCCACCCAAGTTAGAGACATCCTAATCAGGTCCTGTACCCTCATGGAAAGAGGCGAAGAGGATGTCTCAAGATAAACTGGTGGCAGACAATCAACAGAGACCTGAAACCATCAACAAAAAGTTGGAACGATGTATTGACTATGGTCATTGGAGCACTTTGGCTGCCTCATGCGTCTCAAGACGCTGGAGCTTCTAAGTCAAAGTAAGTTCTGTATTTAAGTCACCAAGATCAACATTACCTTTCATTCTCCTGGTATTGATAAAAATGCACCAATTAGATACTGGGGTCAATATAATCAACTTTCCCATCTTCTTCTTCCACAAATTGCAGGCCTTGTGTCTAGATTAAAAATATTTCTTCTTGGATTGCCTTTATTGGTCGAGCACCGATAACAAGCTTTGCAGCATATAGTTACATCCCTTTATAATCTGAGTTTAAATCCCGCCAAGGTTAGCTCTGCCTTTCATCCTTACAGAGTCGATAAAATAAAGTACCAGTAACACACTGGGATCGATTTAATCGCCTTTCCCTTCTCTTCAAATTGCTGACCTTGTGCCTAATTCAGAAACCATTATTATTATTATTATTATTATTGTTATTATTATTATTAATAATAATTAATTAATCAATGAATTATTATTATATTAGTAGTTTAATAAAAAATGACAAAAGTTGAACTTTAGCATAAACTACACAATAAAATAACAACTACTATATAATGAAATTCAAAAAATGTTTTAATATTTTAACTTAGAATTTAAAAACGTTTTGAGTTTAGAATTGTGTTTAAAAAAAAAATGTTTCCTCTCAAAACAGAAATTTCCTAAAAATAGCCAAGCTAGAGAGCACAGCAGAGGGGTGAGGCGGGGGGGTAACAGTGACAGACTTGATGTTGTTGTTGCTGCTGATATTGCTGTTGCTGCTGTTAGTTGTAGGTTTCTTTCTATCAGTGGTGATTGTCTGTACATTATCAGTCTTCCAGACACTCACATCATCCTCTACCTACCTGAAGGACAACTACAGTCGACCCCTAACAAATATTTCTACATATTAATTAAATTAAATTAAATATGTCTAATTAAATTATGTAAAGCTGAATATTAATCTAAAATCAAATTTTCATCTGCATTAGGACACATGATTTCAGATTTGTAATTTATCGAACTAGTGTTCAGTTCATTAATTTGTTAGATATATGTGTGTGTGTGTGTGTGTAGTGTTACTTATTAAAGGAACTATTCTGTGTTTGCATGTGCAAAACTAGGTTTGTATTAATGTATGTCTGTATGTGTGCATATAAATTCCCATATGTGTGTGTATGTATATATAGATGTTTGTGCATATAAATGTTTGAATATATATTTGTATAAATAATATATATATGTGTGTGTGTGTGTATGCATATAGTTGTGGGTGTGTGTGTGTAAGGTATATTTAATGTACAGTCCAGTCGGTCTATGTGCTACTGTAAGTGTAGAGATAGTTGTTGTTGTTCTTTTATTTGACTCGCTCATCAAAATGTTCTTCTCAGTTGTGATAAAACTGCTTCACAACAACGCAAGTGAAAAATCTAGTCAGTAAAGGGAACCAATGCTACCTGTGGCTGCTGCTGCTGCAGTATAAACAACTGCTGCAATTGTTTCTACTGCTGATAATGATGCTGCTGATGCTGCTACTGATGCTACATCTCCCTTCCAATATTTTCAACTGAGTGCTTGCTATACTGTCTTTGGGTTGTTATACTCTGGCATGCAACATTTACTATTACACTGAACACATAACAACAAGATGGAAGAGAGAAATCAGATGTATTTGACTAGTTAACTTTTCTTGTTGTTGTTGCTATCAGGAGGATATGACTCAAATGTGACACTGCATTTATTGCAGTGTCTTTGCTCGCTATATGCATGCCGCATGTGTGCATGTGTGTGTATGTGTGCTTAGTTTATAAGTATATATCTATATAAATGTATATTATATAATTCTGCTGAAGGATTATCAGATGTTGCCGAGAAGATTATTAAGTACCTAACCTGCATGAACTGTAGTTGTAGTTGTCATGGTTGTTGTCGGCATCATTGATGTATGTATCTGTCGGTTTATTTCTCTACTGATCATCGCCACTGTTCATTACTGCTGTCCAACAATCACACACACACACAAAAAAAACAAAAATCTCCGCTGTTATGCTTCATGGTCATTTATCTGACCGAAAGTCCAGCAGGATACTTTGCAAGAACTACCAATATTATTCTTCTTCCATTCCCTCTTCTTGCGGCAGATGTTTTTTCGTTATCGCGGTTTTTATGCTAAATATAATTCTAATCACTACTTGTTGTTGTTGTGGTCACCACGCTGCCCCACGGCGCTATTTCCTGCCTGAAAGGTCGGGCTGCACTTTGGTGCAAGGGGGTATGTGAACGGAGAGATAGTTCTATTACTATGACAGCTCCCAATGATGTTTGTGAGTATGTTATAAGAAGACCAAGGTAAGATTCTCTAACTTGTCTACCTTCACTTTTCTTCACATCCCGCTTGTTACCTTCCTTTCCTTACCATTCTCCCTCTTTTCACTATGTATCAGTTAGTCATTCTACAATATATGTATATGTATGTGTGCGTGTATTCATATATACAAATACACACACACAAACACACACACGTACACACACACATATTATTGTTATTATTATTATTATCATTATTCAATAATATTCACACTGGTGGTGATTTCATATGTGTACTTTTTATTCTTACTTTTTCCATTTTAACATTCCTCTATATTTTAGTATAGAATTTATCAAAAAAATGTATTTCATTAAAATGATTTATTTTGATAAAATGTTCAATACATATTCCAGTTTCTAAAATATCAAAAATTGTTTCCATATCTTGAATCCAATTAAAAAAAAAATGTAATTGGATGAAATTAAAAAAAAAAAAAGCAATTTTTAAATATGAATATATGAATATAATTTATAAATATATAACAAGATGAATTTACATATTATTCAGAACTATTGTTCATTTAATTTTTAATGTTTCTTCATATTGAGTCTATATTATTATTATTATTATTGTTGTTGTTGTTGTTATTATTATTATTATTATTATTATTATTATTATTATTATTATTATTATTATTTCTAACTCTATGTTTGAAGTTTGAATGATACTCTGGTCAATTTTATGTTTCATCCTTCCTGGGTCGATGAAATAAAGTACCAGTCAAGAACTGGGGTTGATTTAATCGACTGTTATCCTTTGAAATTGCTGGCCTTGTGCCTAAATTAAGAGCAAAGGATATAAAAAAAAAATCATTATTTTTGATTAATTAATAAAATCATCCCTTATTTACTTTTTCTGTTACTTTATTATACCTAAATATCTGAAAAATCATTATTATTATATTTTATTAATTCCATTAATTACTGGAAGAAAACAATTCACAATGAAGAATTTATAATTTTTTTACTGTATGATGGGATCTATTGCCATTCTATTGATATAGATGAGGCAAAGTAGTAAACATAACTTTCATGTGATCTTTAAACTGAGTCCCTTTAATTAGTAGCAGTTTCATTTCCTGCTTTTCAGTTTATTTTTTTTCTTTTGCATTTCTATTTCTTGTGAAACTGGAAACTACTTGCTATAGAAATATTTCCATACTTTTTGTACAATTTAAAAAAATAATTA
Source organism: Eledone cirrhosa (assembly GCA_964016885.1). Taxonomy (NCBI): domain Eukaryota; kingdom Metazoa; phylum Mollusca; class Cephalopoda; order Octopoda; family Eledonidae; genus Eledone; species Eledone cirrhosa. The sequence goes on along the minus strand of OZ024742.1, from coordinate 220,060,783 downwards.
AATTTTTGTTTAGTCCTCCTAAAAATACTTTAAATACTCTTTACAGTAAATTTCACGAACTTTTTTTTCTTTTTTGTTGGCACTAATGATATTTAGATGGCTTAGAATAGAAAACATGCCTTAATTTCACCAAATATTTAGAATTTTATTTATTATATTTCAACATTTATTTGTAAGGTTTTCTTGCAAGTGTAATTAACAAACTGTATAAATTGTAATTTCAGGGGTATATGTATTTACTTATTAATTCTACAACACTTCTAGAAATAGATGGTTGTCTGTAGATAATTGCTTATATTTTAAAACAGCCATTTTTATCATTTATGATGATCACCTTTATCCACTACAAATAATAGAAGATTTTTATCAATACTCTAAAATTTCACCTGTATTAAATAATACTTTGAATGACTGTTAATGTTATTTTTTTTTAAATTAGAATTAATGTGTGCATGTGTGTGTTTTGTTCAGTCAAAAACTTTGTTATAAGAATTTTCTGATAGAAAATACTACAACTATTTTAATACCAAGAATTTCGATTTAACAGAAAATTAAAGAAAAAAAAAAAAAAAAACATCAATAATTTCTCATAGTTGCTGAGAGGGAAAGTTATAATAACCAAACATTTCTAGAGGAAATTTCAATGAAAGATTGGCAATCATTTGTTTGAAAATAAAATTTTAATTTAATTTTTTTATATCCTTCATTCAAGAGATAAAATTATTCTAGATTATCCATAATTTTTCACTCATTAAGGTACACTCATTAACATTGACTCATTAGGGTGATTCATTTAGAGACAGTCCTTTAGTTTGACACATTTGTGTACTCATTTAGATAAACTCATTTAAATACATTCATTTAGGTTTACTCATTAGGTAACATTCATTAAGCTACACTCAAGTTATAGAGAAATATGCTGAGTGCATTTAATTGTTATAAATATGAAAATGAGAGCACAGTTATTCCAATTAATTAAAATTAAATGATCAGTAATGATAAATAAAATTGAAAACTTGGTTTTAACGACAAACTGTTTTAAATATCAATAAATCATAAATCAACTGAAATTCTTCATCAACAAGAGCGTGATCTCATAAAATTTCAGTTTAATTAATAAACCCATCTTCCCCACTCAATTCACCACCTCTTTTTGCTACCAGCTTCCAGCTGGACATCAACCAACGATCGTTATCTTTACCTCAAGACTTCCCATATTACTACTAAACTTCAAAGACACTTCCTACTCTTTCCACTCCATTCAGTAGTAAATTGGAAGTTAGATAGACATTCTTTACCAGATTGGTAGACTATTACACTTGACATCCCTCATTTTCAATATTAAAAAAAAAGAAAAAAATGTTTAACTGTGAGGCCCAACTGCAGATAAAAGAATACTGGGATACAATCAAGATGTTAAAGTCTTTCTCAAGTCAAGCAGACCCCTCAGGCTGCAGCTTATCTCTGTTTCATTTGATGTTAAGCAACTGACAATACAAGACTATCCTCCAGACAAGGTACCAGTTTGTTTTCAATGTTAACCCTCAGATACTGCTGGTGGTGGTGGTACTTATTTTTTTAGCTTAGTGAACATGATGCACCACTCACTCTAGAAATAAAACCCAGTGTTTTAATCAATGATCACATATCTTTACAAGTCATCCTTGGAAGGGACTAGCATCCTACTGAGGATGAACTTTTGTAATCTTACTCATTTTATGTCACATGAAACCTGGATAAGTTCCAGTTTGATGAGCCTCTAGTCTCTAAACAGAGTTTAATTACCAGTGTATGTTTATGATGCAAGTTCTGAGACTTATTTGAGCAGGTTAGAAATCAAACACCCTTTAATGACTACATTTCAATTGATGTGGTATCTGCTTTCTGCATGTATGGTCCCGGAACTCCTGAGGGAGTTGTAGGTGTGCCATATTGACATACAGTATTTCTATGGCATTTTAAAACCTGGCAGAGCCCAAACCTCTCCATGTCTGACTGCAGAAGATTTCTTCCAGAGAAGGATAGAGAGTGAGAAAATGGAAGTGAGAAAGAGATATAGAGGAAGACTCAACCCCATTACTTGACTGGTACTTTGGAAAAGTTGACCTCAACAGGATTTGAACTCAGAGAGCCAAAAGAATACCACAAAGCATTCTATCCAATGTTCTAATGACTCTGCCAATTCGCCACCTATGTGCTTGTTGCATATATCTATTTAAAAACCAACATCTTTCAGCTTTTTTGTGACTGTGTTTACAATATGTTGTTGCCAACAATGGCATTTCAAGAACGCCAAATTGGAGTTTATTTTACAAGGAAAGATGATGAAGTAGAAATAGCTGGTTCATGTTATCAATGTTTGATAGAATTAGAGAATTAGTAGTAAGTGAAGTTACATATGATGGCATCTCATGTCCACAACTTTTACTGCAATATCTTAGCACTGTTGGATGATAAATCATTATTTAATGAAACCACAACAGATATCCTACTCTTCTTCTGTACCCTCTTCTTTTCACAATTATTGTTGTTCATTCAGCTGCTCTATAGATATAAAAGCAGTTGAGATAATGTATGGGAACACTAGACCAGAGGTCATCAGGTCAAATCCTCAATAAAAATAACTACACGGTGCAGTTATCCCTATCTGTCAGAAACAACTACATGATCACATGGAAGTGTTCTTGTGATAGACTGGTGTTCTATCTAAGGGAAATATATCTTTTATTTACATAACACCATGATATTGGAACTAAATATCAGTTCTTAAAAACAAGACCCTATTTTCCAGATATTACTGCTTTAGTACAGATGTTATGGTCAGGACAGGCTTCTGCTTGCTACTGGTACTATGTAACCCACTACATCCTGTTTTATGGTTGACTGGTTGACTAAACTGGCTCCCCCACCAGATCCTGGTCTAGTGAGGAGAGTAAGTGGAACTCCAGGAGCACAAAAAACAAGAGCTGCTAAAAGGGAAGTTGAACTCCTCAGAGTGATTGGCCACCCACTTCAACTATGGGTTAAATAGCCTCACCTACCCACAATTGGCCAAGTGTTGTGAGTATGGCTACACCCCTGAAAACATTACCAAAACCAAACAGAAAGTGGGAGAAGTCAAGCAAGGAGGGGCTTACTCCCAAAGGAGTGAGAAGGCCCTGGGTTGGATTGAATTGGAGTATAGTTGTAGCCACAGCTCCATTCTCACATATTCCTATTTCAAATTGGTAGGGAGGTTTCATACCTTTTTCAGTTTATATCCATTGACCTCTATTGTCACTACATACTTACTATCGAGTAAACAAACCACCACAACCCAATGACAAAAGGTAAATTTCTTATTTAAAACACAAGGAGCTCCTAAAGTCCTGGTGTCCAAGCATCACTTTTAAACTTGGTGGACAAAGATATGGGATAACTGATATGGGATGAATAAATATAGGTCACATACAAGTGAATCATGGAGGAAAATTATTGGTAGGTAAGAAATTCCAGAGGTTGCAAGTCTGATAAAGAAGGATTCAGCAATTTAGTATATAATTGTTTCTACTTTTGGCACAAGGCCATCAATTACCCAGTACATTACTGGTACTTTATTTTATCGACCCCGTAAGGATGAAAGGCAAAGTTAACCTCGGCGGGATTTGAACTCAGACCGCAAAGGGACGTAACTATGCTGGAAAGCATGGCGTCCGAATCTCTACCGATACTGCCAATCCACCGCCCCTCAATTTAGTATATAATGTGGTCTATACAGATGCAGTCATGACTGTGTGGTTAACAAATTTGCTTTGTAACTATGTGCTTTGATGTTCAATCCTGTGTGCCTGTATTTTCTATCAAGTCAACAGAAGCTTTGAGAATGAAATTCGATATCCAGTAACTGTGCAGAAGCCTGTCAGAGGGACCATTCATTTTATTGATTGGTAGATTTAATCTCTTGCTTCATTTAACACTATGACTTGAAATTCTGGTGATTTTTGTGAGCCTGTTCTGTTGCAGATAGTCAGGGTAGATATTTGATAGAAGGATAACTACCTTTCACCAATCTTGAAGGCCCTGTAAAAGTTAATTGATCACATTTAAAGAAGCAGAAATTGTTATAATTACAGTTGGAGTAATAGTGTAAGGAAACATTATAAAGATGGTTCATTATGCTTATCTTTTTTATATTTTAATTGGTGAATAATAGTTACTGGTTACAAGCAGAGGTGTAACTATGGTCTGGCAAGCGTGCCACATGCGCCACATGAAGGGGAGAGTGGCACCACTTGGACTAGGAGCACTTTCTATTAATGTCAGATAAGCCACCATCGGACAGTGGAAAAAGAAACTTCTTCAGATGTATGATTTGTCTTTGACTATCATGGGCAAGAACACTATGCTGGCTGGATCATTAAACTATTTATATAAATCATTAGGCCCGTAGTAAAGAATAAGGTTGGGAAGGGGTGCAATTTTACTGCTTGCCATAGGTGCTATTTTCCCTAGCTACACCACTGGTTATAGGTTTCTAATGAGATTATCTGTTTCAAAGCAAGAGTAATGAGGGTGTGTCTATAATACAATCTAGAATAAATATCACTAAACACTTTGTTCAAAAAGGACTGGTTTTTCGGTTTTCTAGATGATGTTTACATACATTATTGATATAGATTAATGAAAGATATATATATCATCATCGTCATAATGAGATGAAAAATCCAATTTCCATCTAATTTTCCATCCCATGCTGGAATGGGTTAGATGGGATTTTTTGGAGCCAGTTATTTTATGGCCAGATGCCCTTCTTTTTAGTCAACTCTTATGATACACAAAAGATATGGTGTACCAGCATTAGAAAGTGTTGGTTCAGGAAGAATATTCAGTCTTAAAAATGCTGCCTCAAAAGTCTCAAAAACCCATGATAGAATGGAAAAGCAGATGTTAAAACTGATGTTAATGATATATTATACATAAAAAGTTTTCTTCATCAGAATTACACTCAGTGGGGTCAAATCGAAAACCAACATGGTTGCAAAGTGTATTTCTTAATCACACAGCCATGCCTGGACCGTGTTGGATTAAATGTGTTATGAATCCAGTCGATAAATACTACTTTCTTTTTGAGATGATTCCAAATCTAAGTGATAAATACACCAATCCTGATGTATGAATTGAAGGCTTCTGTGCATACCTTTTCTGTGTGAATACACATCTATGAGATTCTTAATTTCTTTGTTGGATTTCTTCTGGCTGTGTTTGAAAAGATTTAGGTTTTGGCAAGTCAATATTTGTAATGAAATGTTGAGCAAGTAGTGAATTCCAGAGGGATACAGTTTTGAAGAGGAAAGATTGCCAAGAATATGGTCTGGAGAGTGAAATATATTTGGTGAACAATTAAAAAGAAATGGTACTTCTGTGAATATTGAGTTCTAATAATGTACAAAGGTTTATCTATCAGTCAAATGTTTTTTATTTATTCAAAATATCTGTATGTATGCTACCTATAAACATTGTCCTATATATGTGAGCAGTTCTCTCTTGTGAGGTACATATTTGTCTGTATCATCGCTGTATTGTTCCATATATGTAATGGTGTGCATTACATATATGTGTATAAATATCATCTATATTCTTCCATATATATATATGTATTTTAAGTTAAAGTCTGTTCTAAGCCAAAGGTTCATCAGGCCAATCCTTATCCCTGGGTTCCTTGGGATTGAGCGACTGAGAGTACAAGCCTCTCTCTGGACAGGATGCCAGTCTATTGATGGTACTCATCTCAGTTGAATGTACTGGAGCAACAGGAAATGCCTGTCCAGGAATCGAACCATTGGCCTTACAACCATACATCAAGCACTCTAACAGTTAGGCCATGCATATTCATATATATATATGGGTAATAGTATATTGTGGTACACATGTATGTATACTAGTTGTATTGTCCTACATATGTGAGTAATATTGTGTGGTTCTATGCATGTTTCTATTTATGTCACCTGCATTGACCCATATATAAGAACAATACCCTTTTGTGCACATGTTTGCCTTGTAGAAGATCAATAACACTTCAGTCCTGAAATAATCTAACATGAACAGGAAACCCAGATTTTGGAATGTAGCCCACTCCCATTCAATGACTTTATTACATAGCCTATTCAACTCACAGGGTGGGTAGCATATTTGATCATCTTCGATATTTTAAAAATTCTGTAAAAAGGTGCAGACATAGCTGTATGGTTAAGAAGTTTGCTATGCAAGCAAATAGTTTTGTGTTAGATACCACTGTATGTCACATTAGGCAAATGTCTTCTACTATAACCAAGGGTCAGCTAATTCCTTATGAGTGAATTTAGAAGAGAAATTGAAGAAACTTATCAAAAGACACGACAACTTCTCCTCTGTACTCAATAGAACATATGACCATACATAAGCAGGATGCAGACCCCTTGGCCTGTCTGGGAGGTCTATAGCCCCACTTCAGTACTGGCTTAGTCTATATAGACCTGTCCAACCCTTGCTAGCAGAGAAAGCGGATGTTAAATGATGAAGATGATGATGTGTGTATATATATATATATATATATATATATATATATATAAAACAGAGAATGTCTGTCTGTCAGCTTACTAAAACTCGAGAACCACCCAACCGATTGTTTTCAAACTTTACACTTATTACACTTTCAAACTTTACCTTATAATATCTGTCTGTATATCTGACTGTCTGCATTACAATATTATGATGCGGTGTGTGTGTGTATATATGTATATATAGTGTGTGTATATATATATATAGTGTGTAACGTTTTTCGAAATATTTACTTCTGGGTTCACAGATTGATTTTTTTTTAGTTTCAGAAGATTCCATTAAGGGTGAAAGCAGCGATTCTTTGCTTAAACTTTAATCTGTCATTTTAATATATATATATATATAATTATATATTCGTGTACAGATATTTTTGCATACACAATAACAAAATATAAACAAAAGTATTTATTTCGCGATAAAGTATTGATTTTCTTCGCACGGAAAAAAACTCTGGTAATCTACGACGAATTTTTTTTATAAGCACAAAATGTAGACACCATCCCGAGGCCAAGGTATTCCGTACTTTTCTGTACTGTTATATATATATATATATATATATATATATATATAATTATATATTCGTGTACAGATATATTTGCATACACAATAACAAAATATAAACAAACGTATTTATTTCACGAGGCTTGATAAGGATAAATATATATCAAATATATAAGAACCCTAGAGCAAATCCCGAGCAATGCCAGGCCATTCTGCTAGTATATATTAAAATAACAGATTAAAGTTTAAAGGTGAAAGCAGCGATTCTTTGCTTAAACTTTAATCTGTTATTTTAATAAATATTTGCTCTAGGGTTCTTATATATTTGATATATATTTATCCTTATCGAGTCCTCTTTGAATGTTAGTCTTCACATTTATTATTATTACTATATATATATATATATATGTGAAGAAGCTTGCCAAGTTTAAGCTGAAACCACCTGAGCTTGCAGTTAAATTTCTACCTTATTAACACACATGCATACACACATGCACACACACACACACACACATATATATATATGTCTAAATACGAAAGCATCTAGAGTGGCATCCCGATAAATGGCCGTACCAGTTGTGGGAACAGGATTGATTGATATATATATCACTGCATGCCTTCTCATGTCAACACTGTCTAAACGAAGCAGTGACGTTTGTGTCCTGCAGTCTAGTGGTTAGATGGGGACAAATAGTATAGAGCATACTTAAAAATAAAGTCTGTCTTGGCATCAAGAAAAGCATGTGACTAGAAAACTGCCTTAAAAGTTTTTCATCATAGATGATGATGATGAACACATTGTTGAGTACATCAAAACTTCTTATTAATTAGCCTCTATTAAAGCTTTGTACATTGACTCTATAGTGGGCCCCATCCTTATATTATTGCAGATATTGAATACAAGTAGTTGACATTGAATATTTGAAGAACAGTAGTAAAGTTGTGAAGGCAACAGAAAAACAAAAAACAAAGCAAAAAAGAAGAAAAAAAACAATGAATTTTTTTTGTGTGCATTTTCCTGAGTTAATCAATTCACCTATCCCACAATTCCACCTATAGACCAAGAACAATAGATATATAATAAATTATGTATAGCTTGGGAGTTTGCACCTGAAAATAGGATGTCTGTTCCCCACACAAACTTGGCATAGTCTTTATTTCCTGATACTTTATGGGGCTTTACATGATTTTTTTTTCTATAACTTTTGTTCATGAAGTACTTGTTGCCAAGTGGACAATGTTTGGCTGCCAGTTTATAAGATGCAGTTTCAAATATTGTTGTTGTTTATCCCTAAGTCCTAACCTAGCAGATCTATGATCATGTGTTTCAGTCATGATCACTCAAATTAATGTAAGTTTACATTTTTGAGTGTGTCCTATTTTTAGGATAGCAAGTATGATTCAAGGAAGATTTTATTGTTATTTCTAGTAGCTGAAATTACCACGTAGAGGATCTTTTATAGTGTGTTTAGAGCAAAACACTTAATTCTACTCTATCACTATATATCTATATCTAACTATGGAGAATACTCACAAGTTTTCTTCTGTGATAACACTACCCTACTATTTTACTTTGAATTTCTCTCTTGACATTATGAGTCTGTGTACATCGGTTCTCTAGAGGCTAGTTTTATGGATATTGGTTCTATAAGTATATGCTCTATAAATGCATGTTCTGTGGATACATGTATCTATAGAACATCTATCTATAGATACATGTGGTTCATGAAAAATTTAACTGATAGCTAATGACATCAACTATCTGATAATTTTCTGCCTTTTGTTTTTAAGGTATACATTTTTTAAAATCTGATATAATTTAGTGGCAATAAATACACTGTTACTCTGAGTGTGGTAGTGTTTTGTGGTGATAAATACAGTTACTCTCAATGGGATACAGTTTAGTGGTGATAAATATACTGTTACTCTCAGTGTGGTAGTGTTTTGTGGTGATAAATACAGTTACTCTCAATGTGGTACAGTTTAGTGGTGATAAATACAGTTACTCTCAATGTGGTACAGTTTAGTGGTGATAAATACACTGTTACTCTCAATGTGGTAGTGTTTTGTGGTGATAAATACAGTGTTACTCTCAATGTGGTACAGTTTAGTGGTGATAAATACACTGTTACTCTCAATGTGGTACAGCTTAGTGGTGATAAATACACTGTTACTCTCAATGTGGTACAGTTTAGTGGTGATAAATACAGTTACTCTCAATGTGGTACAGCTTAGTGGTGATAAATACACTGTTACTCTCAATGTGGTACAGTTTAGTGGTGGTAAATACAGTTACTCTCAATGTGGTACAGTTTAGTGGTGATAAATACAGTTACTCTCAATGTGGTACAGTTTAGTGGTGATAAATACACTGTTACTCTCAATGTGGTACAGCTTAGTGGTGATAAATACACTGTTACTCTCAATGTGGTACAGTTTAGTGGTGATAAATACACTGTTACTCTCAATGTGGTACAGCTTAGTGGTGATAAATACACTGTTACTCTCAATGTGGTACAGCTTAGTGGTGATAAATACAGTGTTACTCTCAATGTGGTACAGCTTAGTGGTGATAAATACACTGTTACTCTCAATGTGGTACAGCTTAGTGGTGATAAATACACTGTTACTCTCAATGTGGTACAGCTTAGTGGTGATAAATACACTGTTACTCTCAATGTGGTACAGTTTAGTGGTGGTAAATACAGTGTTACTCTCAATATGGTACAGTTTAGTGGTGATAAATACACTGTTACTCTCAGTGTGGTACAGTTTAGTGGTGATAAATACAGTTACTCTCAATGTGGTACAGTTTAGTGGTGATAAATACACTGTTACTCTCAATGTGGTACAGTTTAGTGGTGGTAAATACACTGTTACTCTCAATGTGGTACAGTTTAGTGGTGATAAATACACTGTTGCTCTCAATGTGGTACAGTTTAGTGGTGATAAATACACTGTTACTCTCAATGTGGTACAGTTTAGTGGTGATAAATACAGTTACTCTCAATGTGGTACAGTTTAGTGGTGGTAAATACAGTTATTGTGATAAATACACTATGGCATTCAGTGTTGTACAGTTTAGTGGTAATAGATATATTGTCTCTCAGTGCAGTATAGTTTAGTGATAAATACACCAATTGATATACTGTGACTCTCAATATGGTTTTAAAATCCTTAATTATCCAGCATTTCACTTTTGTTCAAATTTCTATTGTTATCTATACTCCTTCAGAGGCTAATTTTACATGAAAGAACCAAAGTTATGTTCTGCTTCAGCAGATATTTTTTACAATATTGATTTGTTTAGTTTTATGTTTGCCACCTGTTTGAATTAGTTTAACCACTGGAATTATCTTTATGTTCAAATTATATGTTTGCATATGCAAAGGAGGCGACTCCTTTTTCCTCAATGTTGATATATTTCCCAACACAAAAGAATACATACTTTGGCTGATATACAATCTATTTCTTTACCAGTAAGTTGTTTATATAGTTCTATCCAAGAGATCTTGACTGATGTAGTATATCATTTTCCATCTTATGCAGTTCACATGCAGCTTATTCTTTATATCTATTATCTCTATATTTGAAATACCTTGGCACAAACACCAACTTGTCAAATGATATAAACAATAGGATAACACAAACATTATCTGTTTGTGAACTTGTTAGTTAAGGTGCGGAAATCTAACATAACCACAAAAACAAAAGTTAGATTATTCAAAGCTACTGTGGAATCAATATTACTGTATTCCTGTGAATCATGGTTGGTGACAATACCTATCACCAAAGCTTTAGATGATTGCTACACACAAGGCTAAGAAGGATAAAAAACATCAAAACGCTTGACCATGTATGTTACAAATAAAATTCTCTGCAGCAACCTCCTGCCCATTAGCTATGCTATCTGTGTCAGGCGTCTTCAACTTGCAGGTCATGTCATGAGAGGCAATGACCCTGCTACAAAACTTTTACTATGGGAGCCCACTAATGTGAAACACAAAGGCAAAAGACCTCTCAAGACATTAAAGTCATTGAATTATTCAGTGAAGAACTGAGGAAGTTAATGTTGGATAAAGTGAGATGAAAATAGTTTTATCATATCACCACAAAGAAGTGGATGAATTGAATAGTAGTAGTAGTAGTAGTAGTAGTAGTAGTAGTAGTAGTAGTACCATCTATATATTTCTGTTTTATCTTGAAGAGACTAAACATCAAAATAAACAGCTGGTCCACAACAGCTGAGAACAGAAACCTGAAGAGGAATATGATTCCCTTTTGATATTATGATTCAATAATATACATACAGACAATCAATGATTATCAAATATTTTTTGTTGATGCATGTTCCATGAGTGCTGATGATGGGATGAACACAACATTTCAGTTAGTAGAGCACTGGACTATTAGCCACAAGGTTGACAGTAACTGTGTCTCTAGTGTTCTCATAACCAACTTTCTCTTGTTAACTCACTCCATTAAACTCATCGTCATCATTTTTACATATGTTCATACTACAATGGGTTGGATGGAACATTTTTGAAGACATATCCTGTGGCCAGATACTCTTCTTAAAATCAGCCCATAGCTATTCTAAAGGATATAAACAAATGGCACCACATGCTTTAAATGGTGTCATGAAGTAGTTACATGCATGTGCTTGTCATCTACTTTGTGTGGTTCAGTTTCTTGTGATCAGTTTTCACCACTTTGTCTCATGTCATCACTGGTCTTCCTCTTCCAGAGGTTCCAACTACTTCAAGGGCTCAACACTTATTTACACAACTGATATAGACCATATGCATCACATATCCATATCAATGAAGTCAACTCTTTTTCACATTACATCTGATTCCTTTTATATTCAGCTTTCTTCTCGGATTATTTATGTTTTGTTGTTCATGCACAGTAATATTACACATCCAGCAGGACATGCTTGATTCATTGTTTCCAGCTGGTACAGTACTTTTACATTGAAGGTCTGTCTACATTTCATGAGTATGAGGCATGACAATTCATTCACAAACAATATAGAATCTGCATTTTCACCTGAGAGAGAATCCTTTTCTTACCAGCTTTTCTTACTATGCTTTCAATATGTCCATCTCCTTTACTAATTAAATCACCAAGTTAGAAGAATCTATTAACCACTTCTAGTAAAATCATGCAAATTAGCAGAACCAGTTCACTGTTTCTGCATCATTTGATTCATGTATAGCCATTAGTTCTCTCAGCTGTAGATTGTTTTTGACAGAGGTCCTAACAAGGATCAAAACTTGAATCAAGGTGTTAATCTTTTTCACTCTACAGAGAAATATGTAAATATGACAAATATATGTGTATATATAGAAATATGTATTTACAGACACATTTCTCACAACTTTAGTTAAATATCAACTGTTTCTGTACTGATTTGAAGGATAAAAAAAAAAAATAAAAAAAGATATATATATATATATCATCATCATCAGCATTTTACATCTGCTTTTTCCTACTTGCAAGGGTTGGACAGGTCCTATTCAGCACAGCATCTCTCCGACTGTCATGGTCTTTCGTCATCCCCTCAGTGAGTTTTAGTGATCTGAGGTCTGCTGTCACCACCTCCGCTCGTGTTTTACGTGGTCTACCTCTACTGCGTCTTCCTTCTACTGGGATTTTGTGGCACTTCTTTACCCAGTGGTCATCCTCCATGTGCATCACATGTCCATACCATCTCAGCCTTCTCTCCTGCACACCACAACTACTACCCCTTACCCCCAGTTTCTTTCTCAACTCGTCTATGCTTGGTCATTCACGCACATTGACATTGCACATCTATCGGAGCATGCTTGTTTCATTTCTCTCCAGCCATCACATATCCTCCACAGTTGCTGCCCATGTCTCACTACTATACAGCATGTGCATCTCACACAGGCATCATATAACCGTCCTTTCATATGCAGGGAGAAACCCTGCTTTGTCAATAAAGGAAGCAGCTCCCTAAACTTCTTCCAACCCGTCCTTATTCTAGATACTATAGTTTCGGAACACCCCCCTCCCATACTAATCTGATCACCTAGGTATTAGAAGCTATCAACCACTTCTATAGAACCCACCTGCATTGGAAAAATGTGTCTATCACTGCGATTACTACTGCCAACTTTCCCTGTACGTCTACTGTATACATAGTTTTCCCTACCTGTTAGTTTGCCTGCTATCCCACTACACCCCTTGTGTACCCAAGATCTGCATTGCGTACATTTTATGGAATTTATGCCAGTTCTTTTCCTACATATCGAACATGGCCATTTCCCTGATGAAATCGGAGTATTGTGCTCTCTTCTACTTATCAACACTTTTGTCTTAGCTATGTTCACTCTCAGTCCTCTTGATTCCAACAGCTGTTAAACCAGCTAAATACTGTCAAAGACAGCGATGGGCAGAAATGCCTCAGGGGCCAGAGACCAGTGACCATGTGATGTTGTTGCTATTCCACTTATGATTTCTGTTTAATTCTGGTTGGAGTTCGTTTATGTTTGTCGTTTCTGTAATTTGTCAAAGCATTGAATCTTTTCTGTGTGTGGATATGATTTTTATTTTTATATAGGCAGTATGCCGCCACCACACTCCCACTGTAAAGTGGTAGTGTAGGTGTCATGATAGAAAAGCACCTAGTCCAAACTGTAAAGTGGTCATGTACGTACCACAATAAAAAGCACAGATACTCACTGTAAATAAGGTTGGTGTTAGGAAGGACATCCAGCTGTAGAAATCAAGCCAGAATCAGTTCTGTATGAGCAAGTCATGGTCACCTGACCTGGCATTGTCCATAACAGGATAACTTATCTAACCCATGCTAGCATAGAAGAATGGACGTAAAACAGTGATGATGATGTTCTCTAGTGTGCCCCTATGTTTCATTTTGGCATGTTGGTGGAGTACTGATGAGTTCATCCCATCTTGGAGTTCTCGCCAGTGTTCATTTATCCCCTCTCCTATGCTACAGGCTGTCTCACCTATGTATGTTGTGTTCCTATTCCTACACTGTACATCTTATTCTATATACTACGTTCCTAATTTTGCAGTTAGTTTGTGGGCTTAATTTGCAGACTTTATATTTCCTATCGGTGCAGGGATTTTTTTTCAAAAGGATATGTTCTACCAAGAAGGGCTTTTATGGGAATACCTGGTCTTTCAACTATCTTAATATTTAATTTTTGTTTGTCTAAAGCCCTTCTAAATCTGTAAGCTAGTTTGCCTCCAGGGGTTGCATTGATGAACATTACTCTCTGGTATTTATTACTTCCCACCAAAGCCCACACTGTAAAGTGGACATGATGGTGACATGACTAAAAGTATCCAGCCCACACTGTAAGATGGTCATGCAGATGTCATGACAAAAAGCACCCAGTACTCACTGTGGTGTTAGGAAGGGCATCCAGCTGTAGAAACCAAACCAAAATCAGTTCTGTATGAGCAAGACATGGTCATCGAACCTCAACATGCCTCGAATAGAACAACCCCTCTAACCCATGCTAGCAGGGAAAATGGATGTTAAATGGTGACGATGATGATGATGATATTTATTTATATATATGAAAAACATTGTTACCTCTGATTGAGATGAAGCAACAGTGTATTTGAATACAAATAAAAATGAGAAAACTCATCACTAGAACAGCTGTTAAAACAGACAAATGCTGTCAAAGACGGCGATGGACAAAAATGCCTCAGAGAACAGAGACCAGTGGTCAGTGGTCGACAGAGAGAGAATCAATCTATGAGTTTTGGGAGCTGATGAGGGTAAAAATGTGTGTGTGAACATGTCTTTTACATCGCCTTTATTTTTATTTCCTTCTTGTCATTTCTATACACTGGCACATTTCTCTTTTTCCTCTTCCTCTTTCAATCTTTTCTATATTTCATCTGTCTGTCACCCACCTCATGGATTGTATCTCTGTCAACCACTGGTCTCTGTCCTCTGAGGCATTTTTGCCCATTGCTCTCTATGACAGCTTTTGGCTGTTTTAACAGGGGTTCTAGCAATGAGCTTTCTCAATTTTCATGGAAAAGGACGTTAAATGGTGGTGGTGATGACGATGATGGTGTATATCATTTTATCATTTTACGTCAGCTTTTCCCTGCATGCAAGGGTGGGACGGGAACTGATATATATATATATTTAATACAGAAATGGCTTCTACAGGACTAGAAATGTTTCATTCAGGAGAAATCACCAGAAAAGTCCAGATATATATCTATAAGCTGTGTGAATTAGAATATGGTGGTGATTGAACATTTTAAAAGTAGAATGCATGCGAAATGAAAATAAGAGTTGTGAGTTCAATTCCCACATCTGTTAATGCCCAATTCTTTTCCATTATGGTTAGTCATATGCTCTAACATTGAACTATTTTCTGTAGTCAATATATGTGAAAACTTCTATTTCTATTTTCATATTATCATCATTCATCATCATCATTTCATTTAACGTCCACTTTTTCCCTGCTTGCAAGGGTGGGACGGGAACTGATTCTGGCTTGATTTCTACAGCTGGATGCCCTTCCTAACACCAACCTCATTTACAGTGAGTGCTGGGTGCTTTTTTGCCGTGGCACCTCCACGACCACTTTGCAGTGGAATGATAGGGACCCCAGTCCCTATCATCTCATTTCTACAGCTGAGTAAACTGGAGCAATGTGAAATAAAGTGTCTTGCTCAAGGAAACAACACATCACCTGGTCTGAGAATTGAACTCACAACCTTTCGATTGAAAGGCCAATGCTCTAACCACTAAGCCACGTGCCTCCATAGAACTAAGCCATGTGCCTCCATACTAAGCAATGTGCCTCCATATATCATCATCATCATCATTTCATTTTACGTCCGCTTTTCCCTGCTTGCAAGGGTGGGACGGGAACTGATTCTGGCTTGATTTCTACAGCTGGATGCCCTTCGTAACACCAACTTCATTTACAGTGAGTGCTGGGTGCTTTTTTGCCGTGGCACCTGCACGACCACTTTGCAGTGGAATGATATGGACCCCAGTCCCTATCATCTCATTTCTACAGCTGAGTAAACTGGAGCAATGTGAAATAAAGTGTCTTGCTCAAGGAAACAACACATCACCTGGTCTGAGAATTGAACTCACAACCTTTCGATTGCAAGGCCAATGCTCTAACCACTAAGCCATGTGCCTCCATAGAACTAAGCCATGTGCCTCCATACTAAGCCATGTGCCTCCATATATATATATATATATATATATATATATATATATATATATTGATTTAAATATATGTTGATTTAAAACTGATATATATGTTGATTTAAAACTGCACTATCCACAAGTGTTTTTTAGCCTTCATATCATGTTCTCCTGTTTTATCTGATGAAAACACAAATATTATTGCATGATGATGTTTGTTTTTGAAATGCGCATAATAAAATACATGGAACTCCTTTAACCATCTTTTGATCTTATATTATGTATACTCCAGTCCTACAAACTGTAGAGTGCTTCTTATCCGATATCTGCATTGCTTTATTGTACTACAATAAAACTCACCTCCTACATATATATATATATATATATATATATATATAGTGCAAGCTTACTTGCCTGCCAACATACCCACCCCAATTGTGCCCACTATCACTACAATATTAAACCATGCCCCACTAAAAAGCCACATCCGTGATGCTCATGCTTAAGAATCAAGTGATGGCATTACATGAAATGGAGTTGCAGCCATCATATATATATATATATATATATATATATATATATATATCGATAGGAAATCAGATACCTATCAGTGGAAATGTTTTGATTTAAATCTTCCTATTTGATGAGCAGATCAATACTGGAATGAAGTCTATCATATTGATTAAGACCTTGAGCCTATCATTTGTGAAACTCATGTCACATTCAATACGGAATGAAAACATTTAAAAATAAAACTTTAACTCATATGTAAAATATCATCATCATGCACTAAGCAGCTGAAGTATATTATACATTTATATCTGTACACAATGCTTCATTAGATGTGCTATGTTAATGTGTAAGAACAACAAAGCCTGGATGAACTGAGGGAGAAACTGGGTTAAAAAGAATAAGAAGTAGTTTGTAGGAGAGATGACTGCATTGGTATGGGCATGTGATGTGCATGCATGGTGATCACTGGGGTAAGAAGTGCCAGAAAATCACAGTAGAAGGAAGCTGCAGTTGAAGTAAACCATGGAAAACTTGAGCGGAGGTGATGAAAGCTGATCTCAAATCATTGAGACTCGCAGAGATGATGAAGGAACCCATGTGAGCATGGAAAAATGGATACAAAAACGATGATGATGAAACATTACAAAATTTAGCCGAAGCTTTGAGAAATGTTTATGTCCCACATAAATATGTACCACAACCCGCAACTAAGCAGTTTTCCACAGCTGTGGCAGTGATGATGATGATGATGATGATGATGATGATAAAGAAATAAGATCATCCTAATGACACAACAATGACAAATTAAGGTAAAACAACAAAAGCAAATGAATGGAAATACATTTAACTGTCTTAAATAAGTTATTAAAGTTATTGTTATGGCAACAAGCCATGCCTTAATAATTCCCTATGCTTTCCTTAGCTGTCCCCCCCCCCCCATTTCCCCTCCCATGGTCATGCTTCTGTTAGACAATTTATCTCTACTTGTAAGAGATTTTGATTCAATTATCAATTTTGTTTATCATTAATCAGACAAATCATGATTAACTTTTGTCTTTGCTGTCTTTCAGAAAACCTTCAGATGCTTCATTATGTATAATCACAATGATGTGTGTATATGTATATATATATATGTGTGTGTGTGTGTGTGTGTGTGTGTGTGTGTGTATATGTATATATATTGGGTCGTCAAGTATGAAATTTGTAGAAAAAACATATAACCATATGCCTCACTACAAATTTCATACTTGACGACCAATATATGTATGTATATATATATATATCATCATTTTATGTCCGCTTTTCCTTGCTTGCAAGGGTGGGACAGGAACTGATTCTGGCTTGATTTCTACAGCTGGATGCCCTTCCTAACACCAACCTCATTTACATTGAGTACTGGGTGCTTTTTGCCGTATGTTTATTTATATATATATATATATATATATATATATATATGTTTATATATATATGTATGCATTTTGTATGTATATGTACGTTTATGTGTGTGCATATATCATCATCATCACTGTTAGTATCTATTTTCCATGCTAGCATGGGTTAGACAAGTTGTGCCATTGTGAGACAAGTCAGCTCAGATGATTGGGTCTTGATCACACAGAATCGTTTCTAGCTTGATTTCTACAGCTGGATACCCTTCCTAATGTCAACAACATTTGCTAGGTGCTTTTTAACGTGATACCATATATGGAGGCACATGGCTTAGTGGTTAGAGCATTGGCCTTGCAATCAGAAGGTTGTGAGTTCAATTCTCAGATCGGGTAATGTGTTGTTTCCTTGAGCAAGACACTTTATTTCACATTGCTCCAGTTTACTCAGCTGTAGAAATGAGATGATAGGGACTGGAGTCCCTATCATTCCACTGCAAAGTGGTCGTGGAGGTGCCATCGCAAAAAAGCACCCAGCATTCACTGTAAATGAGGTTGGTGTTAGGAAGGGCATCCAGCTGTAGAAATCAAGCCAAAATCAGTTCCCGTCCCACCCTTGCCAGCAGGGAAAAAGCGGACGTAAAATGAAATGATGATGATGAAATGATGACCAAAATGATCATTTTACAGTGGGGACTGGGTGCTTTTTATGACAACAACACATCTACTTTACAGTGTGGTCTGGGCACTTTTTGTTATGTCACCAACATAATCACTTCACAGGTTGGGCTGGGTGCTTTTATTGTCACCATCGCACCCACTTTACAGGGTTGGCTGAGCATTTATTGTCATGTACTACCAACCTGACCACTCCACAGGGCAGACCTGGCACCTTCTGTCATGCCACCGACATGATCACCTCACAGAAGGGACTGGGTACCCACTCATCATGTCACCAGCACAACCATCCTTCAGGAAGGGTTAGGTGTTCTTTTGTCATGAAACCAATATGAACACCGTACATCGTGGACTAAGGCTTTTTTGTGTCACCAGCATGACCATGTACATCAGATGTGGTAAGTGGGGTAGGGGCTGTTTATGTAGGGTGGGGGTTGGAGTGGTAAGTCTAGGGTGGGGTACTTAGCTGGTGAGAGGTAGTGATTAAGACATAGGTAGAGTATGGAAGTGTGTGTGTGGGGGGTGGGGTGCAAATTAGAAACCACTAGATAATGCTTCATCCCCTGTACATGGGAAGGCAGATCTTTTGCAGTACTGCATAATGCCAGGGATTGCAATCCTATATCATCGTCCTTGAGCGGCACAATTGTGTGAAGTCAGTTTTTATCACTTCATCCCAAGCTTTCCTAGGTCTTCCAAAACCATAGCTATCATTAACTTTTAGTGCCCTTAACCTTTTTATGCAGCTGTTATCTTTCATGTCCATATCATGTCCATACCACCACAAACCCCTCTCCTGCATACTACATCTGATCCTCCTTATGCCCAGTTTCTTCATTTTATTTACACTTTACTATTCATGTATTACTATTACAAATCCATTGGAGCATGCAAGCTTCATTTCTTTCCAATCTTTGTTGGTCTTCTGCACACAACACCCAGATCTTGCTACTGTGAAACATTACTGCTTGTATACACACATCATAAAAACTGCTCTTCATTTTGAGAGAAAACCCTTTTCTAGTTAGCAGCAATAGTAGCTCCCTGAACTTTCTCCCTTCCATTCTCACTCTGGCTACTGTACTTTTGGTACACCCTTCGCCACTGTTAATTTGGTCACCCAGGTACAGAAACTATCAACTACTTCTACAGAGCCAATTGGGCATTTAATGGAGTTAGTATCCTGTGGGCTCTTGCTACTTACTGCACATGTGCGTCAACCACATATAAAACCTATGTTTTTTGTTAGCTTGCCTAAGATCCCACTACATGTGTGTATGTGTTTATATGTATCATCATCATTTTTACTTTGACTTTTTTGTGCTGGCATGTGTTGGACAAGAGTTTTTGAGGCAATGATTTACAGCCAGATTCTCTTCAGCACAACAGCCATTTTCATCTTTTCTTACAACACACTGAGATACAGTGTGCCTATTCTAAACTGGAAACATCTGGCCTTATGTATATTTGAGGATACCATTATTTCTGCATCTGATTTTCCAAGCTAGCATGTATTGAGTGAGAGTCTTTGAGTAAATATTCTATAGCCACGTACCTTTCTTGATACAACATTTGTTTTGTTTTTTTAAGTCAAATCACTGAATACAGGCAATAAAACAGACATCACAGTCTGCACAATCAGAACAAACCTATGATCAAAAGTATTTCAAATATGACGATACCATTTTTTTATCCAGACAATAGGTCTAAGCCTTGCTAGCAGGGAAAACTGACATTAAATGATGATGTGTCCTACCTTATTCTAAAGACATTATTGTGTGAATTGAGGGAGATTTGGAAAATTCATAGTGATTTCTGTGGTAAATGGATCTTTTTATAGGGTAGGGGTACTGGCCCTATGCCTAACCTTCTTTCTCAACCTGGCTTAGGAAAAGCTATGGCAGACATAACAAGAACTGCAATGTCATGGCTGTCAACTGGTGGAAAAATTTGGAGATCCACCTTAAAATATGACCTGTGCAGGTGTGGCACAAACTGGTTTCAAGCACGAACCCTTGCCAGAGACTGAGAAAAATAGAAGAGCATAGTGGCCTGTTGCCGTGAGGCAGGCAAAACCAGATGACTAGAATGGAGCTTTGGCTACTATTTATAGTATGTTTATCTACCATGTAGAAGCACCATTATTGACTCATCTTACATGAGAGTATTTCCATAGTTTCAGATTAACTTAGTTTACATCTTAATCATATTAAACTTTATGGGTTTGTATCTAGCTATAATGTTGATATTGTTGGTATTGATTCCTTTCAATATTTCTACTGTAAACTTTAGGTTATCATCATCACTATCATCATTTTCATCATCATCATTATTATCATTATCATCATCATCACTATCATTATCATCATCATCACTATCATCATCACTATCATCATTATCATCATCACTATCATCATCATCATCATCATCCCTATCATTTTCATCATTAGTTAAGCATTTTTTTATTGACTAGTCTGGATTGAACGAATCTGCAATCCATATAGCTGTCTCTTTTCATTCTTGACTTGTGTCATTCACTATGCTAGTCTATCATCTTCTAGTTCTGTTTTGACATCATCATCATCATTGTCATCATCATTTAACATCCACTTTCCCTGATAGCAAGTGTTGGATGGCTCTTCACAGACCATCATTATTTAAGTGGGGTTACTGACTTCTCAGTCAGGCCAGGGTGTTCCCATCTTGCTTACATACAGTCCCACATTCTACCAAGTGCATCTTCTCATGACACTAGCATTAGAGATGTTGTCATGTCTTTGATATAACTGAAACTTCCTCCCAGCTCTTTGTTTAGCAAGCTTTCTATGGCTGGATACCCTTCTTATCACCAACCATTTTACAGTGTGTACTGGGTGCATTTAACATGTAGATCACGAACACTAGGGAGGTTGTTATGTTCTTGACACAACTGAAGAGACCTCTCCTTGACTACCTGTGTTGTGTTGTGAGAAAAATATTAGGGTAAACAAATGAAATATAGTGCACTTGAGAGATGGTAGCCTCACACAGTGACACCATCACTTAAAAAACAAAATCTAACATTTTCAGAAAAATGTTGTCATCATTAATTTATTATATGTTCTGTATATTAATTTCATTATCTGAGTACTATTAGAATGAGTCTAGATAAGATAATTGAGTAAATAAGTTAAACAATTCTTAATAATACACACTATAATTATACAATTAACAGCGCTACTATTTTTGCAAGATATTTTAGGTGGATCTTTTGTAACTGGGTGTTTTTTTAGCATGGCTGCCAGATGTATATATTACAACACAAACACTGTAAATGTTCTTTAACCCTTTTGTCACCATATTTCTAATGGAGTACATTGTATTTTAAGTAATTAATGTAAATGTTCTTTAACCCTTTTGTCACCATATTTCTAATGGAGTACATTGTATTTTAAGTAATTAATGAAGAATTTGTAAAGTATTTACAAAAATTATAATTTCATTAAGATGATATTTGTAACATAAGCAATTATTCTTATATACAATTATGTTGGAAAGTTTAAATTTAAGTAGGAACACTTAAACGAATATATTAGTTACATAGAGCCAGAGGCGTTTTGGGGTAGGTTAATATCAAACGGGTTAATCTGTTTGTGGTCTTCCTAACTCTACAGTAATGTCTTTTTTCATGTTTGAGATGTACCAAATCTGTTAATTATGAATACCAGCGCTATACAAGGTTTTGTGCTACCAGTAGTTTTCTACTGAAAATATGTTAGGTTATTACATTTTTCTCTCTCTCTTTTTTTTTACAGACTTTTTTTTATCTCTCCCTCTCTCTTTCTCTCTCTCGCTCCCTCTTTCACCCCCTCCTCTCTCTTTGATTTTTATGGTAACTAAGATGCTTCATTTAAATTCATGTTATTTAAGGATATTAACATAAATTCTTCGATTTGGAGAGGCTATAATTAAGTCTTCCTAGCATTGCATGTGCTTTTGGAATGATAAAATCTTACTTCATTAAAAAAACATTTGCATGTAATGAGATTTTTCGATATTTCTATGCCTCTTTCAGTTGAGTCTACAATAAAAGCAGTATTTTTACAGAATAATTAACTTGTAGTAAAACTATATTCCATTTTTTACTTGTTAAAGGCATTCTTTATCAAATTTAAATTGCTTCTCAATTAATTTTTTTTTAGTTTAAGAAGGGAGGGAAGGACAGTGCCCATGACCTTTTTCAGGATCTCCATGATTGGTGTTAGAAAGGGAAGAATGTGTCCTCAAATGCTTGCAACAAAGTGGACTCTGCTATAGGTACTCCAATGCCTGATGGCAGTTATAAACCAAGTAATGGATTAGTCTACTGCCACAGCAGGATTTGAACTTAGAACACAAAGACTCAAAACAAATACTTCAAGGCAACTCATTTCATGCTCTAATAATTATTCTGCCAATCCACTGCTCTCTACTGGCACATTATTTTATCGATTCCAAAAGAATGAAAAGCAATTTGACTGTGGTAGGATTTGAACTCAGAACACATGGAAACAAAACTACAACGCATTTTGTCCTATGCTCTAAACATTTTGTCTGTTTGGCACCTTTCATAATCTTGTCTATTTAGAAGCTAAATTTACTGAGATAGCTGGACTGAGACGCTTAACAGATTTTGGAATCTTAAGTTCAGTGAATTTATTGAAAATATCTTGGTAGTTACACTTCACAAAATGTAATTCATCTTAGCACTTCATACAAAAATCGTAATGTAATAAAACGTTTGTAATTTGAATCTTATACTTTCATCTTTCATGAGACTTAACAAGATATAAATTTAGTTGTTATTGAAGGGTAGTTAAACTGGATGTTCCCTATATAAATTTCTGCATCCCTTTGAGTAGTGCCACCATGGTTAAGTTCCAGAGTGAATTTATTCATAAAACATTTTTCCATTTCACTTGAACTTTTATAAAAAGAGATATTTTTATTTTGCTGTTTCTGCAAATTTCTAAATGTTCACATAATGGGATTTTCCTTAGTTCTGATTATTTTATCTGTTTCTGTTCTCTGACTCATTCTGGTCTGACCAATATAATCCTCTTTGCAATCAAGACTGACTACAAATTATTATATCTTTTTCTATTGTAGTTAATTTTCATATCTATTTTTCAATTTTATTTCAGATCCCATTTACAAATAGTTACAGACATTTCTACTTCATGTCTCACAACCCTACATGCTTTAACAGAAAATTTGCAATTATTTTCTGATGTAAATTTTGCCCTTGTAAAGTGTTTTCAAGGTTCTTTTGTTGGTTCTATTGATGATAGTGTTTTTTTTTTTGTTTTTGTTTTTTTTCATTGGATCTTTCATTTTTATACTTTGGAATGGGATTGGTGAGTTTGCCTGAATGGTGGCAAATATATTTTATATTCCTGGATCACAGGTGCTGACAAATCTTCCTCAACTTTTTGTCTAGTAATCCTAAGTATAGATATATACAGTTCTTTTACCTTTTTAATCCTGTCATCTATTAAATTGATGTTTAAGAAAAACCCTTAGTCTCTTAAGTGCTGTGTCTACTACTGCACATATTCGTATTGCCTTGTTGTATGGAATATTCCATTTGGTATGTGAAGGGTGGCATGAATGGAAGTTGAAATATTGGTGTTTGTCAGTCTTTTTGTAAAATGTCTTGTATTTCTGGTGCTATAGAATTTTATGAATATGTCCTAACATGGTAGCTTTCTCATTTGTTTCTATTATGAAACTAATGGATGGGCATAAGGCATTAAAAATATTGTGAAAAGTTTATAGTTTGCCTTTGAATAATTTCAAATAGTATAGCAGTCATTACGAAAACGTTTCCTCTTTGTGACAATGTATTTAAAATTTTGCCCAAAAGTTGTTTCTGGTATAATGATATCTATATATAACATGATATAATGTTTCTTCTTGGTATCGCATCACAAGGTTAGCATACAAAGTAACACATTTTGTGTCCTCACTAGTTCCTCTTGTTTGTGTGTATGTTTTTCCATCAAAGTTAAAAATGTTTTCTTCTAATACTGAATGTTGGGCTTTGATGAGATTTGTTTAGCAATATTCAGTTACAATGCCTTTATGTTTTTCTATCCAATACTTGATTGATTCAAGGCCTAAATAATGTGGTTTCTTCACATACCACCTCCATTAGGTCTAGATGTGGACTGGGTGTTTTTATCATGGCACCAGAATTGATGCCTTACAGTGCAGACTGGGTGTAATTTAGTAAAACAAAATAAAATAGTTGCTGCTGCAATGTTGCTGATGTTACAGTTATAGTTGGGACCAAAAGAACTCAAATATTACCTAGTAATATCAGTGCTGTTCAGTATCACTGCAGAGTAGTAATATTGCTGGAAGGTACTAAAATCTTTGCAATCCTCAATTATTGAGAGATCATTAGCCATTTTTAAAATGTAAATCTGCCTCTGACTCCTTCACACAAAACACCTGTTTTAAAATGTTCATATGTAAATTAAAACCTTCCCTCATAAATATATGTTCCAAACCCTAACTTAATATTCACATTAATAAAAAAAAAAAGGGGGAATCAATTGACAAGATCCCATACTACCTCATTCACTTACCATGTGGAGTGGAGTTTGTCAAATTGGTCCAAGGAAACAATGTTTCCATTATTATTTCCATTGCTGATACTATCTATTGGTCACAACTCCTGGCAAAAGGAGCAACATGAAATAAAGCGTCTTGCCCAAGGACCTAACACATCGCCTGGTCCAACAGTCAAATTCACCACCTCATGATTGTGAATCCAATTCTCTAACCAATAAGCCACCCACCTTCACTAATAAAATGGCTTATTCTTTTTAAAATTCACATAAGCATTGTAATTGCCGAGAAATATGGTCAGTAAACGGGATAATGATATAGAACAACCAGTACCATATATAATTTATTTATGAATTGTTAATGAAGAGTTGCAAATCACTTTGTGAATATTGAATTAGGCTGAAAACTTAGTTACTTAGAATCAAAGTACAGCTCTAATAAGAGTCTAACCACATTTTACTTTTTTTATGAATATTAAATACAATTGAACTGACACATGTTTTCCTTGAAATATGACAGCAGATTGTAAAGTCAATAGCTTATAGATTGATTGTGTATTTGCAACATGTATTAGTCTTCATTTAACATAATGGAACTTCCAGAATACAAAATAGGAATTCTTTACTTTTAGATTAAATTATTTATGCATGAATTAACAAAGGAAAGTGTCCCAAAAATTGTAAGTTTCAAATAGGCAATATCAGGAATAATCGATATTAGAAGGCAGGTTTCATTGGCAGCTGATATATAATCTGACAGAAATCTTATTGTTTTTATGAATCCAGATTGCTAGATGATTAGTTTGCATGATAAGTATAATTAGTTGTTGACATTATTAGTACATCCCACAGTATATTCAATAAGGAGAAAATGAACAACACTGTATCACAGCAAGGATAGATAGTCGTGCTAACTCTGATATCATTGTCATAGTAGAAGAGTCTTTCGCTTTAGTTTTAAATCTGCTATCGGTTTTGTGTTACAACATATTTCCGTTCATTCTTATCTTGTATCATT
The DNA here is from genome assembly GCA_964016885.1 of Eledone cirrhosa. NCBI lineage: Eukaryota > Metazoa > Mollusca > Cephalopoda > Octopoda > Eledonidae > Eledone > Eledone cirrhosa. The sequence goes on along the minus strand of OZ024742.1, from coordinate 220,034,329 downwards.
TTATCTGCAAAGCCTAATTAATTTTCTGACATGACTATCTGTCAAACCACCACTTTGTCCTACCTCTCATTCAACGAATATTCCCCACAACCAGAATCTCCATATAGGTTTTTCCTCAAGTATGTTTTATTTGTACACATCACATATCCATATTGGTGCAATTATTTGTCTATATTCAGATAATTTCCAGTGCTACAGTTTGATCCAACCTCTCACTATCAACCATCTCTGTATCACATAGTGTTGTTTACTCCCTAGTCTATCTTCACACTGGCTTTTATCAATCTCTAATAATGGTTTCTGATTTAAACACAAGGCTAACAATTTTGGAGGAGAAAGTCAATGGAATTGACCTTGTGTATTACTGGTACTTAGTTTTATTGACCTTTTAAGGATAAAAGTCAAAGCTAACTTCAGAAAGATTTGAACTCAGAACATAACAGGCCATATCAACAAGGTCCCTAATGATATAGCATTAGACATGTCAACAATATAAATCTATTATTATTTTCTGCTTGCAATGTACACAGCATAATCTTAGAATCTGCTAATGTATGACATAGCCATACTGCAACATCACATTTGAACTGGTTCCAAATATTTGATTGGCTATTTGCTTACCTTATACTGTTGTCGAAGTAATGAAATTACTCAACAGCAACAACAACCATCACTACAACCACTACTAACACAGCAACCATCACTACAACCACTACAACAACCATCACTACAACCACTACTACCACATCATTTGCATTGAATCTCTTACTCAAATATCATGCAAAATAATTCATTTTACTCACGTTTTGTCATTTCTCACACATTATACGACCTAGTATGAAGATGGTGAAAGAATCCTCATTATTTTCTTGTAGTTTAATCCCAAGTCAGTTCTAATCAAGCAAACTTATGATGTGGAGATTGCCAAAATCCCATCTTTTAGTATATCTTAGACTGAATCTTCCAATGTGTCTTTCCTTTTATTAAGGTCATATGTGAGATTTGAGGAAATGTTGATGCTATTTCTACTAGCTTGCCATTGTTGACTCATGAACACCCATTTTAACTTATTGTCACAGTAACTATTTCACTTCTCCCTCATGCTCTGTATCCTAGCTTCTAAGGGAATAAGTACTAATTAGTTCTTCCAAATAATGATATATTTACTAAATCTAACAGTTGATTAACATCCTGTTAATTGTGCCAGTGGATGTAGAATATTATACATGTCCCTTTCTAGCTTTAGATAGAATGATTTGCAGTATTTGTTCCTGCTCCCTACATTTTAAGTTTAAATCCCACCAAGGTTAACTACACCTTTCACCAATGTGAAGTCAGTAAATAAAGTACCAGGTCCAGATAGTGGATTGGTAGAATTGTGAGAGCATCAAACAAGATTCTTGGCACTGGCTGTTCCAGCTCTTTGTGTTCTGACTTGAGTCCCATCAATTGTAAGTTACTGACTGAGAGAAAAGGTGGTTAGGAATGACTAAACAATATTTAAAGCCAGAAACAAAAGCCTTAGTCTGTACTGCTGAAGAGCAAGTACTAAGAACCAATCACATCAAACACAGAATATACCACACAACAGGAAGTGCAGAATTTGTGGCAAGAGAGGAGAAACTGTATGGCATGTTACCAGACTATGTACACCATTAGCTCAGAAAGAATATAAGAAGCATCATGACAATGTTGCAAGGATAATCAATATGGTCTTGATAGAGCAGTAAAGTCATGTGGACATAAACGTGAGGGTGTTATCAAAAATGATAATACGAGGATCCTGTGGGACTTTGTGATACAGTGTGACCATGAGAGGGAGCATAGGAAACCAGATATTATGATAATTGAGAAAGAAAGCAAACAGTCTTGGATCATGTATATAGCATGTCCAGCTGATAATAAGGTGTATGATAAAAAAGAAAAAAGGTGATAGATACGACAGGTTAGCTTGGGAAGTTCAGCAGTTGGAGTCACTGAAAAAGCTGGTAGTAATACCACTAATAGTTGTAGCCTTAGGAACAGTAAGTAAAGATCTTGAGAAGTATATTGCACAAATAGGGGTTGCAATATGAGCTTGGAATAGCTTGAATACTCTGGAGGGTGTTTGAAAAATAAGGGGTGTTACCTCAGTTCACTGGTAGTGAACAGTTGACACCATAATACATCTCCAGCAATAGAAGTTGAACAAAGAAAACATAATAATTCTTTCTAACATTGGCATAAGGGCAGCAATTTTGGGAGAGGGGAAAGTTGCTTGAATTGACTCCAGTACTTGACTGACACTTTATTCTATCAAACTTGGAAGGATGAAAGGCAAAATTGACCTCAGCAGGATTTCAACTCAGAATGTAAAGAGCCATAACTAAAACCTGCAGGGCATTATGCCTGATATTCTTATGACTCTGCCAAGCCACCATTACCCTAAATAATAATTGTTTCTACTTTAGGCACAAGGCCAGCAATCACCCAGAGCATTACTGGTACTTTATTTTATCGACCCCCGTAAGGATGAAAGGCAAAGTCAACCTCGGCGGGATTTGAACTCAGATCGTAAAGGGAAGTAACTATGCTGGAAAGCATGGCGTCCGACCCTCTACCGATTCTGCCAATCCACCGCCTTTACTCTAAATGATAATAATAATTATTATTACTATAATACAAGCTAAAAATGCTAGATAGGGGGGAAGTGATTTATATCAACTTCAGTGCTTAACCAGAAATTTATTTTCTACACATGGGAGGATGAAAAAAAAAAGGATGGAATTTAATTAACAGTATGCATAGAACAAAGCCTCCTATGTTTTGGTATGTGGTGTCTAAATTCAATGTAACTATTTTGTTATTTTCTATATCAGCATTAAAAAAATTAATTTTAATTAAATTTATATAGAAAAAACAAGTGATCAATGTGTTTATTGGCTAAATCAAACTTGAAAGATTTTCAACTCTGATTTTTTAAAACCCCCACAAAGTTTTCTTTTATATTTTATATCTATTTTCATGTGTCATTCACTTTAAATTTGTCTTCATTCCTTCTTGAAATTCAGCTTTTACACTCATAGTTTATGCTTTCTTTAACATTACAGACACAAAACATAGTCTAGGATTTCTGTCCAGCTCTGTATTCCCCTAGTAGATGTCTTGTATAGTATTTGGCATCAGAAATCATTCAGGCTGGCATACATCCAAACTGTTTTGTTTTATCCTACTTTATATTACATTGGTCATACTATAACCATCTTTGTTGTTTTTATTACCTGTGTTAATTTTAGCCATTTATAGTTACTTTTCATTTTCTCGCTGCTATTAATACTTATGTGATGATTGTCAGAGAGAGAATGGTATTTCATGTGATTTGACTCTGTGCCAAAAAAAGCGCCAAAACAAACATTTCAAAGGATCACTTATTCTATATTTGAATAATTATCCAAATAGATTTTATTTCTTAAATTGCTAAAAATTACTCTAGTTTCATTGTAATTTTCACATTGATAAGTTGAAGATTTAAAGAGTTAATTTTATGTCATATGTATTTCATGAAAATATTTTCATTGTCATTCTATAAATGTCATCCTTCAGAATAGATAAACTTACAAGTCAACTACTGTTACTACCCCTGTTTAAACTTACTTGATTAGAAGGTTATGTTAGTGAAAAATTGAAACGTCTTGCTTCATATTATATAAACATTTATACTAGTTCACTCAAGTGCATTTAACTTTGTATAAGCTGTCATTAATATTGCAATAGCGGTGGATTGGCAGTATTGGTAGAGGGTCGGACGCCATGCTTTGACGTATAGAGTTACGGCCCTTGCCATTCTGAGTTAAAATCCCGCCGAGGTTAACTTTGCCTTTCATCCTTACGGGGTCGATAAAATAAAGTACCAGTAATGCACTGGGTAATTGCTGGCCTTGTGCCTAACGTAGAAACAATTAATATTGCAATAGCAAAAAAGGTATATATTTAAAGAACAAATTTGTAGTTGAGTTACACAAAACATTAAAGAAATTTACTTTGAAAGATATGGGTCACAGATATGGCTGTGGGTCGGGATTTTACATCTCTCTCTCTCTCTCTCTCTCTCTCTCTATATATATATATATATATATATATATATATATATATCATCATCATCATCACCGTTTTACGTCTGTTCTTCCACGCTAGCATGGGTTAGATGGGTTGTCCTGTTGTGGGCAGTGTTCAGTCGGCTGACCATGCCTTGCTCATACGGGAACTGATTCTGGCTTGATTTCTACAGCTGGATGCCCTTCCTAACACCAACCTCATTTACAGTGAGTGCTGGGTGCTTTTTTAGTGGCGTCTACATATCCACTTTACAGTGTGGGCTGAGTGCTTTTTTGCCGTGGCACCTCCACGACCACTTTGCAGTGGGAGGGTGTGGGGGCATATCGTCTATATGCTTCAGCTTCGGCTTGGACCCGTGGGAGGTCGGGTTTTCTGTATTACTGCGTGATGCCAGAGGTCACAGTCGTGTGTCATCGCCTTTGAGAGGTGTAATTGGGTAAGGTCGGCTTTTCTCAACTCATCCCAGGTCTTCTTGGGTCTCCCCACTCCGCGGTTTCCATCGACTTCTAGTGCTCTGCACCTTTTTATGCAGCTGTCATCCTTCTTAAGCATCACATGCCCATACCAATGCAACCGCCTCTCCTGTAAACAGCATTTGATTCCTCTTATGCTCAGTCTCTCTCTCAATTCATTTATGCTTTGCCGTTCATGTATATTACTATTACACATCCATCGGAGCATACAGGCTTCGTTTCTTTCTAATCTATGCAAGTCTTCCACAGACAGCGCCCAGGTGTCACTACCATGTAACATTGCTGTTCGTATACACGCATCATACAGTTTGCCTTTCATTTTGAGGGAAAAGCCTTTTGCAGCTAGCAGTGGCAGTAGCTCCCTGAACTTCTTCCATTCCGTTCTTACCCTAGTTATTGTACTTTCCGAACACCCACCTCCACTGCTAATTTGGTCACCTAGGTAGCAGAAGCTGTCTACTGTTTCTACAGAGCCCTCCCAGAGTTTAGTGGTACTTGTTTCCTGTGGGTGTTTTCCGCTTGCTGTCCCAGCACAGCTGCTACATGTGAAGCCTACATTCTTAGTTAAGCTTCCTGACATCCCGCTACATCTCTTGTGTACCTATTGTTTGCATTTCGGGCAGAGAATGGAGTTCCTACCTACACCTTTCCTACATACTGAGCAAGGCGATTTCCCTGAAGGGATCTGGGTTCTGTTTTCTCGTCTATTTCCGTTACCTGGGTGACAAAATCAGCAGTGGGGGAGGGTGCTCTGATAGTACAGTAGCTAGAGTCAGAACTGGATGGAAAAAGTTCAGAGAGCTTATAACACTATAAGCCGCTAAAGGGTTCTCCCTAAAAATGAAAGGCAGGCTGTATGATGCCTGCATACAAACAGCAATGTTGCATGGCAGTGAGACCTGGGCATTGTGTGCAGAGGATATATGCAGACTAGAGAGGAACGAAGCTGGATGTGTAATAGTAAAATACGTGAACGGAAAAGCATTAACGAACTAAGGGAAAAATTAGAAATAAGAGGGATCAGATGTTGTTTACTCGAGAGAAGGCTATGTTGGTATGGTCACGTGATGTGCATGAAAGACGACAGCTGTATAAAAAAGTGCAGGGCAATAAAAATAGACGGTAGCCACGGAGTAGGCAGACCCAGAAAAACCTGGGACGACTTGATAAATTCTGACCTCACACACTTACACCTCTCCAAGACAATGTCACTGGACCGAGATCTTTGGCGCTACACAGTAATAGAGAAGACCCGCCTTACCTAAATACAAAGTAAAACCTACTCCAGTCAGTAGGCACCTCTAACAAAATACACCCCCGTCCCACTACCCCCACCCCATCCACACCACCCCTTTCAATGTAAAGTTATGTTGGTGCCACAACATCCAGCCCGAAACAAATAAGGTTGTGTAGGTGTCATGACAAAAAAACACACAGTCCACGCTGTAATGTGGCCATGTAGGTAACACGGTAAAAACCTCCCAGTCCACACTGTAAATGTGGTTGGTGTTAGGAAGGGCATCCAGCCGTAGAAAACCCGCCAGACAGTCCTATGGGAGCAAGACAACCACTCTTGCCTCAAGTGGGAAAACTCCCATCCAAACCCATGCAAGCGTGGAATATGGACGTTAAACGATGACGATGATGATGATGATGATGATTACAAGGACAGTCTTTGTCAGGTTGACTTTGAGACCCTTTCTTTCTAGTCCCTGCTTCCAAGTTTGGAATTTTTTCTCTAGTTCTACCACAGATTCAGCTATAAGTACGAGGTCATCTGCATACAGGAGTTCCCATGGGCATCCGGTCTTAAACACCTCCGTTATTGCCTGCAGAACTATGATGAACAGGAGAGGGCTAAGAACAGAGCCCTGGTGGACTACGACCTGTACACTAAATTCCTCGCTATAGTCATTGCTAATCCTAACTTTGCTGCTGACTGCTCCCCTATACATGGCTTGTACAGCTTTCATCTGCTCTTAGTTTTCTAAGAGCCCACCAGATTATAGCACGGGGAACTCTGTCAAAGGCTTTCTCAAGATCGACGAATACCAGGTAGAGCGACTTACTTTTAGCTAGGTACTTTTCCTGTAACTGCCTCACAAGGAAGAGGGCATCAGTGGTGCTTCTTCCTGGCACAAACCCAAATCGCATCTCATCTAATTTCACCCGGTCCCTAATCAACTGTGCTATAACTCTTTCTGTTACTTTCATGACCTTGTCCATCAGCTTGATACCTTTATAGTTTCCTCTCTCTAGTGCATCACCTTTACCTATGTAGCAGTTGACAATGATGCTACTGCCCCAATCCTTTGGTATGACACCTTCTAGTATTACCTGGTTAACAATACGTGTGGTTATAGTGGCACCTACCGACCCAGATGCCTTCAGGATCTTGGCAGCTATACCCGATGGACCGGTTGCCTTCTCCGTCTTCATATCTTTGATTGCCTTACTTACTACGCTGCTGCTGACTTGTACTGCTGGCCGCTCTATAGGGTCTACTTGGGGTAAGGTCTCTTCTTCCCATGCATTCTCCTCATTTAGTAATCTATCATAATGGCTCTTCTACACATCTTTCTTCTCAGCACTTGTGAAGGCAAGCTCACCTTTATCATTCCGGATACACTTCTCTTCAATGACATCACAACTTTCTCTGACACACTGCCTCACAATCTTGAACACCTCCTGTTTCTGGTCCTCTCATTACAAAACATGCTTGAATTTTCTATCCTCTGCTTCCCTCCTAGCTAAGTATACTTGTCGCCTAGCTTCCCTCCTGGTCTTTACGTAAGGTACCCTGCTTCCCCCGTTCTTCCATTCTTTCCCTGCCTATTTCTTGGCCTTAACTGCCTCATCTACCTTATTGTTCCACCACCAAGTCACTCTCCTCCAGCCTGTGGTCTTACTCCAGCCACAGATCTCATCCGTCACCTTTAGTAAGTTATTTTTTAGGAACTCCCAGTGATCTTCAACATTGAATGTCTCTATCTGTTCTTCTTTACTGTCATAGGCGTTGAGTAAAATATCTTTAAATCTGTAACTGGCTGAGGGGTCTTTCAGCTTCCAGATCTTTCTTCTCCAGGTTGGCTTCTGTTTCTAGGTTCGTCTAGTTCTGACCGTGAGGTCGCTGACAACTAAGCTAGGGAAGGCTTTTGTGTTTACGACCATCCATCTGTCACATCCTCTGATGAGGATAACACCTATCTGACTAGAATGCTCCCCTGATCAGATGCTTGTAGGGTTTATATATATATATATATATATATATATGTGAAGTAATTCCGTCGGAAAGGTACATATATATATATATGCATATATATATATATATAGAGAGAGAGAGAGAGAGAAAAAGAGATGAAATCGAAAATGCAACGGAAGTCTTATTTTTAAAAAAAATATATATATTTATTTGGTTCCTTTACCGGTTTCGCAGTTCTTCTGCTTTTCAAAAGGTGAGTTGAGATGGAGGGTCTGTGGTTTTTCTCACATCTGGTTGGTCTCTAAATGTTACTTGTTTTATATGGAAAAAGTGGCTCGAAAGCCAGGTTTTTCGAGAAGTAATTTGATTGGTTTGTCAATAATTATAATAAATTTCGCGCCAGTTCGCGTTACAATAGTTCTTCAAATAAGAGAGGGGGGGGGGTGTCACAGGTTGTTTTTTCATATATGAGTGTTTGAATTTCTTTTTACTTGAAAAAATGAGGCTCACAAAGGCTTTTTTGGGGTTGGTTATAAATGAAATTTGGCTGTCACGTGAACAAGTTTTCATTACATTTTTGCGCCCTTATTTGGAAAACTATTCTGTAGTCTTTATAGTGAATGTTATGACAATGGAGAGATAGTGGTCAAGGGAAAAGGGATTGGGAGAAATGTTCTGGTTCAGTGAATATGGCCAGCTGTCAGAGTTCAGGTGTCAGAGTTCAGATTTTCTATTGAGACTGAAGATATGTGTTTATTTGTGTGCTTGTGTGTGTGTATATGTGTGTGTGTGTGTGTATGTGTGTGTTGGAAGATGATTCTATTAGTAGAGATGGGGGAGGGAGTTGTGTGTGTGTGTATATGGGTGTTATGTGTGTGTGTGCGAGTATGTTAAGATGGAGAGAATATATATTTTGTGTGTGTGTATATATATATATGTGTGTAGGAAAGTGGTTCTATTAGTAGAAATGGGGAGGGAGTTGTAGGTGTGGGGGTTGTTATGTGTGTGTATGGGTGTTATGTGTGTGGGAGTATGGTTAGCATGTTAAGATGAAAAGAATATATATATATATGCGATGGGCACAAAAGCCGCTCCAACTTATGCCAACTTAGTCATGGCATACTTAGAAGTCCAGATATATGAACAGTCCAAATCAAAATACGGATTGAACTTCCACAAATATTTATCAGAGAATTGGAAACGCTACTTGGATGATTGCCTCATTCTTTGGTCCCACACACTCGACCAACTGAAGGATTTCAAAAATTTAATAAACGGCATCAATAACCACATCCAATTCACAATGGAATACAGCCAAGATCAACTCCCATTTCTGGACATCTTAATCACAAAAAAAGACACAAATATCGAAACTGACATACACTACAAACCAACAGATTCCAAACAATATCTGCTATTCGCCTCCAACCATCCAAAGCAGATGAAGACGAACATTCCTTTTAACCTAGCAAGAAGAATTTGCACAATTGTCTCCAATTATGAAACGCGAAATAAAAGACTTCAAGAATTAAAGGAAATTCTACTTGAGAGAGAGTACCCACCATTACTAATAAATAATGGAATAGAAAGGGCTAAAGCAATAGGCATTGATGAATTACGGAAACAGAAACAAATTCAAGGTACGTCCAATATTCTATCATATATCTCAACACACAACCCAAGAAATGCGGAAGCTTACAACACTATTCACAATAACATCCCACTACTAAAACAAAACCCAAGAATGAAAAAAGCCCTTGAAACACACAAAATAATCAAAAGCAAAAGACAACCAAAATCACTGAAAACATTACTCACCAATGCCAAATTACCTACCACAAACCCACAACCAAGTATCAAAAAATGTGGTCGCTCTAATTGTGGAACCTGCACTCACCTCATTGAAGGCAACACGTATACATTTAAATCAGGACAAAATTTTACTGTAAAAAATCACTTCACTTGCTCATCAAAAAATCTAGTTTATGCCATTAAATGTAAAGGATGCAATGAAGATTATATAGGACAAACTAAACTCACACTCAGAAACAGAATGACAGTTCATCGCCAACAATTACGAGATCCAACCACGAGACAGATACCACTAAGTGCACATCTAGACATTTGCGCAAGTAATAAGACACCCAAATTCCAAGTCTTCCCATTTTACCTTTGCGCTAACAATACAACAGAACAAATGCGAATAAATAAGGAAAATATCTTTATTCAAAAATATAGACCAACATTAAATAAGGTTTAATATACATTATGTCAACACCACAATATGACATACACACACACACATAACACCTTCTACTTTAGAAAATAAAAACCCGAACTAAATAAACCTTAACATACGTTTGCACTGGCAATACAACAGCAAACACGAAAAAGTCAGGAAAATATGTTCATTCAAAAATATTCCTACTAAAGGAATCACTTTCCTACACACACACATACATACACACACAATATATATATATATATATATATTCTCTTCATCTTAACATGCTAACCATACTCCCACACACATAACAACCCCCACACCTACAACTCCCTCCCCATTTCTACTAATAGAACCTCTTTCCTACACACATATATATATACACACACACAAAATATATATTCTCTCCATCTTAACATACTCGCACACACACACATAACACCCATATACACACACACACAACTCCCTCCCCCATCTCTACTAATAGAATCATCTTCCTACTAAAGGAATCACTTTCCTACACACACACATACACACACACAATATATATATATATATATTCTCTTCATCTTAACATGCTAACCATACTCCCACACACATAACACCCATACACACACACACAATATATATATATATATATTCTCTTCATCTTAACATGCTAACCATACTCCCACACACATAACACCCATACACACACATAACAACCCCCACACCTACAACTCCCTCCCCATTTCTACTAATAGAACCACTTTCCTACACACATATATATATATACACACACACAAAATATATATTCTCTCCATCTTAACATACTCGCACACACACACATAACACCCATATACACACACACACAACTCCCTCCCCCATCTCTACTAATAGAATCATCTTCCAATACACACATACACACACACACACACATATACACACACACAAGCACACAAATAAACACATATCTTCAGTCTCAATAGAAAATCTGAACTCTGACACCTGAACTCTGACAGCTGGCCATATTCACTGAACCAGAACATTTCTCCCAATCCCTTTTCCCTTGACCACTATCTCTCCATTGTCATAACATTCACTATAAAGACTACAGAATAGTTTTCCAAATAAGGGCGCAAAAATGTAATGAAAACTTGTTCACGTGACAGCCAAATTTCATTTATAACCAACCCCAAAAAAGCCTTTGTGAGCCTCATTTTTTCAAGTAAAAAGAAATTCAAACACTCATATATGAAAAAACAACCTGTGACAACCCCCCCCCCCTCTCTTATTTGAAGAACTATTGTAACGCGAACTGGCGCGAAATTTATTATAATTATTGACAAACCAATCAAATTACTTCTCGAAAAACCTGGCTTTCGAGCCACTTTTTCCATATAAAACAAGTAACATTTAGAGACCAACCAGATGTGAGAAAAACCACAGACCCTCCATCTCAACTCACCTTTTGAAAAGCAGAAGAACTGCGAAACCGGTAAAGGAACCAAATAAATATATATATTTTTTTAAAAAATAAGACTTCAGTTGCATTTTCGATTTCATCTCTTTTTCTTTATACTTCCACTCGTGTAGGACACCTCGGTTATTTTTCATTTTGTAAAAAAAACCTCACTTTCTAATATATATATATATATATATATATAAATGAAAATAGAGAAATTAATTATTTCTACATTAGGCACAAGGCCAGCAATTACCCAGTGTATTACTGGTACTTTATTTTATCGACCCCGTAAGGATGAAAGGCAAAGTTAACCTCGGCGAGATTTGAACTCAGAATGGCAAGGGCCGTAACTCTATGCGTCAAAGCATGACGTCCGACCCTCTACCGATACTGCCAATCCACCGCCCTGAAAATAGAGAAATTAATGTGAGCAAGAAGCCAACAGTAATTCATAATATATAAGTGACTATAACGTCAAGATGGAAAATATTTAACATAAGATATGGGAAAATAATTCAATCTCAATTCAAAAAAAGTCAAGACAGAAATGTTATCCACAGATTTTGTGAAATCCAGGGAAAAAACCAATAGATTCTTAACTCAGTATAAAATTAAGGGTTAATACTTATCCTTCAATTTGGAAAATTCTACAAATGCTCTATATAGTTTTAAAACGACTATTTCACGAAACTTTTCAGTTGGGTTAGTCACGGTTGTAGTCATTCATCAGTAGAGCTGAGAACACGATAACCAAAATTTACTGCTAAAATATGCCAGAAATTCATATATATATATGGAAGCACATGACTTATTGGTTAGAGCATTGGCCTTGCAATCGAAAGGTTGTGAGTTCAATTCTCAGACCGGGTGATGTGTTGTTTCCTTGAGCAAGACACTTTATTTCACATTGCTCCAGTTTACATTGCTCCTGTAGAAATGAGATGATAGGGACTGGGGTCCCTATCATTCCACTGCAAGTGGTCGTGGAGGTCCGACGGCAAAAAAGCACCCAGCACTCACTGTAAATGAGGTTGGTGTTAGGAAGGGCATCCAGCTGTAGAAATCAAGCCAGAATGAGTTCCCGTCCCGCCCTTGCAAGCAGGGAAAAGCGGACATAAAATGATGATGATGATATATATGTATATGCATATATATATATATGCATATATATATGCATATATATATATATATGCATATATATATATATATATGCATATATATATATATATGCATATATATATATATGCATATATATATATATGCATATATATATGCATATATATATGCACATATATATATATATATATAGGAACAAGTAAGACCCCGACGGCTGAGCTCAAGCCGTTTCGACGGCTGAGCTCAAGCCGTTTCGACGGCTAATTCGAAACAGCTTGAGCTCAGCCGTCAGGGTCTTACTTGTTCGTATTACCCACTCTACCCTAAGTATTGAGTACTTTGGTGCGTTATGGTCCACCTGGTTCCTTACCACATTTCCTTCATTATATATATATATATATATATGCATATATATATGCATATATATATACATATGCATCATCATCATCATCATCATCAACGTTTAACGTCTGTGTTCCACGCTTGCATGGGTTTGGACGGGGATTTTCCCACTTGAGGCAAGAGTGATTATCTTGCTCGCATAGGACTGTCTGGCAGGTTTTCTACAGTTGGATGCCCTTCCTAACACCAACCACATTTACAGTGTGGGTCTGGGAGGTTTTTACCGTGTTGCCTACACGGCCACATTACAGCGTGTACTGTGTGTTTTTTTGTCGTGACACCTACACGATCTCATTTGTTTCGGCCTGGATGGTGTGGCACCAACATGACTTTACATAGAAGGGGGCGGTGTGGATGGGGTGGGGGTGGTGGGACGGGGGTGTATTTTGTTAGAGATGCCTACTGACTGTAGTAGGTTTTACTATGTATTTAGGTAAGGCGGGTCTTCTCTATTACTGAGTACCGCCAAAGGTCTCGGTCCAGTGACATTGTCTTGGAGAGGTGTAAGTGTGTGAGGTCGGAGTTTATCAGCTCGTCCCAGGTTTTTCTAGGTCTGCCTATTCCGTGGCTACCGTCTATCTTTATTGCCCTGCACTTTGTTATACAGCTATCGACTTTCATGCGCATCACGTGTCCATACCAATGTAGCCTTCTCTCGAGTAAACAACATCTGATCCCTCTTATTTCTAATTTTTTCCTTAGTTCGCTTATGCTTTGCCGTTCACGTATATTACTATTACACATCCAGCAGAGCATGCAAGTTTCGTTCCTCTCTAGTCTGCGTATATCCTCTGCACACAATGCCCAGGTCTCACTGCCATGCAACATTGCTGTTCGTATGCAGGCATCATACAACCTTCCTTTCATTTTTAGGGAGAACCCTTTAGCGGCTAATAGTGGTATAAGCTCTCTGAACTTTTTCCATCCAGTTCTGACTCTAGCTACTGTTCTTTCAGAGCACCCTCCCCCACTGCTGATTTTGTCACCCAGGTAACGGAAGCTGTCCACTATTTCTATAGAGCCCTCTGCGCAGTTGAAAGAGCTAGTGTTTTGTGGGCACTTGCTGCTACTTATTGCACCAGAGCACCGGCCACATGTAAAATCTATGTTCTTAGTTAGCTTACCTGTGATCCCACTACATCTTTTATGCACCCATACTTTGCATTTCTGACACAAAATGGAGTTTCTACCTACGCCTTTCCTACACACTGAGCATGGCCACTTCCCGGAAGGGACCGCCGGCTTATTTTCTTTCCTACAAACTAGAACTTTGGTCTTAGCCAGATTAATTTTAAGGCCTTTTGATTCTAGGCCGTGCTTCCATTTCTTCTCTAGCTCGGCCATTGATTCAGCTATGAGTGTTAGGTCGTCTGCGTATAGGTGTTCCCATGGGCAGCCAGTCTTGAACTCCTCTGTTATAGACTGAAGGCCAATAATAAATAGTAGGGGGCTGAGAACAGAGCCCTGATGGACGCCAACTTTTACGCTAAACTCTTCACTATATTCGTTGTTAATTCTAACCTTGCTGACTGTTTCTTTATAGCTCTCACAAGCCATTCGTCAACACCTAGTTTTCTAAGGGCCCACCAGATAATGGAACGGGGGACTCTGTCGAAGGCTTTCTCCAAGTCGACAAAAGCTAAGTAGAGGGGTTTACTTTTAGCTAGGTACTTCTCCTGTAGTTGTCGTACAATGAAAAGAGCGTCTGTGGTACTTTTGCCTGACACAAAACCGAACTGCATTTCATCTAGGTCAATTCTCTCTCTGATTAGTTGCGCTATTACTTTTTCCGTGACCTTCATGACCTGGTCGATTAATTTAATGCCTCTATAGTTACTCCTATCTAGGGCATCTCCTTTATCCTTATAACAGTTAACGATGATGCTGCTATGCCAGTCCTTCTGAACAACCCCATTCTGTATGACTTGGTTAACTATCCGGGTGACCATGGTGTGTCCCACCGTGCCAGATGCCTTCAGCATCTCGGCAACTATTTCCGAAGGCCCAGCCACCTTACCCGTCTGCATATCCTTGATTGCCTTACTTATTATACTACCCTCGACTAACACTGCTGGTCCCTCTATTGGGTCGATGTTGGGGAGACTGTCTTTCTCCCATTTATTCTCCTCATTTAGTAGCCTTTCGTAGTGACACTTCCAAGCTACCTTCTTATCAGCGTCGGTGATGGCAAGTACGCCGTCATCATTAAGTACACACTTCTCCCCGACAATATCACGGTTTTCCTTGACACATTGCCTAGCAATCCTGAACACCTCACGTTTTTGGTCCTCGCGTTGTAGAACACGCTTGAACTTTCTTTCCTCTGCTTCCCTTCTTGCGAAGTACACTTGTCTCCTAGCTTCCCTCCTGGCCACTTGATAGTCTTCTCTACTTTCCCCATCCCGCCATACTTTCCAAGCCTGCTTTTTGGCCTTAATTGACCCCTCCACCTTACTGTTCGACCACCATGTTACTCTCCTCCTGCCTACAGGCCTGCTCCAGCCACAGACTTCATCTGCCGCCATCAGCAGGTTTGCTTTCAGGAATTCCCACTGTCCCTCTATATTGTCCGACTCTAAATGCTCTTCCTTACTGTCGAAAGCATCAAGTAATATGCTTTGAAATTTATTTCTGGCTGTGGGGTCCTTTAGCTTCCATATTTTTCTCCTGAGGATAGTCCTCTTCTGCTGTCGAGTACATCCCGTCCTGACTATGAGGTCGCTAATTATCAGTCTATGTTGGGAGGTGCATTCTTCATGGGGGAGGGATTTAGTGTTTACAACAGACACTCTGTCACGTCTTCTGGTAAGGATATAATCTACCTGGCTTGTGTGTTCCCCGGATCTATAGGTGATCAGGTGATTGTCACGTTTTTTGAAGTTAGTGTTACAGATAGTTAGGTTATGTGCATCACAGAATTCCAGGATTCTGGAGCCTTCCTCATTTCTAGTACCAAACCGATAGCCACCATGGATTTCGTCGTAGCCGTCACAATGTTGTCCAACGTGACCATTTAGGTCGCCTGCAATAATTATATAGTCACTGTCGGTTATTTGGGAGGTAGTGAGCATCAGTGTCTCATAGAATCTGTCTTTTATAGTGCCGGGCAGTCCGGATTGGGGTGCGTACGCAGATATTACTGTCACCGTAGTTCTATTGAGGACAAGTCTTATTTTAATTATTCTGTCGTTCACTCTATTTACGTCTATTATCTTATCTGCCCACTTTTCTGCTACCATGATTCCTACTCCACCCAGCCCATCGTCATTTCCCACCCAGAAAAGCTTATAGCATCGTTTTTTACCCTCAATGAATCTAGCAGACCCACCTGGTCTCTTGAATACAACAAACATCGACCTCCACCTGGTCTCTTGAATACAACAAACATCGACCTCCTTACGTTCGAGCATTTCTACAACCTCGTTAGAGCGACCCTTTAAGGTGCCTACATTTATGGTACCAACTCTGAAGTTTTGGATTGCGTTTGGAGGGTGGGAGCGGTGGGGAGCGCGGGGATGGGGTTATGTTAGCCATCCGCGACCGAAACAAAGAGGAGTGCTCGCATTCTCGTCCACGAGGTGAATTTGTCTTTATCTTTGGCATTGTCGCTGAGCGTCCAGATTTTTCTCTCTTCCACTCTCTAGAATTCCGTAGTCCATCCATCCATCATATATCGAAAGGCAACCAGGCAAGCGATAGTATAGGCCTCTGGCTTATGATTGGTCCACGTAATAATAATGGTGGTGCGTGGGGACGGGAGGGAGGGGTGTTGGGTATATATATATATATATATGTATATATGCATATATATATATATATGTGCATATATATATATATATATATATATATATATATATATGCATATATATATATATAGAAGTTTACATATACATAAACTAGACAGAGCCATAGATATATATATATATATGTGTTTTTGGCAACCATTCACGGTGTGGCTCAATGACGAAGTAATTAATTAAATAATCAACAATCAACAATCAACAATCAGAGCAATATATAAGAAAGTAAGTCCATAGAATCATTTGATAGAATATATACAGTATTTTTCCTCCCAATCAGCATAATCAACCACATAAAAAATCAATTAAACGAGGCTATAAGTTTAAAATGTACCTATGAAGAAACAATAGATAAATAAATGATATCTATTTTATCTGCGATCCACAGCCACAGAATATTTACCTAGTATTTCTAATAGCCCGTAGAAATTGACAAGACATATAGCTAACCATACACTATTAGGTACAAAATCAAAGTTAGAAGAAAAAATGTATATAAACATACCAAAATTATGTTTCTACCCCAAGAGGTTTCATTCGCTTTTTGGAAATATCCGATCATGGATAAATCAACGAGTTTCGAAATCATCAGGAAACAAACTCAATTGGACAAAGATTTTTCTTAAATGATCCCCGCCAGAAACGAATTCAAAATGGCTAAGAATTGTCACATGGCCAGTGGTCAAGTCAGAAAGCTTGTGATTGGTGCCTGACGGCGAGTGGGCTGGTTGCTAGAAAGCACAGCCGAATACTGCCTAAAGTTTTACTCAACCTTACGGGAGTATATAAAATATAGAAGTTTACATATACATAAACTAGACAGAGCCATAGATATATATATATGAGTTTTTGGCAACCATTCACGGTGTGGCTCAATGACGAAATAATTAATTAAACAATCAACAATCAGAGCAATATATAAGAAAATAAGTCCATAGAATCATTTGATAGAATATATACAGTATTTTTCCTCCCAATCAGCATAATCAACCACATAATGCATATATATATATATATGCATATATATATATGTATGCATATATATATATATATATATATATATATATATATATATATATATATGCATATATATATATATATATATATATATATATATATATATATATATATATGTATATATATATATATATATATTTATTTATATTTAATGCATATATATATATATATATATATATATATATATATATATATATATATGTATATCATCATCATCATCAACGTTTAACGTCCGTGTTCCACGCTTGCATGGGTTTGGACGGGGGTTTTCCCACTTGAGGCAAGAGTGATTGTCTTGCTCGCATAGGACTGTCTGGCGGGTTTTCTACAGCTGGATGCCCTTCCTAACACCAACCACATTTACAGTGTGGGGCTGGGAGGTTTTTACCGTGTTGCCTACATGGCCACATTACAGCGTGGACTGTCTGGCGGGTTTTCTACAGCTGGATGCCCTTCCTAACACCAACCACATTTACAGTATGGGGCTGGGAGGTTTTTACTGTGTTGCCTACACGGCCACATTACAGCGTGGACTGTGTGTTTTTTTTGTCGTGACACCTACACGATCTCATTTGTTTCGGCCTGGATGTTGTGGCACCAACATAACTTTACATTGAAAGGGGTGGTGTGGATGGGGTGGGGGTGGTGGGACGGGGGTGTATTTTGTTAGAGATGCCTACTGACTGTAGTAGGTTTTACTTTGTATTTAGGTAAGGCGGGTCTTCTCTATTATTGAGTATCGCCAAAGGTGTAAGTGTGTGAGGTCGGAATTTATCAGCTCGTCCCAGGTTTTTCTGGGTCTGCCTATTCCGTGGCTACCATCTATCTTTATTGCCTTGCACTTTGTTATACAGCTATCATCTTTCATGCGCATCACGTGACCATACCAACGTAGCCTTCTCTCGAGTAAACAACATCTGATCCCTCTTATTTCTAATTTTTTCCTTAGTTCGTTTACTATTACACATCCAGCGGAGCATGCAAGATTCGTTCCTATCTATATATATATATATATATATATATATATGCATACATATATATATATATATATATGCATACATATATATATATATACATATATATATATATATATATGCATACATATACATACATACATACATACATACACAAGGAAAAATTAAAATAAACAATCAAAATATTTGATATTGAAACTTCTTTGTGAACAGTTGATACATCTCACCACTCATCTTTGTTGGGGGAGAAAATGCCATATTGAATGTGACTTCGTTAAAAGTATCAGTAAGGAGGATGCTTACAGAAGGAAACATCATTAAAGGAAAAACAGATCAACAACAAGGACTCTAGAACCCAGTTGCACTCCAATTCCTATGGCCTTATTATCAGCCTTCTATTAAGTTTAGAAAAAAGCTTATACAGACATCTTAGAATGCAAATAGATTTAATGGAATCAAATTCTCAACACCAAGAGATACTAATATTAATGATGAGCAGAAGAGATAAGATATATGTTTTGTCACTTTAAAAAGAACAAATATGATATGGATAGTCAAGACATAGAATAAATATATTTTTAGATATTTTCGATGTGAGAAAATGTCAAAGATTGCGAAAGAAAAAAAAGTTCTAGAATAGTAAAAAGAGTATAATGACGAGAATATGTTCTATATGTCCTGCTGAGTATTATAATGACATGCTGGTAGCTGCATTTCAGAAAAATTGCTTTATAATTGGCTGAGAATATATATTTTTCCTCTTTTACTGGTTTTAGTTATTGAACTCTAGCCATGCCGCAATACAACCATCAAATGTTTAGCTGATCATATCACCCCCAGTAGACATTTTAGTCTGGTATTTATGTTATCATTTTCAATTTATGAATTCACTAAGTTACAAATTATAAAGGAACCCAACAAAAACTATAAACATAAACACAAACATATGTACATGTGTGTGTGTATATATAGATACATATATATATACATCATCATCATCATCATCATCATCATCATCATCATCATCGTTTAACGTCCATGTTCCACGCTTGCATGGGTTTGGACGGGAGTTTTCCCACTTGAGGCAAGAGTGGTTGTCTTGCTCGCATCGGACTGTCTGGCGGGTTTTCTACAGCTGGATGCCCTTCCTAACACCAGCCCTCCTGCTGATTTACATTCTCTACCACATGTTTGGCAAGCATGATGAGTAGCATCTCCAACAGCAGCCTGGTAGTCAACCACTGGCCTCACTTTATGACTGCGAAGATGACTTTCGAGTCCAGCTTTGCTGAGGCAGAGTCTCGCACAGACGCTACATATCAGCGCCATAGAAGAACCTTTGCTGTCTGGAAATGCAACAGTAATGCCCTTCCTCACATCCCTCTTTACTTTCTCATATGTGATTCGAGATGCCTCAAAGGCAACTTTTCCCTCATATACAGCCTTTCTCCATTTATTACGATCAGCAGCAACATTTTCCAATGTATCAGCAGAGATGTTAGCGTCTTTCAAAGAGGCTTTCAAGGAATCCTTATACCTCTTTTTTTGTTTATGTGGAGGTCGTTTTCCTTTAATTAACTCTCCATAAAAGAATTGTTTTGGTAATCTAGAATCCTTCATCCTGGCAAGGTGACCACTCCAACAGAGCCTTTGCTTAAGCACAAGAGCTTCTATACTGTCACACAGAGAGCTTTCCAAAATCTTGACATCACTGATGTGGTCCGTCCAGTGAACACGGTGGATCCGTCTGAGACACATCTGATGGAAATGCTCCAATTGTTTAAGGTGGTGTCGATATGTGACCCAGGTCTCGCAGGCATAAAGAAGAGAAGAGAACACACATGCCTTGTACACCTTTACCTTTGTCTTCTTGCATATGTCTCGTCGACCCCAGAGTTGCCCTTCTAGCTTTCCGAAAGCCTCACTTGCTTTCCTAATTGAATTTCATTATCAAGGTGTATATATATATATATATATATATATATATATCATCATCATTTTACGTCCACTTTTCCCTGCTTGCAAGGGTGGGACGAGAACTGATACTGGCTTGATTTCTACAGCTGGATGCCCTTCCTAACACCAACCTCATTTACAGTGAGTGCTGGGTGGTTTTTGCCGTGACACCTCCACGACCACTTTGCAGTGGAATGATAGGGACCCCATCTCATTTCTACAGCTGAGTAAACTGGAGCAATGTGAAATAAAGTGTCTTGCTCAAGGAAACAACACATCACCCGGTCTGAGAATTGAACTCACAACCTTTCGATTGCAAGGCCAATGCTCTAACCACTAAGCCATGTGCCTCCATTATATATATATATATATACATATACATATACATATATATATATATATTTATATATATATATATAAAATATTATAAAAAGGAATAATAGATACAATATACCTATTTTTTTCTTTAGTCCCGACTGTACAGTTTCGCTGGTCACTATGCAAAAATGTTATATCATAGATATGTAACATTGTTGTGAGGTAAGCCAGCTTATCAAGAGAGCACCTCAGGGAAGAGCCCTAACTACATACGTCCGTAGCATGCGAGAAAATCTCAGAAAGGCGGAGGGAGACTCTATCACGTGATACACCGGTCAAGAAAGGGGATTAATTCCTTGTAGCAGTGAAAATATCTCAGAAGGCGGAGGGAGATATTGATACGATACATAGGCTACAGAAGGGTGGTAAGGTTGACTTGAAGTGTATATAGTGTTTGCTTGAAAGCAGTCACTATACTTCCGTGGATACTCTACTGTGAGGGAGTTAGAGACTATATATATATATATATATATATATATATATATATATATATATACATACATATACATACATACATACATACATTTACATACATACATACATACATACATTTACATACATACATATATATATATATACATACATACACAGACACACACACACATATATATATAATATAAATATATAATATAAATATATAATATAAATATATAATAGTAATAATAATAAATGTGAAGTTTCAGAAGATCCCGTTAAGAGTAAAAGCAACGATTCTTTGCTTAAACTTTAATCTGTTATTTTAATAAATATATATATATATATATACATACATAATGGCTGCCCCCTCCTTATCGAGTATGACCATTGCACCTTATACCATATTAATAATTATTAATTAATTCTATTGTGCAATGCCTGTGTGTGAAGATACTTTTTAAGGAGAGGAAAGATGGTGCACTGAGCCAATCCCACTCTCTGAGCGACAGTAGCTATAACCCCAAAAGAAGAAAAGATCAATATCATCGGTAACTACTGAGCCGCAGGTTTTATATCAGAGTTATTCCAGTTTCCTGAGTTGCCTTCTCCTAGAAGAATGCCTGACAAAGGCTAGGGTTCCTTCACTCCCAGTGGTTTAACTGCGCGATCGGGTGTCCATCCCGACTTTTTCTATGTCCCCGCACATATACATACACATGCACCCATGTATATATACACATATACATATACATACATATGTACATGTGTATATACATATTTACACACTTTTGGATGACCGTTGACTCTTATGAGTTCTTCCGCCCTTTGTCATACATAAATACATACATACATACATTAAAAGCTACAGCAATGTGGAAGACATCCATATACATAATATGAAAGAGTAGTGGTGGAATGTTCTAGTAAAAACCCCAATAAAATGCAGACATAACAGACCAGATATTATGATATGGTACAGGGAAAAGAAGGCATGCACAGTAGTGGAAATTAGCTGTCCAGCAGATGCCAATATAATATCAAAGATTAGCGAAAAGGAGAATATTTATGCAGAACTGATGAGAAATCTGCAGATACTCCACCCTGATTACACCTTCAGATTTATGCCTGTGATTATTGGGGCACTGGCGTATGTTAGTTACTGCCTCAATACAAATCCTGAGAAGCTAGGCTTCATAGGAACAGAAAGAACATAACTAGTTAGGAAATTACAAGTAAAATCCATTAATGGAACAGTAAAAATATGTAAAACATTCCAAAAATTTTGCATCTAATAACTGCATATACACATGTACAGATACAAAGCATATACACATGCACACATACAACTCAAAACATACACATCCACACATACAATAACATCCATATTTACACATGCATGCAGACATGCATACATAATCTACCTAGTTGATGTTGTGTAAATTCCAATGAGAGAGTCTTGTGTCTTGTGACTCTCTCTCTATTGGTAAAAATTTGTGAGATTATAAAACCAGAAGAACATACATACATATTATTCATCCTGTCATTAAACCCCTTGTCCTTTCTGCTCAAGAAATGTGAAGGATACATCATTGGCTCACAGGAGGACAGAAATATGAACCTAACCCATAATTTCTTTGTGGTTGATCTGAAACTCGATGCCAATAACATGGATGGGATGAAGAAAAATCTTGACCTGGTTACAACATTCTCAAAGGATATAGGAATGGAGTTTGGCCAAGATAAATGCTCATATATGACTGTAAAGCGGGGAAAAACTACAACCCAATCTAGCAACATTTGTATCAATGCCCTAACTATTTCACCAATATCTGATGAGGACTGCTACAGATACCTGGGGATAGATGAGAACATATCCTATAATGGTATCTGTAATAAGGAACGTGTAACCAGGGAATATTACACCCGATTAAGAAAGATATAGTCATAGGAACTCTCTGCGCAAAACAAAACAGTGGCTCACAATGTGTTTGCTGTGCCTGTCCTAACACCAACGTTTGGAATACTCAATTGGACGATAGACGAAATCCGAGCGATTGATGTTAGAACTTGAAAAATACTAAACAACACCGGAAACTTCCACATCAACAGTGATATAGACCGCCTTTACTTGAAACGTAAGCAGAGGCAGAAGCCTAACATCAGTCCAGACAGCATTTGAATGTCGCATCATATCTCTCCGACAACATCTACGAACCTCAAAGCATAGGAGCCCGTCTCTCAAGCAAGTCTATCTGCATGAAACAGATAAGATCATGAGAGTTCGGAAGGAACTCATCGAGAGGTATTCCCTGTGTGATAATCAAAAAATCACACTCAGGGAAGTTGCTCAGCAGTATTGCAGTGAATCCATGGACGAAAAACTGCATGTTTATCAGCAAAAAATCATGCATGGATATGTTGCCAGGAAGCTCCAGAGTGAGAGTAATATAGATAAAGAAAGTAGTCTATCTTGGACCAACAACTGTTATATTGGCTCGCACTTTGAAGGATACGGTTTTGCAATCCAAGAACAGGAAATCAACACAAAATACCTGATCTACAAAAGAGATAGGGATGCATCTAGATGTGATAACAAGTGCAGAGTCTGCAGAATTAACATCGAAGATGTCACCCATTACATAAGCAGCTGTCAAAGACGTCATTGCGGTACTATCTACCTATGAGGCATGA
>OZ024742.1:219915137-220000137 GCA_964016885.1 Eledone cirrhosa | reverse complement strand
GTATAACTAAATTAAAGTTAATAACGTTATGGTATCAATATTAGGAAATGAATTTAGTAATAGGGAAAAAAAAAAAAAAAAAAAAAACACAAATAAAAATAAAATAAAGTATTACATCGGTAGTAGAATATAAATTATAGGTTAACTAAATTAAAAATTATATATTTATTTCAATAGTATATGTTAATTAGGTATACAATACATAAAGCAGATATTGTATTTCATCAATAGCATAATATAATTATATGCAAATAGAAATCAAAATTAATACGCATACATATACATATACATACACATACATATATACATATATATACACACATATATATATATATATATATATATACACATATACACATATATACACATATACATACACACACACACATACACATACACATATACATATACATATCTTTTTCAAAAAATTGCATAGAATATATTAACTAGGTATATATCCAAAACACATCCCATTCTATGATTACATGACATTCTGCAATTCGTCTGTATAAGGATACTAATTTTAAGCAAATTAAAATTAAAATTTTTAGGTTGATTAAAACTAAAACCAAATAATAAATATATTTCTAAAATGTATATTAATTAGGTCTATAATACTAAAAATTATTTCTCTGTCATTGGATACACGATATTATTTTGTTATATTTTATCTGTAAAAGAATTATAATAAAAGGTTTAAATAAATTAAAATTAATCTATAAATTAAATTACTAAGTATATATTAGTAATATTTAAAGGTTTTTCACAATTTATGATTACATAATATTTTATATTCTCATCTGTAATAAAATTTTAATTAAATTAAATTTATAGGTTAACTAACATTTAAATTAAATTAATTTCTAAAATAATGTTATTAATTAGGTTTATAATATTTAAATGTTTTTTTTAGTTTATGATTACACGATATAATTAATTCCTGTCGTTTATTTAATAAGATATCCTTAGACTTCATTATTTCAAATAGTTCTTGGGAACATAATCTACATTCATTTCTATTATTTTGATAAGGGGTGGCTCTTTTGAGCACACTCCAGGTCAAATCATATTTTATATTCTTATTTTTATAACTATTGATTTTTTCTGCTAGAGATGTTGTATTAGCCAGTGCGGCATTTTTAAAACTATGCTTGTGGGTATTAAACCTTGTCTTAAAATTGTTAGAGGTAGCTCCTATATATGAGCAAATAGAATCTTTAGTTTTAACATTACATTTATAGACTATGTTGTTAACAAGACAATTCCCTTTTAATGGGCAGTTTGCTTTGTTTCTACAGTTACATCCTTTCGTTAATTCTGTATTTGAGGAGATATTATGGTTAATTTGATGTACTGGTGGTATACTTATGGTTTTCTTACATTTATATGCATTATATGCACTTATATTTTGTTTTATGTTATTTGTTGTAGAGTATGAGAATTTAACTGTAGACCTATTTAAGATTTGATGGTATTTGTGGTTTGGCGGGAAGTTTTTCTCAAGGATATAAAAAAATTTTTTAGCAATATTATCCTTAACTTGTAAATTAAAAGGAGCATTATACCAAGTAACCCGTCTATTACGGTTTCTATGTTGTTTATTATTTTTATTATTTTTATAGGTTGTATCGTGATTTTTACTAGGAGGATTAATGTTAATGATCTCACCACAACTATTTTTAGTTATATTTGTAGATTTAGGTGTTTTATCCTTTTTATTAGGAGTTTTATTATTAATATTTATTATAGTTGTATGATGAGTAGTTTTTTGAGAGTTACTATACTTTATATTAGAAGATTTGGTATTTTGGGGTATAGTGTGGGTGGCATTTAGGTGTGTACTTTTCATTTGGTGTTTGTTGGTAATATTATGTTGTATGCTTTCAGTATTTTTAGTAGAAGGTATATACTCTAATCTATTTTTGTGGCCACTTCTATCTAGAGCTTCGTTATAGAAGGTCGCATTTTTATCAAATACATCTTGGTTAGAAGAAAGGTTAGAAATTCTAAGTGATATATTATATGCAAGGTTTTTAAGGATAGATTTAGGGTGATTAGATTGTGAGTGTATGTAATGTAAGTTTTGGTTAGGTTTATGGTAAGGTTGGTAGATACCCGTAGCTAAATCTAAAGTTATATCTAGGAAATTTACTACTTTACTTGTTTTTTCAAAAGTAATATTAAGATTATAATAGTCTTTAAGGAAAGTTCTAATATGTTTTTTGTTTTTTTCAATTTCTGAAAGGCTAAGGTTGTTAGAAAGAAGAAGACAGTCATCACGATATAAACCACCTTTGAGGTGGGGAAAAGAGGCATTTATGTTGAAAAGGAGAAAGAGGCCCACAAGATCAGTAATTTGGGCGGAATCGCTTGAACCCATAGTAATATCAAAAAGATTACTGTATATATATATATATATATATATATATATATATGTGTGTGTGTATTAGTAAAAAGGAAAAGAAAATGATGACAAATTTTTCCCAGTGAAAAATAGTTTAATTAGGAATAAGTATAGATTAGTAATAAGTATTAGTTAGTATTCAGTTTTAGTTTTAAGTTTTTACCGGTTGCGCATTTCTTATGCTTTTCAAAAAACTTAAAACTAAAGCGGTAAAAACTTAAAACTAAAACTGAATACTAACTAATACTTATTACTAATTTATACTTATTCCTAATTAAACTATTTTTCACTGGGAAAAATTTGTCAGCCTTTTCTTTTCCTTTTTACTAATATATCACAACGTGTGTGTCACACCTCTATTTTTTTTAATATATATATTTATATACCGTCTAACCCATGCTAGCGTGGAAGAACGGACGTAAAACGGTGATGATGATGATGATGATATATATATTATATATATATATAAGGCTTATTTATAGTTTCCATCTACCAAATGACATTCCTAAGGTATTAGCCCATCACTATCATAAAAGACACAATGCCCAAAGTAATATGCAATGGAATGAAATTGACTTACAAATTATATATATTTTTTGTTTTTATATTATCCACTGATCAGGTGAAAGTGTGAGACCTAGCGGTAAGTGTGTTGAACTTACAATCATAATGCTGGGGGGGTCAATTCCTTGACCAGGTTGTGTGTTGTGTTCTTGAGCATGAGCAAAACACTTTGTTTCACCTTGCTTCAGTATACTCAGCTGAAAATGAATACCAGCAATAGCTGGGAGTTTAACCCTGCAATCGACTGAAGTGAGGCTACAGACCTTCCAGACAGGCTGAGGAGTCTGCATCCTGCATACATATGGTCATACATTCTATCAGCAGCAGAGGAAAAGTTATGTGTTTAATGGACACCATGCAGTTCTCTAAGTTACTCCACACAGAATTATGGTATTCTTTAAGAGAGTACTGTTGAATGCAACTGCCTGAAATCTTCCCTTGATGCAATTATGTAGCCACTCTCCTAGTTTTCCAACTATACTGTGTAAAATATCATTCCTCAATTAATTTTACCAGAGGCCTTTACAATGTTATGATATATGACATCTGGTTAAATGGTTGAGCATCTGTTTCTATATCAAGTTGAAGCTATGTGAGATAGCTTCTTCCCAGACAGAAAATGTGATGATTATCAAAACATAATCCATTTTTTCTTGATAATTCAATGCATGACTATGCTAATATGTGAAGTCTGAGAGATATGGTGGTAATTTTTAGTATCCGCTCACTTTCCTCTTTTACAGAGTGTGTATATTATATCTTCTATGAACTTTTGGGGGAGTTTACTACTTGCAAGGAAGCTTGAAACAAGTATTCAAAGTGGTTTTGCTAAAGTCTATTTACATTGTTTTCAAAAGAGTTGTTGGGAACCCATCAGAGCCTGTTGCATTTTCATCTATAGTTGATATTACATCTTCTTTCCTATTTAGCTTAATTATTTGCACATCTCTCATCAGGACATTGAAAAATCCTTTGAATTGTCCATTTGGTACTTCACTTATCCTTTTGAAGTCTGCAGAAGTGCTATTTCATTAAAACAATAATGGCCTTATTTTGTAATGTAATGAAGCTGATTCTTTTGCAAAATTATTGAAAGCTTCATCTTTGTTTTTTATTGTCCTGGTTTCTCATTTTATTTACTTCTTTTCATGGGAGTGTAAAATTTTGTCTTCAATTTCTATGTGACCTTTTTAAGTGAAATTATTTTATCTTTTTGAGTCCATTTTTTTTTCATCTTGATATATAATGGCTTTATTTATAGAATGCCTTTGTATTAAACCAAGCCTGTTGCCAGGTTTGGTGCTCAGGTTGGGCAAGAATGGGTCCAGAACATTCTGGGTGGGCACACTTTCACAAGGAAGATATATCAGGAAGTTTTTTATAAACTTTATTTTCTAAAACTGAAAGTGCACCATTGAAAAGTTAGGGGATGGAGGGAGGTTCTACCCAGTGCTCCCTCCTTTAGCAATGGGCTCATATTAAACACCTAGTAAAGTTTCCCTTTGGGGGAAAGATATTTAATTGAAATCTTGGGTACTTATTGGTATATACACTTTGATCTCTTTCATTAATTTACCTATATCGTCATCTGTATCTGCTTGATGCACCAACATGCACCTTGTTTCACCAATCTACACCCAGTTTCTCTCCAAATTCACCAGGCTTGTCTTGAAGCACCAAACACTATATTTTTCACCATTCTCAGTCTCTGGTTTATGAGATTTCTCTTCCACTACAATTTTAATTCATTCTCCATTATTCTGTATTAAGAAATTTTTTGTTCATCTTAATTCTCATTAATTACTGTAGTCTCAAAATCATAATGTTTGTTACATTCCAGGTATCTATATAATAAGCTATTTCCTGACTTACAGGTAACAATCATAATCATTTTCTGTTTATTTATCTATCTATTTTTTTATTTGCTTGCATATTCTATAAAGTGTTTCTTTTATTTTTTTTTACTGGTTTCAGTCATTTGACTGTGGCCATGCTGGGTTACCTAATCAACCCCAGTATATATATATATATATTTTAAAGTCCTGTACTTATTTCAATGACCTTATTATTAAACTACTAAGTTATAGTATATAAACAAACAGCACTGTTAAGTGATAAGGGCATAAACATAGATGAAGACACACATACATGCACATTTAGACACAGTATGTTAACCCTTTAGTATTTAAACTGGCTGTCTCTGGCCAGAATTCTTTCACCTCTCTCTGTTCAAACCAGCTACTCATATTTGTGTTAAAGTGTTGTTCTCAAAATAAAAAAAAATATAAAAATCTCGTAGATTCGATATTATGTTACATAGTCTAACCCGTGCTAGTGTGGAAGATAGACGTTAAACGCTGATGAAAGTCTTTACTGTGAAACTATAATAGTAAATATAGAGTAATGTAAATGCTAAAGAGTTAAGACAATTGAAACATACTTTGGATATATTAGATATGTTTTCTAAAGACATTTGTCTAAACAGTATGTTAAGCTAATTGAAACATACTGTGAATATATTAAATATGTTTTCTAAAGACAATTGACTAAACAACCTTGACAACATTTCATCTCAGACATTTTGACATCTGTAATTCCCCTATTCTTATATTTATTACAAATTTTTAGTGTTTGCTATTTATTTATAGGAAATAATATTATCTATCAGACAATAATTATAATCTTTATAAGACTACTGATCTTTTTTTTATTGTTCAGTCAGGGAAGAAATGGCAATAGTACTCCTGGTGCTTTTCAAGGACTCTGAAACTGGAGGGAGAAATGAGGAAATTATCCTTAAAGCAGAGACATAGCACACATACTTGCAATAGAGTGACTCCACTAAAAGCACCCAAAAGTCAGGTAGTAGTATTAAACTAGGCAACAAATTAAGTCTACAACCCAAATAGAATATATGAGGATCTGAACTCAGAATGCAAACTGACTTTATCTTCTTTAACATAGGTGAATCTGTAGTCTTTGTCTCCAAAGGGGTAAAAATAATTATCTTTTAAAAAAACTGATCCACCTATTTCCAAACCTATCTTAAGTGAATCACTTTTATTCATCAGATAAAAAAAAAGCAAAACATTGTTAGAGAAATGTATCCCTACTTATTCTTATTTTCACTTTTAAATGTTTTACATTTTCACAACTTTAGTTCTTTATTTTTCATAGACACAATATTCACTTGAAATGCTAGTTTACCCTACATTCTAAACCATTGTTTTTCTTGTTTGTTTTTAGCTTGGAAAATTTCCATGGGTTATTTTTTCTTTGTGTATGATAGAAAAACAGATTGAAGTCTCAATCTACTTTATTCCTTTTTATTAGGTATCTTACTGTTTTTTTAAATAACTTTTTTGTTTTGTCAAGTAACTTGAAATAAAATACTTTATAGAATAAACAAAAAAGAAAACATGAATAAAATATACTTTTTAAAAAATATTTTAACAAGGAATTACTTGAAGAATTTATTTCTATATTCAAGCACATTATGTTTTTCTATGTGCACATGCATGCATGTGTGTGTGTGTGTGTGTGTGTGTGTGTGTGTGTGTGTGTGTGTGTGTATACACACACATATCTATATATATTAATGTACATGTCTGTAGAATATACATATAATATGTGTGTATATACATATATGTATATCTACATATATGTATATCTATATTTGTCAGTAGACAAAAAATCACCTTAAAATTTAATAACCATTTTTATGGATTTATATTTGAACCACAGCTAGAATTTTCAATTAATTTTTGTTATGTTTTGTGCTTGCTATTATTGTTTTAGATTGAAATTTCTGGTTGTTAAAATGGGTTTGTTTGTTTGTTTTTTTGTTTTTTTTCTCAATAAGCTAAATCGGATTTGGTACATGTATAGACAAATCTTTCAAAAAAGTGGATTACTCTTTCATTGGTTTCAATCATTGGACGTGGCCATGCTGAAGCACTGACAACAGGGGTTGTTATTTGAACACATCAACTCTGGTTTTACATATTTCCTCTAAAGGGACCTGACTCAATACACTAATTTACACTAGTATACACAGATACACACATGCATAGATAAGATAGGCTTCTGCATAGTTTCCAGCTACTAAATTTCACTCTGAGTGCATAGTAAACTTCTTATATTTATAGAAAAACTGAAATTCAAACTTCAATTGAAATTCGAACACTGAAAATAAATAAATAATAAAAATAATTGAATTTGAACTGATGAAAAAAAATGCTTTTTTTTTTTTTTTCACTGTTAAAAATGGCTGTTTAATTTAGAATTTCAATTTCAGTTTTTCTCACAAATTTGACATAAATGAAGAAAACTCCATGTTATAATTATGACATTTTAATTTGAAAAGAGGAAAACTAAATTAAAATTCCTATTCTGGATCAAAATTGATTCTGTGCTTATTTATATAGAAGTATGGGAAGTGGTGTAGCTGTTTCTAGCCAAAGTTCCAGTTACCAACATGTGCTAGCTGGCATCCATAAGTGCCAGTTCTTCATTATTGTTGTTATATTTGGGACAATTAAGAGTGTGGTTGTATCACTCCTGAGATGACTTTCCGAAGCATGGTTTCTCTTTCTACAAGAGCCAATTTCAGGATATTCTGCACTACAGATGTTCAAGCTTTCTCACTGTTCATCAGTTCTTTGAAAATATTTTTAGCCCTTTCTCCACCAAAGCTACCCACAATTATTGGTACTGTCTGCACTTGGCATTCCTAACATTTTTCTCTTGTTTCATAAGCTACCTCTTATTGACAATGGCTGCCATTTGCTGTCATGTATCATTCATAACCGCCCAATCCTCAACATGATTAACACCTTCAGTTGCAAGTTTTTATTCAGTTTTCCTCCTCCCAAGTGGGTTGCCAGCCACACTATGGACACGTCTGAAATGGCTGAAGACTGACACTTTCCTCTTTGGCAATGCCCTGATTAACTTCTTCAGGTTTCCCTTGAAGAAGATCAGGGTAGAGAGGGAAGTGCTGCCTTCCAGCCACTTTGTTGAAAGGTGGGTGAAAGAGGCCCAAGTGAATGGGCCTGCTCTGAGCATGTGCCTATAGATTGAAGGACACCTGGGAGAGAGCACTTGCCCTGGTGGTCAGGGTGCCTGTAGCATTTGTAGCATTTCTTCATAAATCACCCGAGGAAGTCTCCCGACTAATGGGGAATTTTCTATTGTTCTATTTTTCTTACATCATTTGTTTTTGTTTTATATTTATTTTTACATGCAGAAACCTGCATTGTACTGTCCTGTGCCATCCTTGTATTTTTTGTAAACCCTTTGTGGTTAATAAAGAAAACATTATTATTGTTATTATTATTACTATTATTATTACTATTATTATTACTATTATTATTATCTCCTTTGATTTCGCTTTATATGTGATGATTACCGAGTATTAACCAGATATTTAAGGCAGGCATTGTTGGTTTTGAGAGTTTTCGATAGCTTATTTTTTTATTGTTCCATCCTCACATTCACTTTTATCATTATTGTTATAAAATTGATAAGTTTCAAAAAGCTGGTACAATGCAGCAGAAATATTTAAAGAGCAAAGTATGACTAATAAAATAAAACAAAGTTATGTTCCACCCAGTATACCTCACCATGACTCCTCAGGGCCACCACCCTCTTTTCAAATAGGAAACAGAAACAGCTCAAAACAACAACAAACGATCAATGTAATCTTCCTTAACTGGCCTATGCTTTGTATTATGAGGTAAATTATCAGTTTGCATAAATGCCAGTGATATCATGCCTCCATCCATTATAGTGAGTCAGGACTTGGTGTTTACACTCGGATATGATGTGATCCACATTTTCCTCTCTCTCCACTGATTCTACAAAGCAGGCTAGCTTCCCCTTTGTCAATATGATGTTTCATCCACTTCATTCTAAGGGCTTGCTCTCGTGTGGCCAGTAACATTCCTTCTGTATCTTTCTTAAGTTCCCTTTTCTTTAACCAATTCCATGTCTACAGATCTCTGAATTTTGATTTCTTAAAATGATGCTATGAAGGGCTTTTTCATTCAGATTGTTCTTCCTCTTTGTTGTTACTTCTTTCTTGGACATTCCCATATCTATTGTCTCCTCCTTCAATACAGCCTTAAGCATTAGCTCGTTACTCTCAGACACATAAGTCACTTCATCAAAACCAGGTATCTAATCATACATGTAAATGTATATATACACTCTATTGGATTGCAGAAGACTCTCATGACTTCCTCTGCCCCTAGAAGGGTTTTGTTTTTCATCCTATAGGATGCCCAGACATCACTTCCCCCTCGCTATGTAATCTTAGTGGGTTTGCCTATTTTGGTCACTGACGACTTGACCATGCTAAATGTTGTACTAGGTTACATATTACCAATAACACTTTACTCTGTTTTTCAAAGCAACAATAATGTTTTCAAATTCAGTTTCAACTATTTTTGAAAATAGTTGAAACTGAATTTGAATTGATAAAAAAAAATGCATTTTTCTTTTTTTTTCCCCCATTATTAAAAATGCCCGTTTAATTTGAAATTTCAATTTCAGATTTTCTTCACAAACTTGACATAAATAAAGAAAACTCCATGTTATAATTATGACATTTTAATTCGCAAAAAGAAAAACTAAATTAAAATTCCTAATCTGGATCAAAATTGATTTTGTGCTTATTTATAAACAAGTTTATATTATTATTATTATTATTAGTAGTAGTTATAATGCTAGTGGAATTAATAGTATTTTTATTGCATGTCATCTCTGCATCACCAATCACAGCTCTGTGCATTTTTGATATGTGCAGTGTTGCTTTTTCAAGTCCCACTTGGAATGGAAGGTAAGGGCGGAGAGGGAAATTCTGCCCCCTAGTACATTTGTTAAAAGATAGGTGAACGTAGCGAGGATAGCCTGAATGAGTGGACTTCCTTTGACAATGCACCTGAGGGCTGGAGCTTTAAAGAGAAGGGTGCCTTCCTAGACTGGTTTAGGATTTGTGGGGTTCCTAACTTACTCCTGGGTGGTTCTCCCCTCTATTGGGGAATAATTGTATTTGTTATTGTTATCTTTTTTACATGTTTTATGTAAATCCCTACTGTCCCCTTTTTTTGTATTGTTTTGTTTCGACCCTAGTGGCCAATAAAGTAGTTGTTATTTTTCTGTCACTGACCCATATGCCCCAATAACAATTATGCTTTCCAGCATAGTTACATCCCTTTACGGTCTGAGTTCAAATCCCGCCAAGGTTAACTTTGCCTTTCATCCTTATGAGGGTCGATAAAATAAAGTACCAGTAATGCACCTGGATAATTGCTGGCCTTGTGCCTAAAGTAGAAACAATTATTATTATTGTTAATAGGGTGGTGGATTGGCAGTGTTAGTAAATGTTTAGCTATATTTGTTTTGGTTCTTTACTTTCTGAGTTCAAAGGGTGGTGGGTTGGCAGTATAGGTAAAGCGTTAGCCAACATGCTTTGTGCCAGAGTTATAGCCCTTTATGTTCTGAGTTCAAATCCTGCCAAGATTAGCTTTGCTTTTCATCCTTATGAGGTCGATAAAATAAAGTACCAGTAATGTACTGGAGTAAATTTAATTGACTTTCCCCTCTCCCAAAATTGCTGGCCTTGTGCCTAAATCAGAAACCATTATTATTATTATTATTATTAGGGTAGTGGATTGGCAGAGTTGTTTGCAAATGTTTAGCTATGTTTATTCTGGTTCTTTACTTTCTGAGTTCAAATCCCACCAAGGTTATTTTTGCCTTTCATGCTTCTCAGGTCAATAAAATGAAGTGCCAGTTAAGTACTGGTTTCAATAGAATTGTCTTCTCAAAGTTTCTGGCCTTGTGCCTATGTTAGAAATCATTACTACTACTACTACTACTACTACTACTACTACTACTACTACCTTGAAGGAGCTTTAATTATTTATATATGAATTATAGTGGTTTTAAAAATTAAAAACAAAATCAATTGATTAATAATTTTAGAATTGCTTAAAGAAAATAAAAAAGATATTTCTGACGAACTAGTTGAAAGCATTCAGTAATGAAATATGATCATGTAAAAAATTGTATATCATTCAACATTTTTCCATCTTTTGATTAAAAACTTCTCAATCAACAAAATATATTGAGAGGGATGGCTATTTTTGGAATTGCACTTAAATAACTAAATAAAGTTAACAAAACAAAATATACTTACAAACTAAAATATATCAAAAAGAATTCATAAAAGACTAAGAGTGTTCAAAATAATTGTTTCTGCGTTAGGCACAAGGCCAGCAACTACCCAGTGTATTACTGGTACTTTATTTTATCGACCCCGTAAGGATGAAAGGCAAAGTTAACCTCGGCGGGATTTGAACTCAGAATAGCAAGGGCCGTAACTCTATGCGTCAAAGCTTGGCGTCCGACCCTCTACCAATACTGCCAATCCAAGAGTGTTCAAAATAATGATAGTTTTTTTATTGGCCACAAGGGCCCAAGTCATTGCAGATGATACAAGAAAAAAAAAAACATCAGAGTTGGGTTTACATTGAAGTGAACACAATAATAGAAATTTTAAGATATTAATTAGAACAATAGAACATAACTATCAACTAGCAACAGTTCCCCAATAGGGGGTGCACTTAGGATAATTCCAGAGAGAACCCGATACAAAACCCTAGAATGTCTTCTCACAACTTTTTTTTCTAACTGCTTAGAAAAGTATAGTCAATCTTGCCACACTCACCCAACCTTCATAACACACACTTAAAGGTAATACTTCCCTCTCTACACTTTCACCTTCCTCTGCAAGTGGAACTTGAAGAAGTTGAAGTCTTGTCTGGAAAGGAAGATTCCTGTCCTCAATTCTTTTAGATGAGTCCACTATACAGCTTCTATTGCGATAGCTGCCAGGAAGAGGAAGATATGCTGTTGTACCCCCCTTCTAAAATACAGCTTCCATTGTCATAGCTACCAGGCAGAGGAAGACATGCTGTTATACCCCCTTTCTAAAATACAGCTTCCATTGTCATTGCTTCCAGGTCGAGGAAGACTTGTCATACTTCCCTTCTAAAAGACAGTGGTCTTTCATTCCTCATTACAGAAAAACCACTAAAGGGTCGTTTTTCTGCTAGCATCTGTAGTGTGCATATTGATATTATACGCAAATATATATATATATTCATGTAGATATGATACGTCAAATAAAATTGTATTTGAGAATATGCACAGAAATTGAAGAGAGACTGTGTTACACTCTCTTCTGAAATCAGTAAAGTAATTCATGATACATTTAAAAAAGACAATATTATATATAAACTGCATTAGGAGAAAATTTTATGAAAACAAAAAAAGGAGAAAACTAGCGACAGAAATATAAACCTTATATAATGATGCAAGTATATGAACATTTATATAAGCAATGTGATATAGCATACGGCTAAGTGTTAAGATATGACGGACACTAACTAGAAGTGAATCTTAAAATACATTATATATAAGCATATGTATGTTTAATCAACAGCTACGAAATTTAGTAGAATAATTACATGATATACATTCATGATTTATTCAAAATAATCCAACTTATTTTAATAAGATCTTCAGAAAAAATATTTCTGACCCAGTCCCGCAGTCCTCCAATCATTATATATTAGAGTGGATTGGCAGTATTGGTAGAAGGTCGGACGCCATGCTTTCCAGCATAGTTACTTCCTTTTACGATCTGAGTTCAAATCCTGCCGAGGTTGACTTTGCCTTTCATCCTTATGGAGTCGATAAAATAAAGTACCAGTAATGAACTGGGTAATTGCTGGCCTTGTGCCTAAAGTAGAAACAATTATATATTAGATGACTGACAAGTGAATTGGTTGGGCTTCATTTTCAGTGTCTTCATCATTACAGAATTTGAGGTAATTCCACAGGTGTATTAGCCATAGTGAGTGTCTGCACATCATTGGTGATGGTATTATGAGACCACCATAGAATGAATGTTGGTAGCAAATTGATTTTCTGACCTATGGGATTTGTCCTTTCTACAAAAAGTGGAAGAGCATGCATTCCATCATCATCATCATCATTTTACATCTGCTTTTCCCTGCTTGCAAGGGTGGGACAGGAACTGATTCTGGCTTGATTTCTACAGCTGGATGCTCTTCCTAACACCAACCTCATTTACAGTGAGTGTTGGGTGCTTTTTTGCCGTGGCGCCTACATGTCCACTTTACAGTGTGGGCAGGGGGCTTTTTTGCCATGGCACCTCCACGACCACTTTGCAGTGGAATGATAGGGACCCCCAGTCCTATCATCTCATTTCTACAGCTGAGTAAACTGGAGCAATGTGAAATAAAGTGTCTTGCTCAAGGAAACAACAAGACACTTTATTTCACATTGCTCCAGTATATAATAATCATTTTCATCATCATTATCCTTTTACAACTGCTTTCAATAATGGTATGAATTGAATGGGTCATTACAATCTGAGTCAGCTCTTATTCAAAGTCACTGTCCTCATAGAAGGTGGCTAATTTACACAGTTATTAGAACAGTGGATAGAATGCTTTACAGTATTTGTTTCAGCTATCTGCTCTCTGAGTTCAAATCCCACCTAGGTCAACTTTACCTTTCATCCATTCTAGGTCAATGAAAAAGCACCAGTCCTCTGTGTCTCTTTCTCACTTATATTCTCTTTCTCTGCATCCTTCTCTGGAAGAAATCTGCTGTATTCAGACTTGGAGAGGAGATGGGCTCCACCAGGCTTTAAAATGCCCTAGAATGGCTGTATGGTAATCTGGCACCAATATGACTCAGAGATGGGCCAGAGGAACCTATATTCCTCATGCAATCCAATTTTTGGCATGATTTCTATAACTAGATACCCTTCCTAACACTAACCACTTTACACTGTGACAGAGATTGCCTTTTTCCATGGCACCATTGCTAGAAAGGTTGGCATGTACCTCCATAAACTAAAGAGCCCTTATAATTATAGTGGTAATTTCTAAATCCAGTAGAAGTTTTAGAGGAGTGAGTATTGTTGATTTAATTGACCTCAGTACATAACTGGTATTTATATCATCAACTCTGATGAGAACAATGTAAAATTAACTCACACAGTATTTGAAGCGATAATATAAAAGGTTGCAACTGAATACCATTATGGCACAACAGCTGTTCTGTTACACTGTGGCACAATAGATGTGGTGTTACACTGTGGCACAACAGATGCGAGGGTGCACTGTGACAAAATAGTGGTGGTGTTACAATGTGGTGCAATAGCTGTGAGAGTACACTGTGACATGATAGCTGTGGAATTACATTATGGCACAATAGCTATCTCATCTCTCTGCTTTTACTGCCACCACCACTGTAGCCTTTGTTCCTTCTAATTAGCTACTCTTGTACAACCTCTTGACTTACTTGTTCTTCTCCACTTGTCATTCATATTGTGTGTGTGTGTGTCCCCACAGTTCTACAAAAACCACTTCTTCCATTTCTTCTTCCCCTAGAACATCATCTCTTTGGAATTCCCTCCCTACTAAGGTATTTCCTGCAAACATCAACTTGCAGCTGTTCAAGAAGAAAATCAACCCCATCAATCTTACTGATCTCAGTTGGAGTTTACAAATGACATGATTGCATCAGACCAAAACATTAATTTAAAAAATATATATACATACAAACAAAAAAGTCCACAAACACCCCTCCAGTAATATATTTATATATATATAATTATGTCTGCTTTAGAAGCAAAAACACAAGAGTCCCAGGAAGCTATCGTGGTGATCTACTTCGACATAAATCAGTCCAATAAATTTCCCAAAATAGAATGAGTTTGTTTGCACAGAAGTGATTTCAGGTAACTGTCTTTGTTGAAGAAGTGTGTTTGATGGTTGTAAATATAGCTATGTTGTATGAAAGGTGTGTGTTGTGTATGAGAGGACAGGGGTGGAAGATGACCTGGTTGGAGGAAGGCAATAACTGGTCACATGGTACAGTAACAAGAAAAGTGAAAGAAATGCTAGAATGCAATTAGTGAAAAGAAATAAAGGATATAACTCTTTCTCTCTCTCTATGTTATTAGGATTTGCAGAATTGTTAAAGAATTAGATAGAATGTTTACAGTATTTGCCATGGTCCTTTACATCTATGTTCAAATCCCATTGAGATCAATTTTTGCCTTTCATCCTTCCAAGGTTAATAAAATAAAGAACCAGTCAAATACTGGAGCTGGTTTAATTGACTCCCTCTCCCTCAGATTGCTGGCCTTGTGCCTATGTTAGAAATTATTATTATAGTAGTTATTAAAGTAGATCTCTTACACATACACACCTACATATATTTATTTATTTAAACAATTTAAACATCCATATAGATCTAGTAAGCCATGGCAGACAAGGGGAGTATCTAGTACTTCTTAGATTTGAGAAAGGAAAAAGATTTACAGAAATAAGTGAATATAAAAATACAAAAATAAAATGAAATAAATAGGAAAAGCCAACTGGAGGCAAAATAAGTGTTAAAAAAAAAAGGGAAACTGGGATGCAAAGAAGGCTGTATATGTTTCCAAATTTTTTTTTTCTTTTTTCTTTGCTCAAATCTATTTTCTGTTTCTCCTTTGTAATCCTGTCTCTATTTTGTACTCCTGAAGAAGGGCTTAAGCCTGACACATAAAACTTTTATACATATATATATATATATATATATATATATAGAGGGTCGGACGCCATGCTTTGACACAATGGCCCTTGCCATTCTGAGTTCAAATCCCGCCGAGGTTCACTTTGCCTTTCATCCTTACGGGGTCGATAAAATAAAGTACCAGTAATACACTGAAATAATTGCTGGCCTTGTGCCAAAATTAGAAACAATTATTATTTTACATATGCATTTATTATTTTACATACTTGCATTTGTTTACTGGGTTGTGTGTGTAAACATTAATAAATATAAAAACACTGTTCTACTTTTCCAAACTTCAATTTATTAAATAACGTCCATTAGGTACATTTTAAAGGTATGGTCTGAGTCAGTTTTCATTCAGAATTACTGCCCACCTAAATGCACTAGGGATCATATATTTTTGACATAGTTTCTATGACTGTATGCCCTTCCCCACACCAACAACTTTACAGAGTGTACAGGGCATTTTTA
Source organism: Eledone cirrhosa (assembly GCA_964016885.1). Taxonomy (NCBI): domain Eukaryota; kingdom Metazoa; phylum Mollusca; class Cephalopoda; order Octopoda; family Eledonidae; genus Eledone; species Eledone cirrhosa. The sequence goes on along the minus strand of OZ024742.1, from coordinate 219,984,029 downwards.
ACATTGCAGCACCACTAGAGTGGTTGTCAAATCCGCTACATGACTAAAGAGTCCTCTCAACCATGCAATGTCCCTGTTCAACTGCCAACTACTTTACAGAATATAGTGGGTCACTGGGTGTATTGTACCATGGCACCAACACAAAAAAGCTGTCTTGTCTACTGCAATGTTAGAGACCTCTCCGTTTATTAAAAAAAAATGAAGAAAAGTTTAATAACGTTACCATGTGGAATGTGTACTTTATCATCTTGGGTAGGTTGGTATTAAAAGAGAAATTTGTTCGTCTTGGTGAAGTCATCTGTATATATATAAAATTAAGTATGTGTGTGTGTGTGTGTCTGTGTATTACCTATAGGGGTCTACATCTTACGATTGATTTTCATGAACCTTTACAGGCTCATAGATTAGTCATCGGGGAGTGTTTTCTATATATCAGCGTATCGTTTTTTTTATTCCAGGGTCATTAAATATTCAAAAATACGTCAACCGAATTCACAAAATCTTAGTTAAAACAAATTAAAGGGAAGTAAATCTTGATACCTAAGAAGCAGGACAGAAGGAATTATTTCCCGTTGATAGTTACTCTAATCGGTTAAAACAATTGCCACACAATGACAAATTACTTCTTGGTCACTCTACCAGCTAAAAATACATTGAACAAAATATTTAAGTAAAATCGTCTTAAGAAACATCAACACCATTCTATCATTAGACACTACTGATGAAAAAGAACGAATGTAGGAGAAATCGTCAATCCATATAAACTTTCACCGTTAACTCAGCAGACGACATCACTTAATATCTACACTCCTACATCGATCTGTATGTTAATTCTCTCTCTCTCTATTATATATATATAATCTTTCTCTCTATTTTATATATATCTGTATATATATAAAATTATATACAATTTCACTCAACATTTCACCATTTCTACACCTTACGACCGATTTTCAAGAAACTCGCTAGCTCATGAATTTCCAACCAAGTTTTATTCCTACTTGGACTCCGTTCATGTCAGTTCACACTATTGACCTCTACTACAACCGGGTGTCAACGATAATTCTTTAACTTTTTAAGTCTGCGATAAATGGTAACTTTGTACAATCCGGCTATATTGTTCTCTGCATTAATCTCTTTCATGAGTTCTATTCCAGATGTGCTTAAACTACTCTTTAGATAATGCCTCCGAAGAAGAGTAACAAAATTGGTCAGAAAACGGCGCGAGGCAGAAGTATGACAAATAGACGAGCAAGTGAGCCACTACAAAATGCCGAAATAAGATGAACTAGAAACACAATGTCCACAGCCGCTGCACACGCTGCTGAAATGGAGGATCGGCGCATCTGCAGACAGACAAGAGATGCTGTATCGAAGGCCAGTGCATGAGCTTCTGAAAATGAGGGTCAGCGCGTTCGCAAACAAAGAAGAAACGCAATGTCGACAGCCATGACACGGTCTACGGAGACATCATCCGAAAGGCGTGATCGGTTGCAGATTAATCTTCAAAAAAGCCTTTCCAGAAATGATTTTTCAAGGCCTTCCAGTTCGCGATGGCTACTTAAGGCGTTTGAATATAGCCAAACCTTCAATAATGCCACCCATGCTGATGTGATCATTGGCGATATGTCCACCATTTGCACCTACTGCAATGCCATGAAGTGGCCAGGTGAACCATCTGGGATGTGCTGCGCGAATGGAAATGTCAGCTTACCTTTCCTCCTTGATCCACCTGAGCCATTGAAGATGTATCTGACAGGTGAAACAGCGGAGTCTAAGCACTTCCTTGAAAATATCCGGAAATACAACTGCGCCTTTCAGATGACATTGTTTGGAGCAAACATTGTTAAGGAAGACAGTTTCATGCCTACATTTAAAGTTCAGGGTCAACTGTGTGTGTGGCCATAGATGAGTCATTGAGAAGCAGTCGCTAAGATCAACACCTTTTCATCAAAGCAGATATTATTTTACCTACCTAGGCAACGCTGGATACTGCTGCTAGTTGTGAATACAGTTGAGGTTATGTATGTGGGAAAGATAGGAAATGAAACAAATACAAAAGAGAACACAACAGTGAGTAATACCATAGTTCTGTTTGTTAGGTTCAGAATATAGAATTCTGATAGTTGGAAGATGTGAAAATAGATGTATGTAATTACAATTCAGTTAAAATGTAGTGGGCTTTAATTTGATTTGGAAAACCAAAAGAAATGACATTGGGTGAAGATAATGATTGAAAAAGTTTGTAGTTACACAAATGTTTTAGCAAAGATGTGAGATGTATATGATAAAGCAATATTATTATGAACAGAAGGAAGTAAAGTCTTGCTTTAGTTTGTCTGTCTGACAAATTGATTCTGTATATTATGTTATTGTTAAGTGTCTTACTGTATGAAGTGCATACCAGCTGCAATAAAACCCATTGTTAATGTGAAACAAAAAGATGTCAAAGAAAGAAATTGTCATAAATTTATATAAACAAATCTATTAATGGATTTCCTTATAGGGTCAATAAAATAAAGTACCAGTAATGTACTGGTTCAATTTATTGACTTTCCTCTCCCCCCAAATTGTTGGCCTTGTGTCTATGCCAGAAACCATTATTTATTGTTGTAGTCTTAGGCCAACTCTCACTAAACAGACATATAAAAGGTATTACACTCATCACCATCTTGTGTGTTTAAAGGACTATATCACGTAATACGCTCTTTCCTTATTTAAAATGACTAGGTGTGATTTGAAGGAAATTTGGGTGCTATTTCTTACAGATCTAGAGACCATATAGTCTTCCTCATTAAGTATTAGTTAATTCAGATGATATTTTAAGGAGTTTACAGCTAAATAATTATTTATTTCCTTGCATTGTACTTTGAGTGGAAAACTTAATCCATCACCCAACATTATGCCATATTTTAAACACCACAGGATTTGTATTGGGTATGTTTATCATGTAGGTTACCAACACTAAGGAGGTTGCTGTACCATGGCACAACTGAAGGGTCCTTTCAACAACACCAACACCACCCCTTTAATCAATGTATTTTTGAAAATATGTGACTAAGTTCAAAATAATGATATAATATATTAAACAAAAAAACAAAATAAAAAACAACTACTAAGGTTATGACAAATGTTTTGTACTTCTAAGTTTTAGAGAGATAACATTAATCAAATCTAAATTGCCAATAAAATAAATTTGGAAGATATTTAATGTATTGTCCTGGTTTATATTGTGATATTTAGTTTAAGTTTATAACTTTTATTTGTAGTTAACATGATTTTTGTTTATGAAAAATAGTAATTATTCAGTTTTGGAACCATTTAAATAGATTTTCCTCCTGAACAAGGAGAAAATGAGATCAATGTTTAATTCTTTTATTGAACAAATCATAAAAGGTGAACTTGTAACCAAATGGTGTTTTATCATGTATAATATGACAACACCCACGTAACTATACTTGCCTTTCATTCATTGACATAGTTTATTGCTTAATGTTAGAAGAAAGGACATCAATTTATTGTAAAACGATTTCTCTGTCAAAAACAAAACCATTCAACAACTTTAACTCAGGCTGATATTATCTACAAAGTAATAACAATAATAATAATGGTTTCTAATTTAACACAAGGCCAGCAATATCAGGGCAGGAAGTGTAAAGTCGATGAAATCGATCCCAATACTTAAATTATGGCTTCTTTTCATTCATAACTTCTGGTAGAATCATAGGGGTGCTGACATATGGCATTTCTTAGGCATATTTTAAAAACCTGGAGTAGACCATCTCCTTTCTCATGTTTGAACACAACTAATTTCTTCTAGAAAAAGAAAGAGAGTGGTAGAGAGGAGGTGTGAAAGAGATTATAGAGGAAGAATTGACCCCAGTACTGGACTGGAACTCTTTTTATCAACTTCAAAAGATTAAAGGTAAGGTTGACTTCAGCAGGATTTGAACTCAGAATGTAAAGAACGAACAAATACTGCAAGGCATTTTGTTTGATGCTCAGAAAATTCTGTCAATCCACCACCCTCTGTCTTCATAATAATAATTGTTATAATAATTGTTTCTACTTTTGGCACAAGGTGAGCAATTATCCCAGTGTATTACTGGTGCTTTATTTTATCGACCCGGTAAGGATGAAAGGCAAAGAAAGTTAACGTTGGTGGGATTTGAACTCATATTATAATAATAATGATTTTTAGGATGGTGGATTAGCAGTGTTGGCAGAGCATTGAGCAAAATGGTTTTCAGCATTTAGGTATGTCTCTTAATGTTCTGAGTTGAAATCCAGCAAAGGTTAACTTTGCCTTTCATCCTTACAGGGTCGATAAAATAAAGTACCAGTAATGCACATAGTACTGATTTATAATTTCATTATTAAAAATGCCTGACATTTTGGAGGAAGATAGAATCAGTTATAGTACTTATAGTATTGACACCTGAAAAGGAGGAATAGTAGAGTTGGCTCTGGAAAGATTTGAACTTACAGCATAATGGTACACAGCTAAATACAATAAGACACTCGTGTGCTTCTGGTACTTTATTTTATAGACCTCATCAGGATGAAAAGCAAAGCTAACCTCAATAGAATTTGAACTCAGAACGTAATGGGACGTAACTCTATGCTGCAAAGTGTGTTGTCCAATGCTCTACCACTGATACTACTCAAATAATAATAATATTAATGATTTGTATACTGGCACAAGGTCACATTTTGTGGGAGAAGTATAGTCAATTATATTAACTTCTCTGTACTAATTTATCAACACCACAACAAAAGCACACATTCCACCCTGTAAGTGGTTGCTATTAGGGCATCCAGCTGTATAAACCATGCCCCCAGTACACACTGTAATGAGATTGGTGTTAGTAGGGCATCCAGCCATAGAAACAAAGCATACAAGCAGGACCTATTCACCTAACAAGTCTGGCCTCAGCATGTGATGGCCTTATAATCCATGCAAGCATGGAAAATAGACATTAAATGATGGAGAAGGAAGACAATCAAAATCAACAATGAACTGACATTGTGATGGGATGTAAATATATCTTGCCTATCATTTCATTGTTTCTGTCATCTACCTCTGATAATTTCATTGTTCCTGTCATCTACCTCTGATAATTTCATTGTTTCTGTCATCTACCTCTGATAATTTCATTGTTTCTGTCATCTACCTCTGATAATTTCATTGTTTCTGTCATCTACCTCCCTTGATAATCACCGAAGAAAGTTGATGATGAGGATAACAACAATTTTCTTCTTTGCTCACTTATTCTGGTGAGAGTTGTGGATGCAGAGTCCTCAAGCATGTCTTCCAGTAGGTCCTGTAAGAAGCAACTGTTTCCTATTGATTCAGCTGAATCCCCAAGCAAGACTAGCTGAGCTCATATATGTTATCTAACCATTTGCTCAGAGTCTACCCCTGGGTCCTTGCCAGTTGGTTTTGCAAGTAAAATCTGTCCAGTAATTCTTTCCTGAGACATTCTAACCACATAGCCAAAGAATCAGAGTTGTGATCTCTCAATTCAGATAAGTAGCAGCTCTCCCTGTAATGACTCTCTGATTGCTGAGCTATGTACTTTTTCGAGTAACATTATTTCAAAGACTCTTCGGAGGAACCCCATTTTGTATTTACAATCGTATTCTTTTGCCAATTACCCAAGATTCATGACCATACACAAGGGTTGGCATGCATACCAAATTGAAGATAGTGAGTTCAGCTTTTACACCTACCTCCCTTCTGATAACCAAATGCTGAAACTAACAACAATAACAGTGTAAATATTTCCTTTAGCTATCTCCTGATTAACTTTGTCTCAAAATTCCATTCAAACTGTTTATTTACTATAAGATGTTGTATAACATATTTACTGTATGGTCTTTGAGAAAATATATACTGAATGATGTTATATAATGTATAAAATTAATGTTATATAAAATAGATACTCTATATTGTTGCTTAAGATAATTAATGTATACTGTTGCTTAAGATAGATACTGTAAATTGTTGTATAAAATACACAGTGATAAAGTATATAATGAATGTTGTATAAAATACTGTATGATGTTGTAAAAGATAGATACTGTGTGTCATATAAGGTATTTACTGTATGTTGTATATGGTAAGATAGATATTGTATGATTTGTAAAAGATAGATCATCATCATTGCAACCACAGTCAAACATTCCTAGCTAAGTCTCTCCACAAGTCATGATTTTCCATTGCTCCTGGCAACTACTCCCTACTGAAGTTGATTGATGAAGGTTCAAGCAGGTCTTCCTCTACTGCATCTCCCATGAGTTGGTTCCCACAATAGTAGCTTACTTCTCCAGCAATGCCCTTCAAATCATAAGTCTTTGAACAATTGTAGTCGTTATCTTAGGCAAGTTTCTGTATAAATTTTCATTTGTAATACATTGACACCAGTTTATATTTTGTACAACCCTAAGCATTTTAGTGTATCCACCATCTAGTTTCTTCCCAAGTACTTGTGTCAGGGTCCATGTACCTGATCCATACAACAACACTGACTCCACAGATGTTCTGAAGAATAATATTTTGATTTTTACTGAGTAGATCTGACTTCCATATCCTTTCCATTTTGTTCATTTCAGCCTAGACTTTGGAAATTCTAATGTCCATGTCCGGTTTCTTTTTTGGTTTTTGTTTTAGTTAGATACTGTGTGGTATTATTTACTGTATGAGGTAGATAATATTGATATTCTATACATATTCTTATTGACAGGTATTTACTATTGATTAGAAAAAAAAAGAACATTCTAATCAATACAACTGTGTGACATGAAAATTGTTTTGAAGCAAAATTGATGTTTTGTATTTTATGATAGTTATTTAATACTCCCTACTGATGAGAAAAATCATAGTTTAATATTCTGTATTGATGATAAATCTATTTTATAGATTTATCATAATTGATATTATTTTCTGCTGCCAATTGATGATAAATTGATAATTTCAACTAATCAACAAAAAATGTGAATTTTTAAATATATATTTCAGTTTAAACTAATAAATTAATTTCAATTATAAGTTAATATAAATAAATAATAAAAAGTTATATTTAGTCAGCACTAAAAATGTAATTACACTTTACTATTTTTAAAAGTAATTTATATGAAATTTATCTCTTAAGCTTTTTATTATCACTTATATATTTTTATCCTCCAAACTTGTCAGAAAGCCAACCTAAGGTATTTTCCTCTATGTGTTTATGGTTATAGGTCAAATATTTATTGTTGTGTCTATGAAGGGCACATAACTGTGCTTACTTTAGCTGTTAAATGGTCCCTACTTTATGATTGAGTGGTTTTGATAATTATTATTGTCTAGCAATAGTCAACAATGGTCATTCATTCATATATATATTTAAGTTAACGAGGTATTGTATTATCCTAATATCACCCTCCTCACTATGCTTTCCTTCTTGTTATTATCCATGTTATTTTTCATGTTTTTGTAAATATAAAAGTGTTGTAGCAACTTAACCAAAATAGTATTTTGAGAATTTGCTTGGTGTAAACTGTACTTAAAATCGATTGTTACAACACACTACAGATAGCGGCTTTAAACACTCTGGACCAATGAAATATTTGTTAATACTATTGGAATAAACCATACTGTACAGCTGATCCATGTTATCTTCACTCCTTTATTATATCATCATCATTTTCATCATTTCCTTTTGCGTCTGCTTTTTCCCTGCTTGCAAGGGTGGGACGGGAACTGATTCTGGCTTGATTTCTACAGCTGGATGCTCTTCCTAACACCAACCTCATTTACAGTGAGTGCTGGGTGCTTTTTTGCCATGGTACCTCCACGACCACTTTGCAGTGGAATGATAGGGACCCCAGTCCCTATCATCTCATTTCTACAGCTGAGTAAACTGAAGCAATGTGAAATAAAGTGTCTTGCTCAAAGAAACAACACATCACCAGGTCTGAGAATTGAACTCACAACCTTTCGATTGCAAGGCCAATGCTCTAACCACTAAGCCAATATATATATATATAGGGTGTTTCCAAAATATGTATACATAATTTGATAACCTGTACAGGCAATATTTATTAGAATGGCCTCCACAGTAGAGGTTATGCTTCACCAGTATCTCTTTCATGTTAGGGAGCTTCACCTCCTCTAAGATTATGGAGTCTTTTCAAGTGATGTTCAGGATCTCTCTCAAATGTTTCATCATAAATACATGCGGTTTTTTATTTATTTATTTATTGCTGTTTATAGTATAACAACAATGTCTCATACTATACTCAATTCATACTATTGGTCAATATACTTTGCCCTTCTCTTGTACTGACATTTACTTTTTGTTCCATAGTTGCTCTCAATGCTGAGCTGCTCTTGCTCATCCTGCAATCTAATTCATCACTGAATAATACTGTCCAAATAGGTAAAGCAACTTTCCTCTACCAACTTCTACTTCTACTCCAAGAAGCTGTTAACCCTTTCGCTGCCACATTTCTATTGAAAATAACCCATTAGTAAGCTGGTATTTAGAACATTATTTAACAAAAATGAAATTGTGATGAAAAGTTTTAATATAAGGATAAACCTTTTAAAATCAGCAGTTTTGTATCATAAATCCGGGGCAGTTTCAGATAGTTTGGTATCAAAAGAGTTAATATTGATTTCTAATTTAAACACAAAACCAGCAATGTTGGAGGAGGGGAAAGTCAATTAAATCAACCCTGTGTGTTACTGGTACTTTATTTTATCAACCCCATAAGGAAGAAAGGCAAAGTTAAGCTCAACTGGATTTGAATTCAGTACATAAAGGGACGTAACTATATGCCATGAAGCATGTTGTCCAACGCTCTACCTTTACTGTCAATCCAATAATAGAAAAAGTATTCAGTTGTGGTGACAAATATTCCAACCAAAACATCCTCTGATGCCAATGTAGAAAATGGAAGGGAAATGTAATAAATCATTTGTTTGAAGTTAAGACAACATATGTTCCTTTTCACAATTTCAAATAAAGTACATAACAGTGGCTTACTGGCATTTATATTTGAGGTGGTAGGGGTAGGCATAATTGATTAACTCAACCTGAGTTCTTGGTACTTATGTTAATGGCTGGGAGAGGGAGGTTTAATTGAGTAAATCAATCTCAGTTCTTCATAAATATGTTTAAGGTGGGGGGAAGGCAAGGGTAGGTTTAATTGATTTACTCAGTCTCAAAATTAACGGCACTTATGTTTGATTTGGGAATGAATTGATTTGATCCTGGTACTTACGTTTTTTTAGGGGTGGGGGTTGAGAGTGGGAGTTGATTGACTCACTCCGACTGCTTATTGTGGTCAGGTCAGGCCTCTTACTGGTAACATGTAACCCAGTACAACCTGCTTCATGGTTAAGTGGTCAGCGACTAAACCAGCTCTCCCATTAGACCCTGGTCTGTTGAGGTTAAGTGGAATCCCAACAGCACAAAAAACAATTTTCTGTTAAAATGGCAAATGAACTCTTCAGAGTCAATGCCCGTCCACTCCAACTATGCATTAAATAGCTTCACCAACCCACAACTAGCCAAGCATGTCGCATATTGCTACACACCTGACATGACCAAAATCAAACAAAAAGTGGTGGAGGCTATCCAGGGAGTGGTTCCTCCAACAGCAGTGAGAAGACCCTGGATTGGATTGGATTTTCTTTGATTAGTGGTGCTGTTGATTTACTCAACCTCAGTTTCTAGCTAGTACTTATGTTGTATATTTTTAGGTTTCAGGGGGGGGGGGGGGGCAGTTACTAGGTTTACTCAACCTGAGTTCTTTACTTATACACATTTTATCAACCCCAGAGAAAGAGAGATGAACCTTAAATCATCTCTGGCAGAATTTGAACTCACAAATAATTGAGATTTAATAAACAAATAAATACACTGATTATGAAAAATGAGTATGTTTAGAAAGCCATACAATGCAAGTGGCTGATAATTACCAAGGAGTTTAAGACTGGCTGTCCATGGGAACTTCTCTATGCTGACGATCTGGCTCTTATAGCAGAATCAGTAGAGGAGCTAGAGAATAAATTCCGGCTATGGAAACAGCAGTTGGAAGCAAGAGGACTGAGAGTAAATCTAGCTAAGACAAAAGTGTTGATGAGTAGAAAAGAGGACAAAACCCTGATTCCGTCAGGGAAATGGCCATGTTCGATATGCAGAAAAGGAACTGGCATAAATTCTATAAAATGCACACAATGCAGGTCCTGGGTACACAAGAAATGTAGCGGGATAGCAGGCAAACTAACAGGTAGGGAGAAATATGTATGCAGTAGATGTACAGGGAAATTAGACAGTAGAAGTCGCACTGATAGACACATTTTTCAAATGCGAGAGGGCGCTATAGAAGTGGTGGATAGCTTCCGGTACCTAGGAGATCAGATTAGCATGGGAGGAGGGTGTTCCGAGGCCATAGTATCTAGAATAAGGACGGGTTGGAAGAAGTTTAGGGAGCTGCTTCCTCTGTTGACGAAGAAGGGTTTCTCCCTGCGTACGAAAGGCCGGTTGTATGATGCCTGTGTGAGGAGCGCGATGCTGCATGGTAGTGAGACATGGGCAGCAACCGCAGAGGATATGCGATGGCTGGAGAGAAATGAGGCAAGCATGCTCCGTTGGATGTGCAGTGTAAATGTGCGTGAACGACCCAGCATAAATGTGTTGAGAGAGAAACTGTGTCTGAGAGGGATAGAATGTAGTGTACAGGAGAGGGGACTGAGGTGGTATGGACATGTGATGCGCATGGAGGATGACCGATGGGTGAAGAAATGCCAGGAAATGCCAGTTGAAGGAAGACGTGGTAGAGGTAGACCACGAAAAACATGGGCGGAGGTGGTGAGAACAGACCTCAGATCATTGAAGCTCACAGTGGAGATGACGAGTAGAGAGATGCTGTGCTGAATAAGACCCGTCCCACCCTTGCAAGCAGGGAAAAGCGGACGTAAAATGATGATGATGATGATGATGATGATGATAAGTCAAAAGGGAATTGAAAGAAATGAGGTAAAAAGCAAAAAGTGGGAGAAGGGAAATAAAATAAAAAGAAGAATAACTTCAGCAATTTATTAGTCCCAAGATGTTTCAAATTAACCATCCATTATCAAGGGAAGGTTTATAAGGAGGAGTCTTTGGATAAATCAGATTTCCTTCCTGGTAGCTGTTTATTTTTGCAGAGTTTATGGTTAAGCCTATGCATGCACATAAATGCACGTGTTATGCTGTTAACGTATATATGTATCATTTTGTTTACAATAAGAAATCATGCCAACAATCATTTGAATTGTCAATACAAAGATGTCTATTGATATTAGCAACTAAGATAATTCTTGGATGTTAAATGATGATGATGATGATGACTACCAACATAAAAAATAGATATACTTGTAAAGAAATATTCTTTCTGAAATGTAATTAAATTTTCTAGACTAATTACTTCACTTTTCCAGGACACTTGAGAATATTTATGTATTTTAGTTAAAAGTTGTGTCAGATTTTATCAAAGAGGAATTAAACCACGCTTTAACCAGATCAATTTTTACTAGATGGGACTATTCTAAGTTTTGACCTGTTGGAACTAGGTCATTTTTTGTTAAGATAGAACTGACTGAATTTTTGACTAGGTGGAACTAGGCCAAAATTTGCAGTTCATGTAGTATAGTTTATTGCAGTGATTTCAAAATCTTATTACTCTTGGTGGAAAATAAAACTAAGTAAACTGGGGTGAAATTTGATCTCAAGATATAGATGGGTTATTTAACCCATTATCTCTCATTTCTACCAGTCTACTGCCTTGAAAATGATTATGATAATATCAAGGAAAATGAATGTTAATTGATGATGATTATGATTAGCCATATTTGTTCACTTCCTGTAAAAGAAGAGATAAGGATTTTTTTCTTTTTCTTTCTTTTTGATGTATTAAAATTTATAAGAAGACAAAAAAATGCGAAGATTAATCTACTTTTTGTCTATTTCATTAGTTGATTTCTTAACCTGCAGACATAAGTTTCTTCTGTGCAGAAAAGAACTATATTTGTATTTATATCAATCATGTGGTCAATTTAAAATAATGTTATTTATCATCAGAATTGCATGTAGTTATATAAATCTGCTAAGATAAGCAGTGAAAGTAAATAAAGTAACCACAAACCGCACTGAAGAGACTTAAATTAGCTGAAATGCATCTGCAGGTTAACAATATAACTCTTTAAATACATATATACGAAATAGATTAATCTTGTCATATATTTTTGAACTTAGAGAATATACATAAAAACAAAGAAAAATTACCAATTTCCTCTTTACAAGAAGTGAAAGAATGTGAATATATCAAATTAGCAGGAAAGGGATTTTAGCTCAGATCTGAATTAAGTTTTTACATGTGAAATATTTATAGCTATTTTCAATTCAAATAGGTTGTTTGTGGTTAAAGATAGAACAATTACTTGCTGCATGTGAGTCTCCTTTCTTCACATACAGAAAAGTGCTGAACTTTAACAAGGCAAAACGATTTCCATTGAAAGAAATAGGAACCTAAAATTTAAAATTAAGTGTGCAGGAATGGCTGTGTGGTTCAGATAGTTGCTTCACTACTATAGCTCCAGGCTGACCAAACGCTGACTGATAGATGGAAACTATGTAGAAGCCTGTCATGTGTGTTTGTGTTTGTCTCCACATGTATTTACACATTGATATTGCTTTGTCAGCTGGCGTTGTTAGTTTATGTCCCGCAGAAACAATATATCTCACAGTTCATCAGTTTAACATATAAAGACCAGTGGAATAGATAACTTATTTAAAAACAAGGAAGTGTTGACATCAGGAAGGGCATCCAGCTGTACAGTACTACCTAAAAAGTTATTTCTTTAATGCATGCCAGCATGGAAAAGCAGACATAAAATCAATGATGGTGTTGGTAGTATTTTCTGAGATGAATATAGCATCAATTCTACATTTATTTTTCATATCAGCATGGGTAGCAAAAATTGATAGAAGCAAGGAGAATTACTTCCAATACATACTTTAAAAATTTTAGAGGGATAAATGGTGAAGTGGACTTTGAATTCAAAGAAAATGAGATAGGGGTTGGGTAAAAGCTAATCCAGTAAGGAATTTAGTCCAGGACTCTGTTAAATCTACCCAATTTCTAAACAACTGTTTTTATTCTTTGTAATAAAAATGATAATTTCTGATATCAGAACATGGCATTATATTTTGTGAGAAGAGTGTATTTTACTATTTTTTTATTTATTATTTATTGTTTTGTGAAACACAACAATTCTATTGTATGAGGATCACATATAAAAACACACAGAAACACACACACATATATACATACACACATGTGCATACATATACATACATGCATACACATACATATATATAAAAATTATTTTGATGTTAGAAAATGTAGTTGATATCTACAACCACTTTGTACTACTCAGACTGGTTGTAATAGTCAACTTGTAATATGTGGGAAATATATTCAGGTTTCATATTTTTTGCAAAGTAAATCACTAACTTTGTAGGTAAAAAAAAATCAATTATATACTGTTTGGTTCAGTTCAATCAAATATTTCCTATTATTACAAGGAATAATTTGATATCAGAAGAGTAGTGGACAATGATACACAGTGTTATACAGTGTTTTATTATCTCCCTTTACATTCTAGGTCAACATGACCTTTCTGGCATTGATGAAATATATAGTAAAGAACTAGGGGGTCAATGTAAACAATTTTACCCTTCCCCCAAAAGATTTGTAGCCTTGTTTATGTTAAAAATGAAGATTATTAACATAGATACATTGCCAAGTACTGGGTCTTTGGATTAATACCGACACATTGCCAAGTACTTGGTCTTTGGATTAGTCCGGACACATTTCTAAGTACTGGGTCTTTGGATTAATCCTAACACTGGGTTTTTGAATTAGTTTGTGTCAGATTCTGTTAATTTCTTTTTAGTTCCTCCTTCAACACTATTTAAAGACTACTGAAGGTAAAAACAGTTTTTCTTTTTTCTTTCTTTTTTTCTTTCTTTTTTCTTTCTTTTTTCTTTCTTTTTTCTTTCTTTTTTCTTTCTTTTTTCTTTCTTTTTTCTTTCTTTTTTCTTTCTTTTTTCTTTCTTTTTCTTTCTTTTTTCTTTTTTTTTCTTTTTTTTTCTTTCTTTTTTCTTTCTTTTTTTTCTTTTTTCTCCTTTTTTTCTTTATTTTTCTTTTTTCTTTTTGGCATTATTTTATTATAGCCAAAATGAAAAGAAAAAAAGGTAATTTCAAGTAAAGTGAGTGATGCCACCCACCTCAACTAACCACTTTGCTAATCTCCACTAAAATTGACTGCAAGTCAACTATTCCATTGGAGATTTTAGTCTGATATACTGTGGTGTAGTAACTACAGCTGTGTCTCCCTATAAGCCAGGACTCACAGATATTAAACAAAGGAATTTTATTGTTCCAAGAAATCAATATGTCTCACACATTGAAACCAATGATTTAGTTGAAATATTAACTTGTTTATGGAGTAGGAATTTTAACAGAATTCTTAGATTTATGTGTGTCTAGAATTCTCTACTTTCATAAAAATGTTAAAAAGCAACACAAAAAAATAATAATAAAATGAAAGATAAGAACTATATATATCTTTATAAAATATGAATACTGCTAAATATTAATATATTAATTAGTAATAGGAACACTGTGATAATGCTCTCATTAATATGCTTACATCATAATCGTCATTGATTCCATATTCGTTTTATTTTATTTTTTTAAATTCAATTTCTTTTTGTATGGAACCAGCCTAGTTGTTTAGGTGTTGATTATAGTATTACCTCCTCCCCCTCCTCTTCCTCCACTACCTCCTCCTCTTCCACTACCTCCTCCTCTTCCACTTCCTCCTCCTCTCTTCCTCCTCCTCTTCTACCTCCTCCCCCTCCACATTCTCATCCTCCCCTTCCTTATCCTCCCTTCACCCTTTTCCTCTTCTTCTTCTTCCTCCTCCCCCTTCATCCTTCTCCTCCCCTTCTTCCTCCTCCTCCCCTTTTCCTCCTCTTCTTCCTCTTCCTCTTCCTCTTCTTCCTCCCCTTCTTCTTCTTCCTCTTCCTCCTCCCCTTCTTCCTCCCCTGTCTCCTCCTCCTCATCCTCCTCCTCATCTTCTTCCTCCCCTGCTTCCCCCCTCCTCCACACCTCCACAGCTCAATAAGCCTCTAGAATTTAGAAAAACTATAACTGGTATAGACAATTAAACTGACTTAGTTAAGTAACTTAATTTAATGATCATATATGTGTATGTGATGGCTGGGATGGACAATGCAGAGGGAAGTCAATTTGAGCAGGATTTGAACTCAAAATATTGAAAACCTAAATGAAATGTTTACTATACATTTACTGTAGTAATTTTTCCTACTTTTAAGCACCCTGCATAATTTCATGGTAAATTCAGTTTAGTATATTTTCTGGAAGTACTAAGACTGTATGAAAGGTTGTGGAGTTATTATGGTTTTTAAATTAATTGTTTCTACTTTAGGCACAAGGCCAGCAATTACACAGTTCATTACTGGTACTTTATTTAATCGACCCCGTAAGGATGAAAAGCAAAGTCAACCTCGGCGGGATTTGAACTCAGATCGTAAAGGGACGTAACTATGCTGGAAAGCATGGCGTCCGACCCTTTACCGATACTGCCAATCCACCGCCCCTTATGGTTTTAAAATTAATGACTTGGAGATACTGTGGCTTTGGACTTAGTGAAGTAAGATCTATAAGGCTTTAAAATTGGAGAGATACTATAGCTGTAAGTCTAAGGAGGGGCTGTAGCTATGAAGTACTCTAGCTTTATAACTAGGAAGATAAAAGGGTTTTAGGGGTCTGCAGTTTTAAAATTACTATGGTTGTGAGATTAGGTAAGTACTAGGACTGTAAGTCACTGTTACTGTGAGAATGAGAAGGTACTGTAACTATAAGACAGAGGAGTTAAGATGGCTGTGTGATTATGGAAGAATTCTGGCAGTGAGGTATTTCAACTGTGATTAGGGAGGTATTATGACTTTAAGATATGAGATGCACTATGGTTGTGTGATATAGGGAGTTACTATGCCTGTCATTCTATTACAATATTAAACAATGTAGGTATAACACTGGTTACTTCAGTTTTCCTAACATACTACATAGTCATGGTTGGGTAGTTAACAACAGGGAGATTATAGAACCATAATATAAAATCCCTGTATAAAAAGACAAGCAAGGCACCTCCCACTCAACTGATGCTAGCATGAAAATATACATCTTTTGTGTATTTTCCACTGGTTTTACATCCAACTTTCAAAGCTTGCATTAGTGGAATCGTGTTTTATCAAAGCAGGTTTTTTTCACAGCTTGATTCCCTTTCTTCTAACCACTCATCTGTGAATTAGCGCTGAAAGCTGTTTTATTTTTTTTTATTTGTTAGTCAGGAAAAATAACGCAAGCAGAGTCAAACTGGATTTATTTTTCTTAAGTGAGACAAAACAAAAAACTACTATCCTTAATATCATTTTAGATTCTTTCTTTTCTATTCCAGTATGAATTGTGTCACCATCATTATCATTTTTATAACCACATTTTCATGCTTGTATGGTTTGGACAATACTTTTTGAAGCAATATTCTAAGTTACTAACCTTCACATGTCAAACTTCACTGCTTAGCTATAGAATAACACACATGCTCAAGGTGCCATGCAGTGAAATTGAACCCTAAATCCACATGGCCTCATAGTGAATTTCTTAAATACAAAACCCTGCTTGTAAAACTGAAAATTGATTTGGTAACTGATTCTGGCTTGATTTCTACAGCTGGATGCCCTTCCTAACACCAACCTTACAGTGAGTGCTGGGTGCTTTTTTGCCATGGAACCTCCACGACCACTTTGCATGGAATCATATGGACCCCAGTCCCTATCATCTCATTTCTACAGCTGAGTAAACTGGAGCAATGTTATATAAAGTGTCTTGCTCAAGGAAACAACACATCACCCGGTCTGAGAATTGAACTCACAACCTTTTGATTGCAAGGCCAATGCTCTAACCACTAAGCCATGTGCCTCCATAAGTTAGCATTTTTAGATGTTTTCCAATTATAAATATAATGGAGTTATTTTTCAAATCACCTGAAATGTTTTCTTATTTGTTAACCTAGATATACTTCGTACATTGGAAGTTGCTAAAATAGAAATATGTTTTTGCAATTACATCAGAACACGACAAATGGAGAGAGGCTGTACTGAGAAGGACCCGTCCAGCCCATTGCAATGAATGTGAAAGATGATGATGATCATGGAAGAGTCATTTTAACCATTAAAAATAAATAAATATGTATATACATAAACATTTATTTCCACTTTCCATTTATTTTATGATGGCTAAGTTTTTGTTGTAGTGAAATTGTGACTGTGACTAGGTCACAGAATGTGATCAAAATTTTGACACTACAAAATATAAGATAAGTGAATATAATAATTTTGTGTGTTTTTAAAATGGCTAAAATGACTTTTTCACAATGTAAATTGGTTTAATTTCAACAATGTCTCAAAACGTGTATAATTCTGAAACATGTTTTGTCATCTCTTATTCAATGATGAAGACCTGAGTTTCAGGTGTCTTCTGTCTAACCTAATACTTTTCATCATCCATTTTCTATTGACATCAACTAAATCATCAATTCAAATCTACCTTATTAACTCCCAGTATTTCTCTACTTGGGACCTTTCATATTTATATAATCATAAGGGTTGTTTTGTCTTTGTCAAAGATAGATTTTGAATGGATTTGATTTTGGTTTGCTTTCTTTTGTTGCCAACAGTTGCAATATTTCACTCATTTTCTCCATTTCTTTCAAAACGTAGCCATTTTCTTCAGTTGCTTCTGATTTTATCATTGAAGTATTTCAATGTCTTTATAGCTACTCAATCTATAAACATTTCCATTACATTGGGTACACCTAAATTTCTAATTTTCAGTCAGTTTGCCAAAGATTCAGCCTCATCTTTTGAGTATCAATTTGTGCCAACATTCATAGAGTTCTATATAATTGAAGGACCATAATAAAGAAAAGAATATTATTCTACTTCTATCATTATATTAACAATAGTATCCGTCTTTATAATTTTATGTTCAAAAGATGGTTGTGATGGAAATGTGTAGTGTCTATATTATATATGTGCATAGGTAGGTAGCAGTATGGTTGTGGTGTTTAGTCTATATATGTATATTTAGCTAGTCTGTTATATCAATAATTTCATGTGGCCATCTCAGTGGATATTCACTTTGGTACATCTGTGAATGCTTCATATTGATTTGATGAACAATGCACCTATGTATGTACACACACACACATCCACACACAAATTTTGTTGAAATGCTGAGCAATCTATATCAAGATTTCTCCTGGGGGATGGTTTTATCCTAAGCATCAGGTTTTTCAATGTCTCCAACCAATAATGTTCTTTCTTTCATATGTAAATACTGGACTTCTCCACTTCTATGTCTCTTATAAATAATGATTATGATACAAAATATATTTTTTAAATAGGATTATTTGTTGTAGTGTTTTTGTTGTTTGATATCATGTTAGAAATTGTATTGCAGTTCTGAGGTGTAATTAATATTCTTTACAGAAATATAGCAAGTGACATAGAGCAGAAGTTATAACTTAGGCAAACCCAGGGCCATGTATGGTTTTCATTATTGGTTCAAGTCATTTCATTTTCCTTATGTAACTAATGGCTATAAGAAAGATGCAAACTTCACAAATTCCCATTGCTCTCTCTCCTCTAGAAATGTACGGCCTTTGTACTTAGTCAAACAAAAAAAAAAATACTTTGATATATATATTTTCTAGTTTTTATACCTTTATGTACGCCATTATTGTTGCAAATGTATTTTGAAATATACAGCTGTTATTCTAGAAAAGTGTTTTGGAGTGTGGAAAACATTTTATGATAGAATTACCAATGATTCATTGTGCAATATAATTCCCAATCATGGAAAACATTATATAATTCCTAGTTTCGATTGAACTTATTGATAGCTTCTATCTCCACAAAAAACAATAACTGATTCATAGATACCTGTATTTTCTATTTTCATTTGAATTAATGTAAGTCGATATATTTAAACATCAATATCTGCAGATCAAGTATGAGCATGTATGTAGGTATATATATAACTAAAGTTTATTTTGAATATCCTGAAATCAATTGTTTTCTTCTCCCTTCATCTCTCAATTATCTATGAATAACTTACATAATCCAGCAAAAGCATTAAAAGATCTGCTTGTTACCATATGTAAGCCATCAGTAGCATGAAGGGATCTAGTTTTAATATGCTATCAATAATGCTATTGGTTTCACACATCTGTTTCTAAGACATATTTAAAGTTTTTGATCTGTTTAAATTTTTTGAATGGCTTTGTCAGATGAATATTTTTAGCATCTGGGGATAGATGGAGGAAGAGTTATCCTCAAACTGAAGATCTAGCCCAAAAGGCATCCAGAGCCAGATAGAGGTGTTAAATCAAGTGACTCATTAAGTGTACCACTCATGTAGGCTATCGCCAGATTTGAGCACAGAACACAAAGAACCAGAACAGATATCACAAGGCATCTTTTTCAAGACTCTAACAATCTACTGACTGCTAATCTACTGTCCTGGATGGCTACTTTGCTACTTTATTTTAGCAACTCTGAAAGGGTGAAAGGCAAAGTTGACCTCAGCAAGATTTAAACTTAAAGCACAGAGATCCAGAAGAAATATCACAAAGCATTCTCTTCCACAATTTAACAATTCTGTTAATTCCCCACTGCAAGTTACGATTTGCTGATTTCTCTCATTAGACATATGCTACAAATCCTCAACTCATTTAATCCATCCCAATCCAGCATTTAACTTTATAATATGGTCCATTAACTTAAACTTCTAATTTACTTATTCTAGTACATTGCCTTTGCTTCTAATGATTTCATTATGCTAAAGGTTTAGAATAAAACCCCATTGTTATATAACATTTTGACATCTGTCTTACTAATGATAGTCATTATTTCAAAAGCTTCAGGATTTGGGCAACTATCCTAGAAGATCCTACATATTTTCCTGTTGAGATGTGATCATTTGAAATCTATATATTACAGTGAAGAATATGTAAAGCTCACTAAGGATTTCTTTAAACAATTATAAATGAAATGAAATCAACATTTCTTATTGACAGAGTTAGCTCTCTTAGTTTTTGTACTTCAGCTTTCAAAGACAAAATATATATTACATTAAACATGTATAATCTGCTGTATTTTGAGTACCTAGCAACCAAGTTAAGTATAATTTTTAATAGTATTTCATATGAAATAAATAATAATAATAATGAAAATATTGTGTACAGTGCTCAAGTGCACTACAGCTCATCAAAAGTGTATGTATAGTACATAGGGTAATGTACAAACGTCAGGAAAATTAACAGTGCATGAGTCATGATATACACGTATGCATGTGTATGGAAGGGGGACATCAGGTGTAGTTTTGGCGAATTTCGGGGAGCATGAGGATTTTAAAGGATGCAGTGTCTCGACAGCTAACAACTGACGTAGGCAGTTTGTTCCATGCTTCAGCAACTCTAAGCGTGAAAAAATGTTTCCGAAAGTCAAGGGAGCTGTGCTGTTTTCTGACTTTGTAGGCATGTCCACGTGTATTAGACACATCGAGATCAAAAAGGTGCTCAGGGTTGTTGTTGGCGAGATGGTTAATAATTTTGTGGGTGTTTACCAAGTCAGTTGCCAGATGTCAGAGCTTCAATGAATCCATGCCCAGGGAAGCAAGGCGTTCAGAGTATGGTAGGTGTCTGATGGAGGGTATGCGCTTGGTTGCACGTCTCTGAACAGTTTCCAGGAGGTCAATGTTCTGAGCAAGATAGGGGTTCCAGACTGATGATGCGAATTCCAAGTGTGGTCATACCATAGCTGTATAGAGCTTTAAATAGATGATTACTACTAAATACTTAGTATGTAATGTATTATAGTTGTTATAGGATATATAGCTTTCTTGTAGTTTATTGAGACTTTTCTTTGTTTATGAATGATAAAAGGAAAAGGGAACAGTACCCCTGATTTCCAGATTGATACAGAATGACAGTAGTCTTAGTAGAACCTCTAATACTGGCCATAGTGATGTGGTGTGAGCATTGTCATTGTAGAACCTCTGGTACTGCCCAGAGTGATGTGGTATGGCCATTGTCAATGTAGAACAATTGGTCAGATTGATGCTATATGAAACTAGAATATATGATCAAGGCATAGTCATATAATCTGTGTGGTCTCAGATTGTGACAGCCCTTCCAACTAATCCCAGTGGGGAAAAACAAGCATAAAACAGTGATGATGATGTCAATGGTGATATATATGTGTGTGTGTGTTTATGTTTGTCTGTATCTTTGTATCAGTTTGACTCAAAGTATGCTGGTGGTGACATTTTGTCTTGTATAAACAATATATAATTTCACTCAGTAGTACAATGGAATCAGTAACATACTTTTTCAAAGGAAATGGGATTGACTTGAGGAAGGACATCTGGTCATGGAATATACTCTCAAAATTTCTTCTCATTCAATCCATGCTAACATGGAAAAGCAGGCATAAAAACAACGATGCATTAGTATGGACATGTCATGTGCATGGGTGTTGACTGCTGGGTGAAGAAGTGCCACAGTAGATTAAAACCAAGTAAGACCTGGATGGAAGTGGTGAGAACTGATCTCAGACCACTAAAGCTCATGGAGGAGATGACAAAGGAACATGATAAGTGGAAAGGGAGATGCTGTACTGAGAAGGACCATCTAACTCATGCATGCGTGGAACAATGGACATAAAATGGTAATGATAATGATGATGATAATGACAACACTCTATGACACTTCAGTAGACTTCATTACTCTTATCTATTAAAGATAAAACATCAGCAAACTTTCTACTTTCTTTGTCTCTTCCATCAAACTAAACTAAGTACTTATCTTTCTAAATAGTCTTTATAATTCTTGCCAATCTATTTACTTCATCCTACCACCCTAAAAAACTTCTTTCATCTTTAATATATTATGTCAGGTTCTGTGTAGTTGAAGCATATTGTTTAAGTTGGAATATATTCAATCTTTTGTTGTAAGATATTTTTCAAAAGTTTTCATCCTTTCTTAAAGATAAATCTACACCAACAAACAATCCATATATTTGCAAGGTTAAGACATGTTACCACATCTCACTTGCAGTCTTGTCTTTTTGTTCTGTCAGAAAAATGTTGTTGTTTTTTAATCTTCAGATCTAACTAGAGATTAAGAAAGGTAGGACTGGCAGCAAATGAGCTGATTTTGTTTTGCTGTTGATAGATATGTGACAAAAAAGGGAATCTTTAGTGATATACTACAACTACAATAGTAATATTGCTAGAAATATGATAATACAAATAGAAAACTTCTAAAAAATATCAACAGTTGGCCTGAGGAAGACTGATAAATGTAATAAGGAAATATGAACAAATTTATATCCATTTTCCCTCGACACTACACCTTCAGGTCTCATAATTGACCCCCTTCATATTTTTCTCTCTTGTTGACCTTAATTTTTCTTGCTTCATTCCTTCTTTCATACTGAGTTAGAATTTTCTAGGGAAAAACAAATGAAACCCCTTATGGCAGTGCATTCCTTCACATCACCTCCACTTCTGCACCCCATGCCTCTTAAATCATATATCCTGATATCTTTACATGCAGCAGCTGTGCTGGGACAGCAAGCCGCAAACAGCCACAGGAAACAAGTACCACCAATCTCTGGGAGGGCTCTGTAGAGACAGTAGACAACTTCTGCTACCTAGGTGACCGAATTAGCAGCGGAGGTGGGTGTTCAGAAAGTACAATATCTAGGGTAAGAATGGGATGGAAGAAGTTCAGGGAACTACTGCCACTGCTAGCTGCAAAAGGCTTCTCCCTCAAAATGAAAGGCAGACTGTATGATGCATGTATCCGAACAGCAATGTTACATGGTAGTGAGACCTGGGCGCTGAAGGTGGAACACTTACGTAGATTAGAGAGAAACGAAGCCTGCATGCTCCGATGGATGTGTAATAGTAATATACGCGAACGACAAAGCATAAATGAATTGAGAGATAGACTGAGCATAAGAGGAATCAAATGCTGTGTGCAGGAGAGGCGGTTGCGTTGGTATGGACATGTGATGCGTATGAAGGATGACAGCTGCATAAAAAGGTGCAGAGCACTAGAAGTCAATGGAGACCACAGAGTGGGGAGACCCAAGAAGACCTGGGATGAGGTGATAAAAGCCAACCTTACCCAATTACACCTCTCAAAGGCGATGACACACGACCGTGACCTCTGGTGTCACGCAGTAATACAGAGTACCCAGCCTCCCATGGGTACAAGCTGAAGCATATAGACAATATGCCCCAACACCCTCCCACTGCAAGGTGGTCGTGGAGGTGCCACGGCAAAAAAGTACCCAGCCCACACTGTAAAGTGGACGTGTAGGTGCCACGAAAAAGCACCCAGCACTCACTGTAAATGAGGTTGGTGTTAGGAAGGGCATCCAGCTGTAGAAATCAAGCAAAATCAGTTCCTGTATGAGCAAGGCATGGTCAGCCGACCAGACACTGCCCGCAACAGGACAACCCGTCTAACCCATGCTAACGTGGAAGAACGGACGTAAAACGGTGATGATGATGAGAAGTCTATTTTCAATCATCATTCATCAAGTATGTGAAAGGCTTATTATTTTCTCCCAGCTAAAATCTCCATTCTCCCTCCACATTACTTCTGGTCTCATAACTCACCCCTTTCCTATTTTTCTCTCCTGTCAGGAACATACCCCCATTTACTCCCACCCCCCTTCCACCCCCACACGTCACCATAGTCACCAATCAAAACACAGCAGTGCAAGCATCTTGTTACTGTTTACTGAATATCTATCATGATAACTTACTACTTCTACTGCCTTTGTCTATGGCCCTGACTATTATTCTGTATAGCAAATGAAATACAAAGCTGGAGTATTCCTAAAGATGAATATGAACTCACCATCCGTCTCTGAACGACTATGCGATCACTCTTCTCTATTTCATAACATTGAAAACCAATCCCAATCCATCTTGCACTGCCCCTCTCAAGTTTTCATCTTCCTCTCACTCATCCTGTGAATTTCATAACTTCACAGCTGGCACCATCACCATAGGCACGATGAAAGGGAGATCAGGAGAGATTGTAGAAATCGTTGAACGAAAGAAAATTGGTGTGTGTTATGTACACAAGACTAGATGGGGGGGGGGGGGGCAGGTCAGCTAGATACCTTATGGGCAAAAAAAATGATGCTACAAATCTGTCTGGATGGGAAATGACAATAGGCTGGGTGGAGTAGAGATTGTGGTGGCAGAAAAATATATAGACAAGGTAATTTCTGTAAATAGAGTGAACAACAAAATCATTAAACTTAGACTAGTACTAAATAGAACAACTATAACAATTATATCTGTATATGCACCTCAATCAGGACTGTCAGATGGAATAAAAGGCAGGTTCTACGAGTCTCTAATGCATATGACTTCCTAAATAAGTGACAGTGACTCCATAATCATTGTAGGTGACTTTTATGGGCATGTTGGGCAATATTGTGATGGCTTCGATGGGATCCATGGGGTTTATGGGCTTGGTGCTAGAAATGAGGAAGGTTTCAGACTCCTGGAATTATGTGATGCCAATGATATATCTATCTATTTATCTATCTGTAACATGAACTTCAAAAAATGAGACAATCAATTGATCGCCTATTGATCAGGTGAGCAAACCAGCCAGATAGATTTTATCCTTACCAGAAGACAAGTGATGGTTGTATATACAAATTCCATCCTTGGTGAAGAATGCAAATCCCATAGTTAGGGCTAGTCGAACTCAACGACAAGGACAACCTAGAGGAGAAGAATATGGAAGTTAAAAGACCCTGCAGCCAGGAACAAATTTATAGGCATGTGGCTTGATGTTTTTGGCAGTAAGGAAGAGCAAATAGAGACATACAATATATAAGAGCAGTGGGAGTTCCTTGAAGATAACCT
The DNA here is from genome assembly GCA_964016885.1 of Eledone cirrhosa. Classification (NCBI taxonomy): domain Eukaryota; kingdom Metazoa; phylum Mollusca; class Cephalopoda; order Octopoda; family Eledonidae; genus Eledone; species Eledone cirrhosa. The sequence continues at coordinate 219,958,880 of OZ024742.1, read as the reverse complement.
ACTAAAAGCAACAAACAAAATTTGTGGTTGAAGCAGATCTCTAGGCAGACGGAGAGTAACTTGGTAGTGAAATAGTAGGGGTGGATGAGACGATTAAGGCCAAAAGACAGGCATGGAAAGAATAAAAATAAGTCAGTGAGATCCCCACTTTGTAGGCTGTGTGGTAGAAAGGTAAGACAATAAACCACATTATTAGTGTCTGTAAGATGCTTGCATAGAAAGAGTAGAAGAGAAGACATGACAACATTGCCAGATTGGTTCATTGGAAACTCTGTCATAAGTATGACATGAGCAGAAGTGAGAAATGGTATGAAAACTAACTGGAAAAGGTGCCTGAAAATGAACAGTATAATATCTTGTGGGACATGACCATCCTGTGCAACCATTTTATCATAGCTAGAAAGCCTGATATTGTTATTGTAGAAAAGAATATCAAGGCATGTATTGTGGATGTTGCTTCACCAAGGGACCCCAGGGTCAATGAGAAGGAAAGTGAGAAAGTTAAGAAATACCAGGAGCTGAAGAGGGAAATCAGGAAACTAGAGAATCAGACATGTAGAAGTGGTACCGATTGTGGTTGGCGCACTAGGAGCAGTTAGTAGAAGGTTGGATACATGGCGTGAGAAGCTAGGAATTACCATCAGGACAGGATTGTTGCAGAAAACAGCCTTGCTGGGAGCAGCAAGAATTCTAAGAAGGGTGTTGGAAAGTTGAAGGAGAAGGAATAACCCAAAGGACCTTTGGACATTGGCTATGGCTCACTCTTTTGGTATAGTATCAGTATAACATCTGCCAGAACAAAAGCATTACAAATAATAATAATAATATTTGTTTCTACTATAGGCACAAGGCCAGCAAATTGAAGAGGGGAAAGTCGATTAAATCGACCCCAGTGTATTACTGGTGCTTTATTTTATCAACCCCGTAAAGATGAAAGGCAAAGTTAACCTTGGCAGGAATTGAACATAAAGGGCTGTAACTCTATGCCATAAAGCATGGTGTCCGAAGCTCTACTGACACTGCCAATCCACTGCCTTTTTGATAATAATAATTTCTAATTTAGACACATGACTAGCAATATGGAGGTGGGGAATGTCTATTAAATCAACCCCAGTACTTGATTGGTGCTTAATTTTATCAACTCCAGAAGGATCAATAAAATAAAATATCAGTTTAAAGTGTTAATTGTTGTTGATTTAATTGACTATTTCCTCCCAACAATTATTTGGTCTTGTGCCTATGTTAGAAAAATTTAATATTATGATTGTTATAATTTTGTAATAGTTATTTACATTAAAATGCTTGTGTGATAGTAAAAAAAACGTTAAAATTGCTATAACTTAGTTTCATGACATATTTTCTCGTAAAATTCAGGTTTTAACTCAAAATACCATACAGTAAAATGAAATATTATTTCATACATTAACTTATTCACCAATTATTTGTCTTGACTGTAATGTACAGAATTTTAGCTTCATTAGGACATTTGAATAATACAGAATTTATTTTTAATATTCATATATCTAATGCGCGAAATTGAATATATTGGTATTAAATGAAGATATTTACACGCTAACAGGTGTTTATTTGAAAGTCATTTATCCTCAACTGAGCTGTTCAATTATAAATATTTTAAATAAGACAGGCTTTATAATTTGATTGATATCATATTATTTCAATGGGAATTAACTGTTTTAGAAGTAGGAAAGCATAAACATTATTTGATATTCTAGTTGTGCATGGGGTGAGAATTCTAGCAATCCCTGCCATGATTATAAAGATAAATTAAACTGTCATGGAGAGATCTTGTTCTCATCAATCAAATATATGTGGAACAATAACTGCCTTTTGCATTTCATAATATTTAGATATTCTTTTCATCTAAAAATGATTCTCTTACTATTAATTGGCTAATAAAGATGCTGTGTTGCAAAATCTGCAGACTAAATATTGCAAGGTATCCCACAGTCTGTTAGACTATAGGATACCTTGCAATATTTAGTTACATCACTTTATGTTCTGAATTTAAACTCTCCTGATTTGGAAATTGCAATACAGTAATATGAACAAACATAAAGTCCTGGGTTTGATTCTTCTGCATGACATCTTGGACAAATATCTTTATCATAACCATGGTCCAACCAAAGCCTTATCAGGGAAATTGGAGAGATGAGAATTGTGTAGATCTACTTCACTGTTGCAATTTCTTTAATAAATAGCAGTAATATGTTCAATTTGACTATTTGTCTATCATAGCATTTCAGTGGGCCTTAGAATATTTGGTAGTGCCCATCTTCTCGCCAAGAATCAAGTCCCTCACTAAGTTTAGCCTGTTAGCAGAAGCAGTTTCCAGGGTATGACTAAAAAGGTTTCCAAAGCCAATAGTGAGAATTAGGTGAGAACCAATTTACCTGTCCATCTCTACCAGACATCAAGGTATTCTCTCTACTTGAACACTGTCTAGACTGGCACCCCAATGACTAGTTGCACCAGTTGCAGGAATATGATTGATTGAATATATTCAATAACTGGACTTATGTTGAAGTAATATATTAAAATCTAAAAGGAACCAAGACAGTGGAAGCTTATTGGTATTAAAAGAAAGCGTATACATTCAATACTTTTGGCATATTAGCAATTATTGGTATTGAAAAAAAAGAATTGGAAGTATTATTATATCTGCATATCATATAAAGTGTATGATGGGCTATAAATAATAAATTCTGTTGCTTTCGTTTTCTTGTCTACTCTGTTTATATGTTGATATATGCATTGAAGTTTCTCTGTGAGAATTCAAAGAAGACTTTTGCTGCTATGTTTATGAAATTACCTCGGGAATGCATATATATATATATTGGAGTTGTGCTTGTTTTGCAAGTAACTTAATCTAATTTTGTGTTGAAACTGAAACAATTTCATCAGGGAAGAGTCACTTTAACGATTGAAGAACTCAGAAAAAAATCATTAAGTTTACTTTTCATTTATTTCTTTACTCTTGACATCCTGTACCACATGAAATCATAATATGATTTTATGTAGTACAGGATGTTAAGAGACATTCAAAACATTCTTGGAAAGTACAAAACAGCACTATTATGGCATCACTTTAAAAAATCAAAGTTTTTACTCTAATGCTGCTATTTTTCACAATACTCTGTCCATGAGTAAATATATCATAAACATTTGAATTACCAAACCTATTTTAAATATATTTTTTACTAAATCTTTACAGGATGTTAAGAGTTAATAGACTCTATTATGAAGTGTCAGCAAATTTGGGTACACTTCTTCAGCCTGATCACAACACAATTCAACTACATCTAAACTGTACTCTTAAGAAATAAACAAAAAGTGAATATAAGTTTTTGTCAGTTTGTAAAAAAGTCTTCCTCAATGTAATGTTCAAGTTTCAACACAATCTCAGATTGCCAAAATATACATGCATCCCTTGGGCATTGCATATGTGTGTGTGTGTTTATATGTATCTGTTTGTGTGTGTATCTGTTTGTAAATGTGTAAAAATATGTGTATGAAAGTTGCAGGGTACCACCAAGGTACATGGCTTAGTGGTTAGAGAGTTCAATTCCTGAACTGGATGTTGTGTTATGTCCTTGAGCACAACACTTTATTTCCCATTGCTCATTCTGCTTGGAGTTGTGACTAGTAGCACTGGAAATACCAATGGAAACATTGTTTCCTAGGTCTGATTTCGCAAGTTCCATCCCACTTGGTAAGTGAATGAGGTCTGGGACCTTGTAGATTGAACTCTACTATTACCAAGCTCAGATCTAAGCAGATCATTGAGCTACAGCTACAATATGCAGATAACTGTGCTCTGGTAGCTGATATTCAGCAGCCATTAGAGCTTGTGGAAGACTGGGCTTGACAGTTAATATTCTAAGTAATTCATTTGCTGATTATTTAAACAGTTGGTAATTTAATTTATGGATACAAATGTAAATTTATAATCTAAATAGAAATACTGTAGGTTTCACTAATTTTTTAAAGAAATTCTCACGTGAGCAGAAAAGCTTACCTCCTCCAAAAGTATAGCATTCTTATCTTTTATTCCAAACAAATATATCAGGCTTGTTTTTGTTTAGTTGTTTTTAATCATCATCATCACCACCATTTAACATCCATTTTTCCACCCTAGCATGAGTTAGATGAGTTATCCTGTTGTAAGACAAGTTCAATCAGATGACCATATCTTATTCATACAGAACTGTTTCTGGCTTGGTTTCTACAGCTGAGTGTCCTTCATAACACCAACCATATTTATAGCGTGGACTGGGTACTTTTTATTGTCACACCAAAACAAACAACTGACTGGTTAGAGTGGGTGCTTTTTGTTGTGTCACCAACACGACCACTTTACAGGGTGGACTGAGTGCTTTTTGTCATGGCATCAACATGACCACAAAAGTTTTTATGTAAGTGTTCCACAGATATCTCTTTTATTGGAACACATGTATGTATCAACAATGGAATTATTACCATGCCACTTAGGAGGGTAGTATCTTTTTAGCATCTTGGGAATAAACTGTTAATTACACATGTAACATTCCCTACTGATGTGTTACATATTTAAGATTTTATGTCATATATTGGGGTAAGGTTATAGGTTTCACTATCTTTTTTGTCCAGTAGCTATTTTGTAGTTATCTCCTGTAGTTATTGCACACGCATGACCTTTGATATGTGATGTGATATAACAGTCATGAGTCCAAGTGAGGCTATACTTCCTGTCAATATTGACATCAATCTCGGGATATTGATTGTCTAATATGTTATCTTATGCTTTCCTATAGTCTCTAGTAATATCATCAATAACTTTTAACATGACTGTGACTGATTTTCTCCTTACTCTCACAAAAAAATGGTCTGCTTAATGATAGCTTAGTGAAAGTGAAAAATTCTCCTCAGACTTGTTTTAAATTGTTTTTAAGTTGTATAGATTCTAGTTATCTTCATGTTGGATTGATTTTATATGGATATAATAAATGAGTTATTGTTTTTGTTGTTGTGTAACCCCAGGTCAGCTCTGATCAAGCAGTTGTATGGGGTTTAGTTAGTGTAATGATGAAGATGAACTCACATATCTATCTTCCTAGTTATACTAATTTATGAAAACAAATGTAAATTTATAATCTAAATAGAAATAATGTAGGTTTCACTAATTTTTTTAAAGAAATTCTCACATCAGCAGAAAAGCTAGTTGATGACTATGTTTCACAATATGCAGTTATTAATCATATGGATAAGGGTGAGGGACTGTGTGACAGTCTCTATTTATTCCAATTAATTTCCAAACCAATCATGTTTTTGCAGATGTTTAATAAAATAATTTTAAGCTTTATTATTTTATTAGAGTTCAAATCCCGCCGAGGTTGACTTTGCCTTTCATCCTTACGGGGTCGATAAAATAAAGTACCAGTAATGCACTGGGTAATTGCTGGCCTTGTGCCTAAAGTAGAAACAATTATTTTATTATCTGTTATTGTTGTTGGGTCTCATGTCAGCTATGATCAAGCAGATCTATGACCAAAGGTGTTCTAGCCAGACTATAGTATCCTTGTTCAGACATATTTCAGGAATTAGACCTTCTTCTTCACCCACTTATTCCTGAGAGGGTTGTGGGAGCAGAGTCCTCAAGCACTCCTTCCAGTGAGTCCTGTCTGAAGCAACTGTCTCCAATTGATCTAGCTCAATCCTCAAGTGAGACCAGCCAAACGCATGGATGTTAACCAACAATTTTGCTCAGGGTTTACCCCTGGGTCTCCTGCCAGTTGGTTTTGTCCATAATATCAGAGCTGTGATCTTTCAAATCACAGAAATAGCGGCTCTACCTGGAGCGATTTTCTGATCTTCAATCTACGCACTCTATTGAGTAATGTTATTCTAAAGACACCTCGAAGGAATCCCATTTTGGCCACTTTGAAAATTATTAGACAGATTTTGTAGGCAAAACCAACCAGCAGGAAACTCAGAAGTAGACAGACGGTCTCCTAAGATCAAAATGTAGTGTTGATATAAATACTGAAAAAAAAATTTTGCAGCCTTAAAGATGAGAATAATTAATTATAATCCTTATAAAAAATGTTTTATCTTGCCAGCATCAAGTTCAATTAGGCTGGCTTGGAAGGAATAAATGTCACACAAATAAATTCAAAATAATTTTTTGGTAATGTAATACTTGTAGTCTTCTTCATCACCATCATCATCATTTTAAATTCATTTATTCATACTGGCAGTTGATAGATGGTACTTTTTGAGGCAGTGCTTTACAATTTTATGCCGTTCTCAATGCCAGCACCTAATCACCTCATATTAAGCAGGTACTTGATATTCTAATGACTATGAATTATATAGTTGTAGTAATAATAATAAAGATACTGTAATAGCAAACTTAATTGAGTAATCTATATGTAATTATTTTTGAAAAATGGAAAATCTTCAATGAGTTGCTGATAAAATATGAGAAATATTCTGAGTGTAATTATTGAGAAATGAATAAATATATATTATGTGCCAATCCCGAATTTCAATCAGGGAATTTATTAAAATAGATCAACTGTCTAACTTTCAAAAAACACAAAGATAGAATATTAGATAATTATTTTATTAGCATTAAAGTCTGTTCTAAACCAGAGACTCAGCAGGCTAATCCTTATCCCTTGTTTCCTTGGCATTAAGCAACTGAGAGTACAAGACTCTCCCTGTATAGGATGCCAGTCAATCGCAGGATTAACTCCCCAGCTCATGCTGGTGCTCATCTCTGCTGAGTGTACTGTAGCATCATGAAATAAAGTGGTTTGCTCAAGAATACAACACACAACTCAGTCCAAGAATTAAACCGACAACACTACAATCATACGTCAAGCCTCCTAACCATTATTCCATGCACCTTCACAATTGAAAATATGTACAAGTTTTTTTTTATGTCTTGATATTTACCTTGAAATTTACCTAATTTCACAAAAGTTTTTCTCGGATGCAATGAAACAAATTTGTCTGTTACTTTGTCTAAATTAATACTTCTGTCTTAATAACTGTGTGGAGGTGTGTGGCCTTGTGGTAAGGTTGTTGGACTTACAATCATAAGGTTGTGGGTTCAATCCTTAGATTGGGTTATGTATTGTGTTCTTGAGCAAAATACTTCATGTCATGTTACTCCAGTATTCTCAGCTGAAAATAAGTACCAGTTGTAGCTGGGGGTTTAACCCTGTGATGGACTGGTGTCCTGTTCAGTGGGTAGTCTTATACTATCAGTTGCTTAACACTATTGAAACTGGGATAAGCATGGGTTCAAGACAGACTTTAGATGGTTAATAACTGTGAAACAATGTGAAGGAAGAGAATCTTTCTAGATCTATAGATACTTTTACCTATGTATTAAATCATTTCAATGAGCTGAAGGAGTATTTACATTCATATGATGAGACTGAAAAGCTTTTCCTCTTGAAATGATAGCAGGGAAAATAGACATTAAATGTTGATGATGTGATTAGCTATATATGTTTGTTATGGGAGTAATTTCATTTTATTTTGAATGAAGTGGTATATATAATTATATTATGTATTGAGATTCACGTATAACCTGAATTTTATATAGACATAAGTATGATGGGAGTAATTCATATATTGTGTATATATCTTTCCTATACAGTAAAGTAGCAGGCATTTTTTTTTCTACCAGAAAAATATGAACTGTTTCAACGTGAATTCTATCTGATTATAGTCTGTGTCTGACAGTGTTGTGTTCAGATTACATCAGTCTATTGTGGTTAGTTAAAACTTTGAAGAAGCATATTAAATAATTGAAATATGTTTATGTGAAGTTTCTTTGTGAATCTCATTGTCTGAATTATTCATGAATTCATCAATGCTTCACTGGTGGCTTGATGTTATGGAAATCTTAATCTTTCTGCTTTCATCCATGATCTTCATTTCGTTTGCACAGCAACATCTGCATTCATTGCATTTTTCACAACTTTTCCAGGGTACAAAACACTGTCTACATCTTCCTCTGCCGAAACGTCCTCCACTCAGTTGATAATTTCTCATGATTTTACCCTATGGTTTATGCGCTTCACAACCTTTTTTTTTGCAATTCATATTATTTTTTATACTTCCTGCATCATATGCATTGTCAGGTCACAAATTATCCTGTTAAAAATTATGGATTTCCCACAAACGTGTGTGTTTATGTATATGTATGTATATAATATATATGTATATGAATTTAGGACTCTTGCTGGCCTAAAAAGTCACATCCATGCTAGACACACGCAGAAACATGTTTGAAAATTTCAAGTGGTGGATATACTCCACTTGAGTGCAAGACAGATACCATCGTATGTATATATGTGTGTACAGAATGAAGCACTGTCTGTCTGTCTGTCCATCAGGCTCACTTTACATAGAAAGAGGGAGCACCAAGTGAGAGGTGTGTACGTAGATAGAGAGGGAACACCATGTGTTTTTGAGGTGACAGAAAGAGGTAGATAGACAGAAAGTTGGCGTCGTACTCATCTATATAGAGGGGCAGTGTCAAGCGAAAGAAATGTACATAGATAAAGAGAAAAGGAATGCCATTTGTTTAGAGAGAGAGAGACTGTGTATGTGATAGAAAGAGGGAGAAGGCAACATCATCCTCATCTATATAGACAGAGGAGGACCAGCAAGAGTTTGTAGACAGACTTGCAAGAAAATTGTTCAGTGAAGGAGACAAACTGAATTAAAATATTAATTTAACAAGTTGATGTTATTCTAAAATCTATATTGAAACAGTTAATCTGTCGGCTTTAAAGCAGAGCTCCTCTTTGTGAAAAGTTGTATCATAAGCAACTGTCAGATTTGAGTAGTACACATTCTTTTGGGAAATATTTTTTCTAGGTTCAGTTTTGGAAAACGCCTATGGGCTCTATCATCTATGTTCAGAATATTTAGAAGTTTTTCATTGCCATCTCTTTGAAGCACTAAACCAAATACTGAGAGATGTTATGGATAATAATTTAATATTTAGAGGCAAACTAATAATTCTGAGGGGAGATTTTCATCAAACCCTTCCAGTGATGTGAAAGGCATAGACAATCTAGTTCAAATGCTTGCTTTAAAATGTCCCAGATTTTGAACCACTGCCAAATTTTTTGTCTCTATAAACATGAGAGTGCAAAATTGCCTTGAAAACAATGACTTCACCTCATACACTCTCCTGGAGCATCATGCTATGTGGTTCCTGCATCTAGGAGAGGGAAGGATTTCTCCCATTGCTAACGCCTTACAGCCCATTTGCTCATATCCACGTGCTTCAGAAAAGATGGGTTTACACTGATTTTTTGAGCAGGAAAATCGTTGAGAACTTATTTCACATAGGCCAACTAGTAATAATAACAACGAGCAGGAAAGAAGTATCAATATAGCATCGTTATGTTTATTGACATGGGACGCACATTTCATGATCAATCAACTCAAGGTACAATCGGTATTGATTGTGCCTGACTTTGGAATCAATAGCTCATCAGACTTGTGGATTCTGTAATGATTTACATAGCAATAAATTATATCTAAACTATATATATATGTATAAGTAGAAAAAAAATGATAGACTTTCGTTTACATGTATTGATGCTTTTACTGAGTTACCATACAGAGAGTGCTCAATAAAAACATAAACACATCTGAACGAAACTTCATTGTTTTTTTGTTTTATATACTCTACATCTGCATTGTGTGCTATTATTGGTACTACCAACAGTAATTCACTGAATCACCAATACTGTATCATCATCATCTCCGTTTAACGTCCATTTTTCCATGCAGGCATGGGTTAGACGAGTTATCCTGTTGTGAGAAATGCCAGGTCAGATGACCATGTCTTGCTCGTACAGAACCAATTTTTGGTTGATTTCTACAGCTGGATGCCCTTCCTACAGGTAACCTCATTTACAGTGAGTGCTGGGTGCTGTTTGTCATGATGCCGACTGTATATATGTAATATATCAGCATAGAGCCAGTTTAAAACTAGTTAGACCATTACTTAACAGAATACTCGATACTTGGAGTAGGGTTATATTATAAAGAATTGATTGTATTTTATAGATACAGATACAAACAGTTTATATATATTTTTTTATATATTTAGAGAGTGGTTGTGTATGTAGGGATGTAGCTTAGTAAGTGTGTATATGTATGTGTGTGTGTCTATGTGTGCACCTGTGTGTATCTGATTATTCTACTTAAAATAAAAGGAGGTAGAATTATATTTATTGAAGATATATATATGGGGGTATGTGTGTAGTTATGTCTGCCAGCAGGCATGTTTTTTGTGATTTTCAGATGATCAAGCCATGGAATTGGTGCCACGACCAGCTGCAGGTCACACTGATCAAAAAGTAGCCCATTCAGTCATTTCTTTGTTATCTCCAAAGATCACAGATCATCTAATCGATATAACAATTTTTGTTGCTGTAATTTTGAGTGTTAGTTTGAGTTCTTTTTGTATTTGTTACTGGTAGCTACGCTAACACTTAAATTACCGACAGAAGTATACATTTAATTTTTTTTTTAAAACTCACATTTTAATTAGATTAGTTCTAGTACTACGAAGTTGAATACATGTGTGTGGAGAAGTTGTGAGTGTAGATGTGTGTGTATATGACACTTATTATATTTTTATGTCTGTTAGAGTGTGTTATTGGCTATTGTGCTAAGTACTTAAAATACTTTAAACTACAGGCGGATTAATACGTTTTTATTTAATATTTTAAGTTTCAATGAGTTCTAGTACTATGAAGTCAAAAGGTGTATGTGTGTAGGTGGTGTGGGTATGTACCATATATGTCAGCGTACAAGGTGTTCTTTTAACCTTAAAAAATCCCCCCAAAATAGGGGGTCGTCTTATACTCCAAGTATAAAATGTAAATCTTAAATCCTGTGGTTTATGGTAAGTTGTTAGTATGGGAGATTTTTTATGGTAGGTTAACTCCTGCCTTGGTAACTATTAACCCAAATATTTTCTACTGAAACAACTTAATTCACATTATTATAATAAGGTAATCCCGCCGGGGTTAACTTTGCCTTTCATCCTTACGGGGTCGATAAAATAAAGTACCAGTAATGCACTGGGTAATTGCTGGCCTTGTGCCAAAAGTAGAAACAATTATTATAATAAGGTAATAAAAATGTAGTGAATAAAAGTACACTTACCTTATATAATATGTGGTATGATTGTATGACAATAATAAAATGTATATTCGTCAAGAGAGCAATCGAAAACCATTGGTATTTTATTTTAAGGGACATCACCAGTGTTTAGGCTTACAGCAGCTAATCATGTTATCATTACTGGGTAAGGGTAAGTGTACACGATAGATTATGGTAGGGGAACAGTAAGTGTAGATTGTGGTAGTTAATTGACAATATCTCCCCACTGTTTTTTCATTAGAATTTTAGTGAAAAGAAAGTATATGCTTACTGAATTTAATTAATAAATTTAATACAATACATTTTAAAATACGATTGGCAGGGTTTGTCTTGTCTGGCGAATATACCTGAAAACCTACATGTTTACTTGAAAATTTTGGGATTGTCTTGTATTCCCAGTCGCCTTGTTCCACAGCATATACAGTATGTGTGTATATAAGGTACTTATTGAGTTTGTTTGTTTGTACCTGCCTACAGATGTATTTGTGTGAGTGGTTGTTTGTGGGTGGTGGTGATGATATTTTATGTATTTGCAGTGAAATATGTGGTGTGGGTAATTCCTATTTGTTGGTTATGCAATGTGGGCCTATGTTTGTTTTGGGTACCTATGTGTGTTTGAGGTGAGGGGTTTACGGGAGCTGCCCATGTGCAATTAGATATTGATAGTTCTGTAATGGAGTGCCAGGATGAGTATTTCACACACACACACACACACACACACACACACACACACACACACACACACACACACACACACACACACACACACACACACATAAATTGTTGGCCTTATAATAAACTTCTCCATTTTCCCCTAACATCTGCATCTCCACCTCATTTCCTCCCAGCATCTTTAGGCATGTCTTTCTTGGTCGTCCTCTTCCATTACTTTCTTCCACTTTCATTTCCACTCTTTTCACCCAGTCACATGTTATATATAGGTGTGTGTGTGTGGTAATGCTACACACACACACATACATGCATATATCATCATCATCATCATTTTACGTCCGCTCTTCCCTGCTCGCAAGGATGGGACGGGTCTTATTCAACATAGCATCTTTCCACTCGTCACGGTCCTTTATCATCTCCACCGTGAGCTTCAGCGATCTGAGGTCTGTTCTCACCACCTCCGCCCATGTTTTTCATGGTCTACCGCTACCACGTCTTCCTTCAACTGGCATTTCCTGGCACTTCTTCACCCATCGATCATCCTCCATGCGCATCACATGTCCATACCACCTCAGTCTCCTTTCCCGTTCACTACATTCTATCCCTCTCAGACACAGTTTCTCTTTCAACACATACATGCTGGGTCGTTCACGCACATCCAACGGAGCATGCTTGCCTCATTTCTCTCCAGCCGTCGCATATCCTCTGCAGTTGCTGACCATGTCTCACTACCATGCAGCATCGCGCTCCTCACACAGGCATCATACAACCGGCCTTTTGTATGCAGGGAGAAACTCTTCTTCGTCAACAGAGGAAGCAGCTCCCTAAACTTCTTCCAACCCGTCCTTATTCTAGATACTATGGCCTTGGAACACCCTCCTCCCTTGCTAATCTGATCTCCTAGGTCCAGGAAGCTATACACCACTTCTATAGCACCCTCCTGCATTTTAAAAATGTGTCTATCAATGTGACTTCTACTGTCTATTTTCCCTGTACATCTACTGCATACATATTTCTCCCTACCTGTTAGTTTGCCTGCTATCCCGCTACATCTCTTGTGTACCCAGGATCTGCATTGTGTGCATTTTATAGAATTTATGCCAGTTCCTTTTCTGCATATCGAACATGGCCATTTCCCTGATGGAATCAGATTTTTGTCCTCTTTTCTACTCATCAACACTTTTGTCTTAGCTAGGTTCACTCTCAGTCCTCTTGATTCCAACTGCTGTTTCCATAGCCAGAATTTATTCTCTAGCTCCTCTACTGGTTCTGCTATAAGAACCAGATCGTCAGCATAGAGAAGTTCCCATGGACAACCAGTCTTAAACTCCTCTGTTATGGCTTGGAGGACTATAATGAACAAGAGCGGGCTGAGGACCGAACCTTGATGTACTCCTACTTGTATCTGGAATTCCTCACTAAACTCCATTCCTACCCTCACTTTACTGACAGTACCTTTGTACAAAGTTTGCACTGTCCTCACAAGCCATTCCTCAACACCTAGTTTCCTTAGGGACCACCAGATGACAGATCGGGGTACCCTATCAAAGGCCTTCTCTAGGTCAACAAAGGTTAAGTAGAGTGGCTTATTTTTCTCTAAGAACCTCTCTTGCAATTGTCTCACCAAGAAGAGGGCTTCTCTTGTACTCTTTCCAGGCACAAAACCAAACTGCATCTCATCTAGTTTGACCCTTTCTCTAATTAATTGTGCTAATATCCTTTCTGCCACTTTCATAACCTGATCCATCAGTTTTATACCCCTATAATTGTTCCTCTCCAGAGCAGCCCCTTTACCTTTGTAGCAATTTATGAGAATACTGCTGCACAAGTCTTTGGGTATGACACCACCATATATAGCCTGATTGATGATGCGTGCAACAAGTTTAGTGCCTACGTCCCCTGATGCCTTCAGCATCTCAGCAACTATTCCCAATGGTCCAGCAGCCTTACCATTTTTCATTTCCTTAATCGCCTCTTGGACCCTATATTCGTCAATCTCAATAGCTGGTCCCTCTGTCGGATCTACTAAGGGTAATTTCTCTCTCTCGCATTCGTTCTCCACATTCATCAGTCTCTCATAATGACATTTCCAGGCCTCCTTTTTCTGATCATTTGTGACACTAAGTACACCGGCATCATCCCGGACACATTTATCTCCAACAACATTCTGATTTGCATTGACACACTGCCTTGCAATGTGGAACACCGCACACCTCTGACCTTCCTGTCGCAGAACATTGGCAAACCTCCCACTCTCAGCCTCCCTACGTGCTAAGTACACCTGACGTCTAGCTTCTCTCTTAGCGGCTGCATATTCTTCCCTACTCCCACCCTTTTTCCAAGCCATACATGCTAGTCTTTTGTCTCTAATGGCCTTATCTACTGTGCTGTTCCACCACCAGGTCACTCTCTGTCTGGTTGGAGCTCTGCTCCAGCCACAAGTTTCATCAGTAGCCTGCAGCAAGTTGTCACGTAAGAAATTCCAGTTATTATCTATGTCATACGTCTCTAAATCGTCTTCTTTTTCGTCATAAACATCTTGAAGGGCTTTCCTAAATTTGTATTTTAGTGAAAGGTCTTTTAGCTTCCACACCTTTCTTCTCCACACCTTCCTGTATGTCTCATTCCATCTCTTGCTTACTGAGATATCACTAACGACTAACCTATGCTGTGGGGTACATTCTTCCCCAGGGTATGCCTTGGTATTAGACACTATCTGCCTGTCCTGCTGCCTAACTAGTAAGAAGTCAATCTGGCTTATGTGTTCGCCAGATTTGTAGGTTATTAGGTGATTGGCAGGTTTCTGGAAGTTTGTGTTGCAAATAGTCAGTGTACTTGCATCACAAAATTCAAGAGGTCTCACTACTTCTTCATTTCTTGAGCCATAACCGTGCCCACCATGTACCCCAGTGTAACCATCCTGGAGCTGTCCAACATGACCATTGAAGTCCCCTGCTAGCATAACGATGTCTCTGTCCTCTGTCATTGCAGTTGCTCGTAAAAGCAGTCTTTCTCATTTTTGCCTAGGCCTGCTTGGGGAGCATAGGCAGAGATGATTGTCAGTAGTCTCCTGCCTACAACTAATCTAAGCTTAATTATTCGATTACTAACTCGAACTACCTCTATTGTCTTATTGATCCATCTCTCAGCCAGGAAAATGCCTACTCCCCCTAACCCATTATCCTTACCTACCCAGAAAAGCTTATAGCTAAGATGTTTGCCAATGACTAGTCTCGCAGAGGCACCTCTCCATCTCACCTCTTGCACGCAGCACACATCCACATGCCTTCTCTCCAGCATCTCTGCTATTTCAGCAGATCTACCTCTGAGAGTGCCAACATTAAGTGTTGCAGCTCTGAGATGCGACGTCTTCATATTTTGTTGTTGTTCCTATTTGTTGCTGTGCTGATAAGCGTTTTGGCATTGATACACTGGTTGGATGCCCTTCCTAACACCAACGCCACTTTACAGCATGGACTGGGTGCTTTTATTTGTGCCACCAGCACTACAGAGGATGTCTTACTAGACTCAAGGGCCCTCTCTACCCCTCCATTTTACAGCATGGTCATAAAAAAAAAATTTTTTAAATACAACTAGATTGACATATATATGTATAAAATAAATACATGGAACAATCACAGGGAATAATTTGTAAAGAATGTAAGCACACATAGCTAGGTAGGTAACTAATTAAAGTTTAACTAGAACTTCAAATATAGATACCTTTTAAAATGATTAATCTCTTTTGTATATATTTCTTTAAGTAAGAAATATATTTCACCAATTAATCAGTAAATCACAACAGTTAAATTCTTGGATGTTCAAAGGAGAAGAAAAAAAAAACTATCTGCGTTTACAAAGCAAATGCAAATATGTAAATGACTCAAACCACGTGTTGCATTTTTAAAAAAATACACACATCGCACAGCGTCATCCCAGTGGCGTGAATAGGATTATCGACAGCTAGAAATAGCAGCCCAGTCCATTCAACTGAATTAGCTCAAAAATCAAGGGGCTGTATATATATCCAAAATTTATTTTTTTCTTCTGCTTTGGTGACCATCCAGGAATTGACTGCTGTGATTTACTGATCAATTGGTGAAATATATTTCTTACTTAAAGAAATATATACAAAGGAGATTAATCATTTTAAAAGGTATCTATATTTGAAGTTCTAGTTAAACTTTAATTAGTTACCTACCTAGCTATGTGTGCTTACATTCTTTACAAATTATTCCCTGTGATTGTTCCATGTATTTATTTTATATATATATATATGTCAATCTATTTCTAGTTGATATGTAATGCTCGGATCTATTCATTGGAATCTTTGAGCTTATTCTACCGTGGATATGGCGCATGTCTCTCAGACATGACAACCCTTAAGTTAATTTTGGATATATATATATATATATATATATATATATATGTGTGTGTGTGTGTACACATACAGATAGATATATATATATATATAGAGAGAGAGAGAGAGAGAACACTGTTGGAAGATACAATGCTGAATTACGAAGTCAATGGAAGCAACAAAAAGAGAAATTAGTTATACTGTCACCATTCATGTGACAGACTGACTGGCAACACTTAATGTAATATTGATTTTTAGGGATCACCTTTGCCTTTCATCTTTTCAAGGGGTGGGGGTGGAGACAGGTGAAAAAATAAAATGCCTGTCAATTACTGGGGTCACTGTTGCCACTACAAATTTCTGACCTTATGTATATGAAATAAATTATTGTTGTTTAGCTATTATCATGTGAAAGAATTCAGACATTTTCACAAATATTTTTAGCTCTGAGATCAAAGTAAACAAAGACTGGAAAAAAATGGACAAACAAAACTACTTTTCATGATATATCTATCTAGATTTTTTCTCACCATTTTGTTCCAGAAACTTATTTATGACAATCATTGTATATACACACACACACGTTTGGATACACCATGTGCACGAACACACACACACACATACTCAGCATACACACAGTACACCTATTCACATATACTCCCCTACATATATACTCACACATAAATGTACACACACACACATATACAGGAATATAGACATATAATCACTCATATATTCACACAAATGATCACACATATAACCACACAAATACATATCCTCTCACACACATGCATCCTCCTCCCTCCTTCTCTATTGGAATGGTTCTTTACAGTACAATAAATAGTGTTATTTACTGTTTACTACTTGCAGATTCATGGGAAAACATGACTCTCAGTATGATTAGTTAAAATCTCTTTAAATATCATACTGAACTATTAAATAAATATATTTCAAGGTAACTAAACAACTCTAACTTAGTCATTTCATATACCTATTGTGATATTGTGATATCTTTAAAACAGGTTTTAAGTCCTAAATATTAGCAAGGCATGTTTATATATATACATATATAATGTAAAAGTTGGTGTTCATCAAACGAATATAGTGAAGAGATTAGCGTAAAAGTTGGTGTTCATCAGGGCTCCGTCCTTAGTCCCCTACTATTTATTATTGCCCTTCAGGCTATAACAGAGGAGTTCAAGACCGGCTGCCCATGGGAACTCCTATATGCAGATGATCTAACGCTCATAGCTGAATCAATGGCTGAACTAGAGAAGAAATTCCAAACATGGAAGCATGGCCTAGAATCAAAAGGCCTTAAAGTTAACTTGTCTAAGACTAAAGTTCTAGTTTGTAGGAAGGAAAATAGGGCACTGGTCCCATCTGGGAAATGACCATGCTCAGTGTGTAGGAAAGGAGTAGGCAGAAACTCCATTTTATGTTCCAAATGCAAAGTATGTAAAAGATGTAGTGGGATCACAGGTAAGCTAACTAAGAATATAGATTTTATATGTGGCTGATGCTCTGGTGCAATAAGTAGCAGCAAGTGCCCACGGAATACTAGCTCATTCCATTGCACAGATGGTTCTATAGAAATAGTGGACACCTTCCGGTACCTGGGTGCAAAATCAGCAGTGGGGAGGGTGCTCTGAAAGTACAGTAGCTAGAGTCAGAATGGGATGGAAAAAGTTCAGAGAGCTTATACCACTATTGGCTGCTAAAGGGTTCTCTCTAAAAATGAAAGGCAGGCTGTATGATGCCTGCATACGAACAGCAATGTTACATGGCAGTGAGACCTGGGCATTGTGTGCAGAGGATATATGCAGACTGGAGAGGAACGAAGCGTGCATGCTCCGCTGGATGTGTAATAGTAACATACGTGAACAGCAAAGCATAAACGAACTAAGGGAGAAAGTAGGAATAAGAGGGATCAGATGATGTTTACTCATGAGAAGACTACGTTGGTATGGTCACGTGATGCGCATGAAAGACGACAGCTGTATAAAAAAGTGCAGGGCGATAAAAATAGACAGTAGCCACGGAGTAGGCAGACCCAGAAAAACCTGGGACGACTTGATAAATTCTAACCTCACACACTTACACCTCTCCAAGACAATAGATCTTTGGCGCTACACAGTTATACAGAAAACCCGCCTTGCCTAAGTACAAAGCGAAACCTACAGTTAGTAGGCACCTCTAACAAAATACACCTCCGTCCCACTACCCACCCCATCCACACCACACCCTTAAATGTGAAGTTATGTTGGTACCACAACATCCAGTCCGAAACAAATGAGGTCGTGTAGGTGTCATGACAAAAAAACACACAGTCCACGCTGTAATGTGGCCGTGTAGGTAACACAGTAAAAACCTCCCAGTCCACACTGTAAACGTGGTTGGTGTTAGGAAGGGCATCCAGCCGTAGAAAACCCACCAGACGTGTAGGTATCATGACACAAAAACGCACAGTCCAGGCTGTAATGTTGCCGTGTAGGTAACACAGTAAAAACCTCCCAGTCCACACTGTAAATGTGGTTGGTGTTAGGAAGGGCATCCAGCCGTAGAAAACCCACCAGACGTGTAGGTGTCATGACACAAAAACGCACAGTCCAGGCTGTAATGTGGCCGTGTAGGTAACACGGTAAAAACCTCCCAGTCCACACTGTAAACGTGGTTGGTGTTAGGAAGGGCATCCAGCCGTAGAAAACCCGCCAGACGTGTAGGTGTCATGACACAAAAACGCACAGTCCACGTTGTAATGTGGCCGTGTAGGTAACACGGTAAAAACCTCCCAGTCCACACTGTAAACGTGGTTGGTGTTAGGAAGGGCATCCAGCCGTAGAAAACCCGCCAGACGTGTAGGTGTCATGACACAAAAACGCACAGTCCACGTTGTAATGTGGCCGTGTAGGTAACACGGTAAAAACCTCCAGTCCACACTGTAAACGTGGTTTGTGTTAGGAAGTGCATCCAGCCGTAGAAAACCCACCAGACAGTCCTATACGAGCAGGACAACCAATCTTGCCTCAAGTGGGAAAACTCCCGTCCAAACCCATGCAAGCGTGGAAGATGGACGTTAAACGATGATGATGATGATGATGATGATGAATGTAATAGGGATACATGGACCATGTTTATGTCAATAACAAACCAGTTTACCCTTTCATTACCATATTTCTAACGAAAAACAGAACCTGTAATTTTCAAATGTTTGAAAATAATGAAGAATTTGAAGGGATTCAATAATATAACTAGATGCCATGTCAGTAATTTACTTGTTGGCTCTTGTCAACTACTTTTAATTGCTATACACATGTGAAATGATATGGATTCAACTTTAGACCTTTCAATATCCATTGGCATGGCCTGTTTATGTGAGAGTGCTGTGCCAATTTACATGTTGACTTCTTTTGACTTTGAGTAATCTCTTTGTGAATGTCCTGAATGACTTCAGGCATTTGAACTGTAGGGTCTCTTTGTTTTGGGACATTGTGCACTGAACCCATAGCATGCCACTTCTTAACCAACATTTGTATTGTTCTCTTTGCCGGTAAGCCTTTACCTGGAAATTTGACTTCATAAATTTCATGCGTTTGCTTAACAGAAACCATTCTCACATAATCTTCCACAATCTCCACTAATTCTGCTATTGTGTATGTCAGCTTGCAGAAAAGACGAGTGATATTCACTCAATGCAATCTTACAGTCAACTAATGTGGTGAGGATAACACAGCAAACAATCGACTAGTGTGCCATCTTTGTTCAACAGTTATAAACGGTTGAAATAACACACAGACACTTGCAAACGAAAAGCTGGGTGCTTTTTGTGCGTGTAAAAGTTATTTCTGTATTTTCAATATGCTATAGAATCCGGGCTACTTTTCATATGCCACTCTGTATATATATATGTATAGTTCAAGATTAAAAACAACAAATACAGAGATACAATTACACAAAGTCTTATTAGTTCTATGCTAGTTAGAAAAGGAAAATGAATGTTTCAACGTATCAGATGTTAGTCCTTCATCAAGAGGATTATAGTTAGGAGAAAGTAGCCAGTAGTCCACTGGCAACATTTTCATTTCAGGCTACTTTCTAATACAATCCACTACTATTTATAAAATTGATCTTGTAATCCAGCTTCAGTGGTTTCTAACAGTTGTTTAACCTTTTGATACCAAACTGCCTGAAGCTGTTGCTGATTTTATGATACAATGCTATTTATCTATAAATGTTTTTCTTTATCTAAAGCTTTTCCATCATAATTTTATGTAAGAACCTTTGTTAAGGGAGGTTCCAAACATCAGCTTAATAATGAGAAAGCTCCATGTTAGTCATAATCAAGCAGACTTTTCTGTGTAGTCTGTTACTTGTGTATTGAAGAAAAGTTAACTTGAGCTGCTGACAACAACAAAAATATTCCTTCCTAGTTTTTATTTGCTTTATGTTAGCCCTAATCTAGTAGATTTTACATCAATCATTCCAGCTGTGACTAAGATATTATCTAATATAGTGTTTTTCAATATGGTTAGGTTAAGATTTCTGGCAGGTAGAGTGGACTGTATTAAGGCTCCCGTGTTGTCTGGCTTTCTTTCTTTTCTAATTTGCATTCGTAATGTCTATTTTCTCTTAAACATGCCAATGTCATGGTACAATTTGTTGTGCCATTGCTTTTACAATAAAATGACCTTTCTATTGCTAAACCCCCTCTAATAAAAAGTATGGAGTAGAGCCTGTTTCTTTTTTTTTCTTTTGTTCTGCCTCATAAACCACAGAGATCAGAATTGGTGGCTTAGATCAGAGGCACAAAAATAATCACTAATTGAATTTGAACCATGCATTTTAACCTCATAACCATTGTGATTATAACCACTTCCTTACTGGCATAGGATGGACCAATGCCAGTCTGGAAAGCAGACATAAGAGTGATCATGATAATGTGCATTTATAAACTTATAAAAACACATACAAGGAAAACTATCAAATAAAATTATAACTAGTAAAAATATAGTTTTTAATTTTTGTTGTCAGCAACAATGTCAATCAATTATGTATTACACTTTAGAAATATACAATCAGTACAACCTGAATTAAATTAAATATCTCCTCTATTCATGTTACCAATGTAACATAGGTTTTACTAGTGATATGTTTCATTCAGAATATTAATTTAAACAGTTTGACAAGTCATTCCTGGTAAAAACAATTTATAGAAGTGAATTTCTTTGAGGGAAAAATAATTAAATTGCCTCAAGGCTAACAAATTCTATCTAATTATCACATTTTATCAATATTTCCTATAAATTCAAATATATAAATATATGAAAATAGAACAAAATCTCCACATCTCTTACTGGTTATAACCACATAAACTTCAACAAGTTATTCCTGAACCCCCCAGTCTTATAAGGGCTTCAAGAAGCTAAGAGTACTGACCTCTGCTACTTGTGCTACCTAATAAAATAACTTCTGGTTATTTTCACACTGAATTAGGAATTGGCAACCACTCTCATTCAGAAGCATTACTATTCACCTTGATATGTTTGAGCACTCTGTCCCCATGACCCTCTCAGGAATAAATAGGGAAAGAAGAAGTAAATAAACTATAACTATGTTTATCTACACTTCTAGTGATAACATATTTTATCATAACTTTTTTTTATGTTTTGTGTTCGCGGCTTCTGAGAGCAATTTTGCAAGGTGAAACAAGATTGCTTTCAGGCCCTTGGGGAGTGTGTGTGTGTGGGGGGGGGGGGGGGGCTCTTCTGTAAATTCTAGAACTTGAAAGATTTTTTAGGAATAAGGAGGTTGAGAGTATTAGATATTCATGGTACCCTTTTCTGCTCTCTGGGCCTAAGACTGGTGTGTTAGATGAACCACCCTCTTATAGGGCTCGCCTGTTTTCATACTTAAACACTGATTAAGTATGTAATTGAGACATTTTGTTTGTAGTACAATAGTACTCATAAAATATAAGCTGAAAACAGCACAATATTCAAATATATTCATCTTTTCAATGCATTGTCTGTCTTTTTTATGATTTTCATGTCACTTGATTTCATATTACATTACTTTTGCCTTGACATATTTCCAAAATTTATTTTCCACAGTAGACTGCAGAATAAATTCAATTTTCTTACTTTGCTTTTCCATTTTTTTAAATTTGACAACAACCAGTTTTCTTTAGTTTTCATTTTACTAAAAATGTAAGATGGCTTTCAAATATTTTGAGAGGGACAACGTCTGTAATTTGCTATTCCTTAACCCAAATTACTTACCTGTCTATTTGATTTTGAATCTTGTAATAAGGAGTGTTTACATTTCTTTCTCTTTTTCACTTGTATTTCACTATCAGACTTATTTTATCACTTGGTGTTTAGATGCTTTTAATATTGAAATGAACATGTGAGGTGTAGTTTTCCAGTTTGTCTAGAAGAGCTGTAACTATCAATATGTACAAATGCAGACATATGGTGGTGATGATGATGATAATGGTGATAGTACTAATAATGATGATGATGATGATGATGATGTACTTCTTAGTATTAGATTACTGTTAGCTATTATGAGAGGTCAGTAGCATCAATTAAGTAACAACATTGTCTGTGCCAACCTGTTCAAGCTGAGAGAATGGATGTTAAATGATGATGATGATGATTATGATGATAATGATGATGTCCTGTTACCTTCCACCAAGCAAGTGTTTGAGATGACATGTAGGTTACATTTGCAATTGATTCTTACGCTTTTTGATACATTACAGCCATCATAGTTCCTGAATAAGCATTAGTTGTCAATGTAGACTCAGATAACAACTGATACATTGTATAATTTAGTAGTTGCTATATATAAACAAACCAAAACGAAATTATACTTCTAAAATATACTATCACAGTTGAAATAAAACCATATAGAAAGTTACCATAATTACAAAAGTAAAAATGAACACTTGAGAATCTAAAGTGAACACGCAAAGCCTAATCTTCACAAAATTGTATAACGGAAAACTGGGGAATTTCTAAAAAAATAAGGTCAGCAGAAAGGTCAACCTTTTTTTATTTTTTTTGTTATTCTGAAGTTCAAAAAGAACATCAGCAGCAGCAGCGCAGGCCCATCATCAGACATGGGTACTCAGGGTGGTTTGAAGCTTCAATACATTGTGAGCAGCCACACTAATTCACAACAATTCTAAGGTGAAGTGTTGGAATTAGCATATCACTGTTGATTGATTTTTCAACGATTTCTTTAGATTTATGTTTTAAACATTGATTATAAATCGATAAAATATTTTTCTCCTCTTCCTCCTCCCCCATCTCCATTTCAAAGTAAACAATCAGCCATAATTTTTTTTTTCATTTTTGTGGGGATACAGCCGGATTAATTGGAGATAGTTGCTTCTGACAAGACTAGCTGAAAGGCATACTTGAGGTCTCTGCCCCACAACCCTCCCAGGGATAAGTCGGACAAGAATTTAGAATTACAGCCCAAAACTATGTACAAAGTGAACTCTTAACTGCACATTCATGCCTGCACATAAAATGAGACAAAACAAATTCTGAGATCCCTAGCATAAAATCCTTCAGAACACTGAACTAATACAGTTGTCCAGGAGTAATTAATTTGGTAATTAGAAATATCTTGGAGTAATTAAGCTAAAGAAATAACATTATTTTTCTAAAAATGCAATAAAGAAATAAAAATGCGGAAATTGCTTTAATTTTTACAAAAAGGATTTGGATTCACTTTGTCTCACAATATGGTCCTTAAAAATTGACATTTAAAGTAGGACTTTAAATAATATCTTATTAACATTCAGTGCGGTGTTTAAAAGATATTCAAACGTCTGCTGGAAAAAAAAAATGGAAATAGCACATGAACAATTTTTAATGCAAAGGACAAAAACAAGAGGAACATTTAGATTTATCTGCCAACAACATATTTATTGGATTTTGTAAACTCACTATAAGAAACACCAATAAAAATTCAGTGTATTACCAGAGGATTGGAAATAATGTCAGGTTAGTAGTTTGAAATGTAAAGAAGAATTAATATGAAAAAATGGTTTTAAAAGAAAAATCTTAAGTACAGATCAGATTGACTATCAAAATGAAGGGTGTGGTTGTTGTTAATAAGGCACTACCAATATTAAGAAATTGTATAAAACATATGAAAAAATAGATTAAAACTATTTATCTAAACAAAGAAAAAGGGGGAATTATCTAAACGTTTAATATTCTTAATAAGAATCTGGAGATGTTTTGTGGGGGGTTGTTAATATCTATAGCATTTCTGTCAAATAATGTACTTAAAAAATAACTTGCTGGGCCAAATGAAATATATTTATAAAAGATTTGTTTCATGTGTGATTATTTGTAAGTTTAATCATGGGATATAAAAATCATTGGAGACATAAATATCAGTGTTGTACTTTATAGACATAAATAATACTTCAGAAGCCATGTAAATTAAGGAAAATATTCAGATGACCCCACAGCCAGTAATAAATTTAAAAGCATATTACTTGATGCTTTCGACAGTAAGGAAGAGCAATTAGAGTCGTACAATATAGAGGAACAGTGGAAATTCCTGAAAGCTAACCTGCTGAAGGCGGCAGATGAAGTCTGTGGCTGGAGCAGGCCTATAGGCAGGAGGAGAGTAACGTGGTGGTTGAATAGTAAGGTGGAGGAGTCAATTAAGGCCAAAAAGCAGGCTTCGAAAGTATGGCAGGATGGGGGAAGTAGAGAAGACTATCAAGTGGCCAGGAGGGAAGCTAGGAGACAAGTGTACTTCGCAAGAAGGGAAGCAGAGGAAAGAAAGTTCAAGCATGTTCTACAACGTGAGGACCAAAAACGTGAGGTGTTCAGGATTGCTAGGCAATGTATCAAGGAAAACCATGATATTGTCGGGGAGAAGTGTGTCCTTAATGATGATGGTGTACTTGCCATCACTGATGCTGATAAGAAGGTAGCTTGGAAGTGTCACTACGAAAGGCTACTAAATGAGGAGAATAAATGGGAGAAAGACAGTCTCCCCCACATCAATCCAATAGAGGGACCAGCAGTGCTAGTTGAAGGTAGTATAATAAGTAAGGCAATCAAAGATATGAAGACGGGTAAGGCGGCTGGGTCTTCGGAAATAGTTGCTGAAATGCTGAAAGCATCTGGAACGGTGGGACACACTATGGTCACCCGGATAGTAAACCAAGTCATACAGAATGGGACCATTCCGAAGGACTGGCGTAGCAGCATCATCATTAACTGCTACAAGGGTAAAGGAGATTCCCTAGATAGGGGTAACTATAGAGGCATTAAATTAATCGACCAGGTCATGAAGGTCACAGAAAAAGTAATAGCGCAACTAATCAGAGGACGAATTGATCTAGATGAAATGCAGTTCAGGTTTGTGTCAGGTAAAAGTACCATAGACGCTCTTTTCATTGTACGACAACTACAGGAGAAGTACCTAGCTAAAAGTAAACCCCTATACTTAGCTTTTGTTGACTTGGAGAAAGCCTTTGACAGAGTCCCCCGCTCCATTATCTGGTGGGCTCTTAGAAAACTAGGTGTTGATGAATGGCTTGTGAGAGCTATACAAGCCATATATAAAGAAACAATCAGCAAGGTTAGAATTAACAACGAAAAACAACGTAAAAGTTGGTGTTCATCAGGGCTCCATTCTTAGCCCCCTACTATTTATTATTGCCCTTCAGGCTATAACAGAGGAGTTCAAGACTGGCTGCCCATGGGAACTCCTATATGCAGATGATCTAACGCTCATAGCTGAATCAATGGCTGAACTAGAGAAGAAATTCCAAACATGGAAGCATGGAAACTCCATTTTATGTCCCAAATGCAAAGTATGGGTGCATAAAAGATGTAGTGGGATCACAGGTAAGCTAACTAAGAATATAGATTTTATATGTGGCCGGTGCTCTGGTGCAATAAGTAGCAGCAAGTGCCCACAGAATTCTAGCTCATTCCATTCAGAGATGGTTCTATAGAAATAGTGGACACCTTCCGGTACCTGGGTGACAAAATCAGCAGTGGGGGAGGGTGCTCTGAAAGTACAGTAGCTAGAGTCAGAACGGGATGGAAAAAGTTCAGAAAGCTTATACCACTATTGGCCGCTAAAGGGTTCTCTCTAAAACTGAAAGGCAGGCTGTATGATGCCTGCATACGAACAGCAATGTTACATGGCAGTGAGACCTGGGCATTGTGTGCAGAGGATATACGCAGACTGGAGAGAAACGAAGCTTGTATGCTCCGCTGGATGTGTAATAGTAATATACATGAACGGCAAAGCATAAACAAACTAAGGGAGAAATTAGGAATAAGAGGGATCAGATGTTGTTTACTCGAGAGAAGACTACGTTGGTATGGTCACGACAGCTGTATAAAAAAGTGCAGGGCGATAAAAATAGACGGTAGCCACGGAGTAGGCAGACCCAGAAAAACCTGGGACGACTTGATAAATTCCGACCTCACACACTTACACCTCTCCAAGACAATGTCACCGGACCGAGATCTTTGGCGCTACACAGTTATACAGAAGACCCGCCTTGCCTAAGTACAAAGCGAAACCTAGAGTCAGTAGGGACCTCTAACAAAATACACCCCGTCCCACTACCCCCACCCCATCCACACCACACCCTTAAATGTGAAGTTATGTTGGTACCACAACATCCAGTCCGAAACAAATGAGGTCGTGTAGGTGTCACGACAAAAAAACACACAGTCCACACTGTAATGTGGCCGTGTAGGTAACATGGTAAAAACCTCCCAGTCCACACTGTAAACGTGGTTGGTGTTAGGAAGGGCATCCAGCCGTAGAAAACCCGCCAGACATGTAGGTGTCATGACAAAAAAACGCACAGTCCACGCTGTAATGTGGCCGTGTAGGTAACACGGTAAAAACCTCCCAGCCCACACTGTAAACGTGGTTGGTGTTAGGAAGGGCATCCAGCCGTAGAAAACCCACCAGACAGTCCTATACGAGCAGGACAACCAATCTTGCCTCAAGTGGGAAAACTCCCGTCCAAACCCATGCAAGCGTGGAAGATGGACGTTAAACGATGATGATGATGATATATATATATATATATATATATATATATATATATATATATATATATATATATATATATATATATATATATATATATATATATATATATATATATATATATATATATATATATATATATATATATATATATATATATATATATATATATATATATATATATATATATATATATATATATATATATATGAAGGCACATGGCTTAGTGGTTAGAGCATTGGACTTGCAATCGAAAGATTGTGAGTTCAATTCTCAGACCGGGTGATGTGTTGTTTCCTTTAGCAAGACACTTTATTTCACATTGCTCCAGTTTACTCAGCTGTAGAAATGAGATCATAGGACAGGGGTCCCTATCATTCCACTGCAAAGTGGTCGTGGAGGTGCCACAGCAAAAAAAAAAACACCCAGCCCACACTGTAAAGTGAACATGTAGGCGCCACGGAAAAAAAGCACCCACCATTCACTGTAAATGAGGTTGGTGTTAAGAACGGCATTCAGCTGTAGAAATCAAGCCATAATCAGTTCCCGTCCCACCCTTGCAAGCAGGGAAAAGCGGACATAAAAATGATGATGATGATGATATATATATATAAGAAATTTTATGTTTGAGTTTAGATAAACATAAGAATCTTTATTTCTACTAAGACCAGTTATTTTCTATATTTTGGATTCTCTGCTGATAAAATTTCAATTGCTATTTTCTTCAGTAGCATTCCCGAGTTCTTGCAGGAATTGAATCAAGGACTTTTATTTGATGTTTAAAGGTTTCTGGTTTGATTATTTAGGAGAGGGGAAAGTCAATTAAATTGACCATAAGCATTACTGGTGTTTTATTTTATTGACCCCATAAGGATGAAAGGCAAAGCAAACTTTGGCAGGATTTGAACTCAAAATGTAAAGGGATATGACTCTGTACTGCAAAGCATGCTGTCTGATGCTGTAATGTTACTGCTAATCCACTATAGTAACATATCCAATAATAAAATCACTTACTCTCACATAACTGGCCATTAGTCTTTCCACATTTCCTTGCTGTTTTCTTGTCTTACTCTAAAACTGTTAGAAACATAATTATTCCTGCTGTTTCTGAAAGCTTCCATCGGAAGTAATAAATCTTCAACGTTTCACATTCTGACTAACAAAATGAAATACTTGTAAAGTTTAGTTTCTATAGAAAAGTAAATAGCTATTAATC
The DNA here is from genome assembly GCA_964016885.1 of Eledone cirrhosa. Classification (NCBI taxonomy): domain Eukaryota; kingdom Metazoa; phylum Mollusca; class Cephalopoda; order Octopoda; family Eledonidae; genus Eledone; species Eledone cirrhosa. The sequence continues at coordinate 219,930,363 of OZ024742.1, read as the reverse complement.
TTACACAATGTAGCTATGTCTGCAGTAATTGTTGTACATGTTTCAACAATCAACTCATTCTTATACATGTGTTGGCTTCTTTATTGTAAATTTACACCTGTTTATAAAAATGGAGAATATATTTCAAAATTTGTTCTGAAACAGGTTTTGGTGTATACCTGCTCCCTTGATGCCACAGTGCAAGTCACCTCTGTTGACACACCACCACTATCACCAGAAGAAGCCTTGTTGTGGTCAGTTTCTTGTCAAACTGGGACCTGCTGGCTATGACCATGGCAGGATAACCATCTTCCTGTTTGAGGGATGTAAATCTCTGATCTGGAACACCATGTGCTGCAACACTTTTTTCATCTCCAACATTGTTGTTTCATCCACAAGCCTGGGCATCTGTAATGCAGAGGAGAGGAAAATAGTTATATACCAAGACTTGACTGACCACTTCCTGTTCAAGCCTGTTGTCTTTGAGACTGTAATTTTCCTCTATTAAATTAGTCTGGGAAAAGGAGATGTGTGAAGTGGAGTAGCTGATGCAGCAGGTGTCTCTGGGTGTTCTTCAGAATAATGCTTTCACATTTTGTTTGCATGGCACAGCTAAGACATACTGTCTAGACTAGGCAGCATGTCTCAGCTATGCCCAGGGCATAGCTGAGACATGCTGCCTAGACTGAGGTGTAGAGTCTGCCTATTTCCAGATTTGTATGTTCTTTCTATGATTTTGAAATTGTTTCTAAACAAAAATAGAAATATAACTTTCGATAATTGTGAAGATGCATGGCTTAGTGGTAAGGGTATTCAGCTCACATTCTTATGGTCATTGTGTCCTTAAGCAAGACACTTTATTTCACATAGTTCCATTCAGCTGGCAAATATGAATTGTACCTGTAAGTCACTCATGTCATAAACTGTATCATGTTGAATCTTCCAGAGAACTATAATAAAGATACATGTGTCTGGAATGCTCAGCCACTTGCACATTAGTTTCACAAGGAAGCTGTTTCAACAACTGGAACACTCATTGTTGGAACTGACAAAGGTCCAAGAACATTATAACTAATTACTTCATATGATCTATGATGTGTTTCATAATATACTAAGACTAACTGCCATCAGATTTATTCTTGATATTGTCTGCTATATTAAATCTGACTGAGAAAGAGTGTTGGGCTACTGTGTGGCATATAGTTATGATCCTTTATGTTCAAATACCTCCAAGATTAGCTTTGCCTTTCATCATTACAGGGTCAATAAAATAATCAACTTTCCCCTCCCCCAAAATTGTTAGTCTTGTGCCTAAATCAGAAACTATCATTATCATTGTTTTTATGTCTACTTTTTCATGCTGGCATGCGTTGGATAAGTTTCCTGAGGTAGTTTTCTACACCCCTGCAGAAATAGATACCAACCCTTTCGGTTGCTTTAAACAACTTCAAGGAACATGGTATATGTATTCGAAAACTGGGATACAGAGCGCACATATCGATATTACTTAGGTGATGTTGAATGAGATTCAGCTAGATCAAAATTATGATTGTTTTCTTGTTAGACTCCATATATTCTTCTTTGGAGTTGTGATCCCAAAGTTGCTTTGGAGTAAAGCTAAAAATATACTCTTGCTTAGAGTTAATTCATTCTAGGGCATGCAGAATTATTAGAGCATTCAACAAAATGTCTTGGGGTATTTGTTCTGGCTCTTCATATTCTCAGATTAAATCCTGCTGAGGTCAACTTACATTTCATACTTTCGAGGGTGATCAAATTAAAGTGGTGGATTGACAGAATTGTCACATCACTGAAAATAACCTACCAGCCAAGTCAGCAGGTACTTTATTTTAATAAACTGCTAATCTGTGCCAAAATGCACTTAACTGTAAGCTTTGATAACAGATGAAGTAACTCACCACAAAGAATATCTTGCCATCCCAGCAATATTATCTATCTGTAACACCTTATGTAACAACCAATAGAACACATGCATCCCATCATTCTCTCACACATACATATATACACTCTCTAGAAAATAGACCCCATTAGAAGGGACAGAACAAAAGAAAAAAAAGACTTAGAATTAATTCCTTCATTTTTCTAGAAATATTATATAGTTGGAACCTAGTAGAGTGGGCTGAGTACTTTATGTTGTGGTACCAGTACTACCACCACACAGAGTGTACTGAGTGCCTTTTGTCTTGGCACCAGCACTACCACCATACAGGGTGAACTGGGTATTTTTTGTTATGGCACCAGCATTATGGGACTTATCCCAATATAAAATCAATAAGCAAGAATCCAGTGAGATTCTGCACTGTATGAGATGGAAATCCATGGATATTTCATGAAGGATATTATATTATTTGCTGATGTAATTTAAAAGCTTCAGCTTTATTTCGGAAATTATCAAGAAAACTGATTTTTATCAATAAATGGTAAACATTTAGAAAGATATCTCAATGTACAGAGAAAATGATATTAAGAGTATATCTAATATCTTATTAATATAACTACATCAGTGAACAGCTGGTTTTCTTAGTAATGTTCATAATTATTATATGTAACTACAGTAGATCTCTTGAAAACTCTTCCTTAATTAATTTTACCCAAGAAATTGCATATTCTAATTTATAACTTTAGCAGCTGATTATGTTGCAAAGATGTATTATAAGAATGTGTCAGTATATAAGCTACTGTTTCTACATACTGTTACATATTTTATTACTTTATGCACACATGTTTCTGAATGTTACTCAGTATACACAGTTAATACAAAACTATAGGTTTGGTATTTTTATCAGCATTTAGTCATATGTAAAGCCATTCAACCCATACCAGCGTGAACATTAGGGTGTTACATTTTGCAAACTAATTGCCAATCATCTCATGTTAATTACACTCATGTTTGAGTTGATGAAATAACGATGTATGCCGAATTATAGGTTGTCAATCAAATAATATTTAGAGGTTGCACACTTTCACATCTTTTTGTTTATGATGATTTGTTCTTTCTGTTCACCTTACTGAATCCATTGAGGAAACCACACAACAGAATGAAATGAAATGAAAATAAGCAGAATGAATGCATGCAAAATACACAATAATATTGGGGTTAAAGATGAAACACTTTTTATGAATGAAATTTATAACCAGAAATTACTTTTTGTAGATCTCTTGACTTACATTGGTGTAAGCTTAAGTTGTTCTTTGAAAAGAACTATCTTGATTACATATATGGCCTTAACCATCCAACAAGCCTGGTGGTAACCTCCTGGGACCAAGAAGGAGAACTGAGGAGATGGCCAACCACCAAGATAGAGAAAGGAACGCTTTATGAACTCAGCATAGTCTTTTCAGGGATGATCTCCAGAAAGCAGTACAGTCAGTAGATATTCAGCTATCTCATCCATCTTTTGCTTGTAAAAATCTCCCATGGGCTCATCATCATCCAGGATAGTTCCATAATAAAAATTATCGATGGACTTCCAGTGTTACCGGAACTTTTTGTACAGGTGATGGGAAAAAGATCTCAAAGACTGTCTTTAAAACTGATTCAAGAATCTGATGGCAACAAGCTAGCAACAAAAGGGATATTTTCAGAGCTGCTTCTTGGTGCCTACTGATGTTACTGGTGGTGGTATCAAAGGGCATCCCTATTATTCTGTCATTAATTTTGAGTTGTTGAATTCCCCTCAAAACAACTTCCACAACTTGTCATCCAGTTCCATCTATTGTAATAGGAACACCTAAGAGCTCCTCATTTCCTTTTCCTGTAATCAGATCTCCGAGTGTGCTGGATCAGGAAGCCGATAGTAATTATTCTCCATACCAGTGAATAACTAGCCAGGATCTATCTTCAGGTGAGAAATCGAATAACTCAATTTTCTGAGCCATCATCTCACAATAACTGGTTCTTGCTCAATAAACAGTTGAGAGGGAAATCGAAATTTCAGACACATTGTGACCAACACTCTCCACATCAGCCATGAATGAAGACATCTGATCTTCCCACTGTGTCTCAAGGAAAGCTTTGTCTTCAAATAGGACATCTATTTGTTCAAGAATGTCTTGGCTTGCAATGTCAAAAATATCCTCGAGATCACCTCTCATACTTTGCAATTACTGTCAGTCATCCTTGAGTTTTCTTTTTTCAGTCCTTGATGCTCCTTATACAATTTCTCAATTTAAGTGAAAATGTATTTTTTTTCCATTTTGGTAGGAATATCTGCTTTTTTCCTCACTTCCTGGATCTTCTGGCTTGTGTTTTTTTATGGCAACTGAAATTCCCCCCCTCCCCCCAGTTCGATGTGATGGTAGAAAAAATACAAGAGCACTTGTTTGGAGGGGAGTCAAATCTGAGTTAACTCCCACTCAGGCTTTTTCTCAAGCTGCCAAATGGTCTTTCTGGTTTCCATTTTCTTTTTCACTGTGAAAGATGAAAAGCAAAATTTTATGGATTCAGGGTTATATCAGCATGGTGTAATTTCAACTAAAAACGTTTTCCCTATAAATATGAAACACTTTAATGAACACACATATATATATGGTAAAACAATGATGATAAATGTAATATATAACAAGTAATGTATGAATGTTCTGCTGTGTTTTTTTTTTTTTATCAATTTCTCACCAATAGAGCAAGAGAGATGGTTTCTAATTTAGAAACAATACTTTCTTTGGAATTTAAACATCATCAACAAAGTTATTGTTTGTTTGTTTGTGTGTGTGTGGATTGCATTGCATGTGTGGATCTGTATGTTTTGAGTTATATACATGTTTTTGTTTCTATATGTGTGTATGTGCTGTTATTACATGCTAAATATCTTAAATGTTTTATATATTTTTACAGTTCTGTTAATGGATTGTACTTGTAATTTCCTAATTAGCCATGCCCTTTCTATGAAGCCCACCTTCTTAAGATTTGTGCTCTGGCAGTTAATAACATAACCAATTACCCAATGACCTCAGGTACAAATCTAAAAGTATAGTCTAAGTGGAATATCTACAGGTTCCTCATTAGTTCAGCAAAAATATTCTACTTTTCACTAATCTTTAACACTGTGTTAACATCTGCTTGGCAGCTGCTTTTCACTACTGTACATGCTTTCTTTTCTCTGGTGTTATGTTTAGATTTTATTAAGGTTTTGACTGAAATTCTACCAGTACTCTTTCATATTATGTGTTTGTCCTCCACATTGCTGTAACATTTTATATATCTTCAGGACTAGCCTTTCTACAGATCATATTGTATAGTATTTTGGTTACTTTTCTACATCACACCTCATAAGTAGATAGTATCATGATGTCATCTTCAAACAACAACTTATGAAGTAGGTTACATCCACCCTGTTTATTCCACAGACTGCATCTATTGTTACATCTAGATGTTTTACCTGCATCTCTATCTCTATTGTGTACCATATAGTTTGTTGTTATTTTCTGTACGTGGATTGCAAAACCATATCCTTCCAAGACTACTTTGGTTGTCTATATTACTCTCACTTTGATGCTTTCTGACAACATAGCCATGCATGACTTGCTGCTGATAAGCATACATATATATGTATATATTCATGTATGTGTGTATATTTATGGGGTGGTGACTGTCATCACTGTCTTCTTCATGGGTGCTTAAAGCATTAGAATATCAAGTTAAATGTCTTATGGTATTTATTCCAACTCTCTCTTCTCTGAGTTTAAATCCTGCCATAGTTAACTTTGTCTTTCATTCTTTCAAGGTTGATAAAATAGGAAGAAGATATATCATGGGAATAATACAAAATACCATATTATTTATAGGAAATGGTTAGATCATATTCTGTATCAGAAATTCATTTTTTTTTTTAAACAAGCTTTTGTTATTGGTGAATGATGAAACCAAGCTGCATGAAGTTAATAATAATAATCATCATCATTTAACCTCCATTTTTCCACACTAGCATGGATTAGATGAGTTGTCCTGTTCTGAACAATGCCAGGTCAGGTGACCTTGTTTTGCTCATACTGAACTGATTCTAGTTTGGTTTCTACAGCTGGATGCTCTTCCTAACACCAACCTCATTTACAATGAGTACTGGCTGCTTTTTGTCATGATGCCTACACGACCACTTTGCAGTGTGGACTGGGTGCTTTTTGTCATGACACCTACAGAACCACTTTACAGTGTGTGCTGGGCACTTTTTGCCATGTCACCACCATGACCACTTTACAGTGTGGGCTAGGCACTTTTTATCGTGTTGCCTTCATGCACACTTTACAGTGTAGGCTGGAGGCTTCACTGAATGTATACTTCAGACAATGACAAATGTAAGATAATGAATATAAATTATTGCATTTAATTTTTTTTCCGAACAGATGTTGGGTTTATCCATACCAAGCAAAACTACTTGAAATGAACTTCCTGCCCAGTGAAAAGTATTTAAAGGCAATAGAATGATTCTCTCAATATTAAAATATTTTGGAATGTAATATAAAACTACAGAATATTCTTAAAGGTGTTGTAATATGTTCTGACAAATGCTTTTTTGAAAGTCAGTGCCATTGCTTTTCATTCTAATCCATAGTTGAACATTCTTCACATTTAACCTTCATGTTAAAACTGATGTCACAATAACATAAAACTGACAGCTATTTTAATTGAAGATTTTAATTGCAATTTTAGATTCTTTCACTAAATTTTCCTTGGAGTTAAAAGACGTTGAGTTCTTTCTGTTTTGCTTTTTTCTTTTCTGATTTTTCCCTGTTAGATTGAACTATAAACAAATCTACACTCTTTCAATCCCTATGCAGAAATGTTCAAGTTGAAGAAAAAAAAATTTAACGCAATAATTTTTATTTTATTATCTTACATTACTGGGGGGGGGGGGGGGGGATGATTTTACTCAGACTTTTTAATGCTGTTAAACTCCCTTTTCCTGAAAATGTATTCGTAAATACCAATTGAAACAAAAGTAGACACCAACAGAGCAGTATATAATTATCAACAAGGAATATACATCCGAGAAATTCTATAACTTTCATTTAATGCACTTTAACTGCATTTATCTATTCCCTCTTTACTAATGAATGTTGCAGCTATTAATACTGCCCTTATTTCGAGTTCATTTAAAATCACTAGATTATAAAATTATCATGAAATCTGTTACAAACATTACAGGATTATAAATCAATGAATATTTGCATTAGTATTCAGTTTTCAATTGTGCCAGAAGTTTGAATTGAGCTAGAAGTTTCATAATTTTATATAGTATATAGAATTTGTTAAAGTGTCTTGCTTTGTAAATGTCTTCACCCATTTTTCACAGTATAACTTTGACATCAAAAGATAAATATTTAGAAGTATAGCCCCATAAATTTTACTATATTACTAATATTACTTTAATCTAACTCAATGTAATGAAAGACAAAGCAGTCAATCCTTGCTGTATTTGAAATGGGAATATAAAAGAACTATTTATGATTTAATACACCAATTTACTGTTTCCGTCATTTTACATACAGCACTCTTATATTTAGTATTGAAGTTTCACTTAGCTACAAAGCCAAGTGAAGTGTCAGTTTATCTCCTTAACTCCAGTATATTTATTACTGGACTTATTTTACCCACTTATGAGAAATCACATGCCAAATTAAACATAGATTTGAAACTTAAACCAACAAGAGCAAAATTAATTACTGTAATGTGTTTATTATCCCTAATGCCTCCGGGATTGTCACAAATGGTATAGTAGATATCCCAGAATATTTGGTTTCATTCCCCATTATTCTCAGTCCAGATTATCTTAGAGTCAACTTAACTGTCTTCCCTTTGGTGTGTTAATAATGATCTGAATCAGCAAGGTCCCAGACCTAATTTGATTACCGAGTAAAGTGGAAATAATGTTTCCATTGGTCATGCCATTGCTGATATTATCTACTGGTCACAACACCTGGCAGAAAGAGCAAGATGAAATAGTGTCTTGCTCAAGAAACTAACACATTGCCCAGCCCAGGAATCAAACTCACAACCTCATGATTGTGAATCCAACTCTCTAACTACTAAGCCACGTGCCTTCATATGTGTTAATAATAGTGAATACTATTTTTTTTCTTATTTTGTCAAGGAGGGAAGGTAGTGCTCATGGTCATTTAGCTGTTGTTTCTAATAATAGATATCACCAAGACTCACGTCGAGTCACCATTCTAGTAAAAAGATATAATAATTGTTTCTACTTTAGGCACAAGGCCAGCAATTACCCAGTACATTACTGGTACTTTATTTTATCGACCCCGTAAGGATGAAAGGCAAAGTTAACCTCGGCGAGATTTGAACTCAGACTGTAAAGCGACGTAACTATGCTAGAAAGCATGGCGTCCAACCCTCTACCAATACTGCCAATTCACCGCCCATAGAAAGATAAAATAATGATGGGAATATCAACACGGATAATTATGATGAATGTATGTTTATTTATTGTAGTGAGAAAGAGAGAAAGTTAATCACAAAGTAATGTTTGTTGAACTGGATAGTTAAAATTAACACTATAAAGGTTATTAAAGGAATGTGGCATTGTGCCAGGCCCAAGGAAGGCCGACAGGCCAAAGTGCAAATCTCACTGTTACATATTGTTTGTGCTTGTGGAGCAAAAGAAGAAGTGTTTACCTTAGCATGGTCAAACTGCAAGAGAGAGATTTCTGAATTGACGTGGGAATTTTTCCTTCAGGGCATGTCGAGATACATTCTCCTATGCTGGCGGCAATTGGCTGAACTGAGCCAAACAACGCATGGAGAATGTATCTATGAGCCCTAGGAACGTAGGTCACTGCAGTCATTTTCAAGGCCTCCAAGGCTGGTGGGAAGGAGGAAGGAAAGTATTCTCAAACCAGATGCCTTGTTACAGAGTGGAGTTCACTAAAGGCACCTAAGGGCCAGCATGATTGAACTCAGAAATACCAAAGGCCATCTCATCTGACACTCTAATAATTCTACCAATCTACTCTACTGAACTGTTATTTATTTTATCAACACTGAAATGATGAAAGATATGTGACACCAGTCAGATTTAAATTCAGAGCTCAGAAAACCAGAACATGTCACAAGATATTTAGCTTATGTTCTAATGATTCTGACACCAAATCACCACCAAATATGTCATAGCAACATATGATATCATCCTTCTAGTTTCAGTTCAAATTCAGTTGAGATAAACTTCTCTTTTCACACATTTATAATTGATAAAATAAGTAGTTGGTACATATAGAAGTAGTTTCAAGTAGATACACATCTCGTCTTTAACACATTTATGACCATATAACCTATGTATAATCAATATTAACAGGGTTTCTCTCATCATTATTGACAGGGTTTCTCTCATCATTATTAACTACTCTGTTACATTTAACATTGATTATTATTCTATGATGGAATATCTTTTACACTAATTCTTGCTGACAAGATTTTGTAAATTAAGACGATTTCTACAAAATTTGTCTTGTCTAATCTATCTTATCTCTTGTTCGAGTCTTCCAGATTTTCATGAGAAGAATCTGGCAATTTCCCAATAGTTATTTATGTGATATCTTTTCACCTGGCACAAAATCGTTTAGAAAGTCGTGAACAGTATAATGAAATCTGTCTAGTCGTTTAAAAGAAAATACAATTTTATTTTTTGTTACTGTTTTACATCCATTTTTCTGAATGTGGGTAGGAATATCTTTTTTTCCTTTAGGGCAGAAATTATTTTTACAGCTGAATACTCTTCTTATTGTTAACAACTCATCTGTGAAGTAAGAGTGGAGCCATTGTTTCGTCTATTAACCGCATCTTTTGAGAGGAAAATTTTCAGTATTTATATCTACATGCAGGCCCCCAGCCCATCTGAGAAGTTAATAGCGACACTTGAGTACTGACTCACTCATCTATTCATCTTCTATTCATCTTCTATTCAGTGCCTTGGTCATGTCTGACTTCAAGAAATGGAGACAACTTGGAATAAAGAAGAGTCTAGTTTAGTTTTACAGGGAACAAGGCTATGTCTCTAGTGGTAGTGCCATTATATAATGCACCCCATTACATTCTGTGACATAAGATTGAGAAGATCCTTTATTCATGATAAAATTCATCCAGTAGACTATGTAAAGTGATTGATGTTAGGAACAACATTCAGCCATAGAAGTCATGCTAAAAATGGAATATATCTTGAGAGGTCTTCTGCATTTTCGATACACATTAGTGGTCTCCCATAGTAAAAGTTTTTAGCAAGGTCGTTGGATTTCATGACATCACTTGCAAGTTGAAGACATGTCACGGATGGTATGGATAATGAGTGGGAGGTTGCCATAGAGAAATATGTTTGTACATGGTCAAGAGGTTTGATGTTTTTTTTATCTTTCTTAGCATTGTGTGTAGCAACCATCTAAAGCTTTGGTGATAGGTATTGTCACCAACCACGGAATACAGTAATATTGATTTCACTATAGCTTTGAATAATCTAACTTTTATTGTGTGGTTATGTTAGATTTCTACACCTTAACTAAAGAGTTCACAACAGACCATGTTTGTGTTATCCTGATGTTTATGTCATTTGACTAGTTGGTGTATGTGGCAAGAAATTTGAAATTGTCTACTTTTTCGTGAAAAAAAAGTAGAGCTTACTTAAACTATGACAAGCTACTCGACTCATGCCAACTTAGATAAAAAAAATGTAAAATCATGATGAGAATTATTATTTGGTGAGTTATGCAAACAACCTGAATGTTGGAAGACTTTGAACAAAAAACAAGCTAAAATTTTTATGACTATATATCCTCTCTGTTTGTCTAGCATCTGCAACTGATTCATTTCTAGTATCACTCTGCTGAGAATAAAACGACCAAATGAGAAGAAACAGAGTAAGAATTTACCAACATTAACAATGAGTTTATATAATCAGTATATAAACAAGAGTTGTCAGTGAAATGGTCTCTTTATATGGCATTCAAATCTCTATTCATGTTCAAAACAACTATTTCTGTTCTTTCTAACTGGTCATAACAACAAACAGAAGTATAGATCATAAAACAAATATTCTCTAGTTTGAAGAGTATATTGTTTACTTTTATATTTTCGTTGCTGTCATTACAAAAACAGGCTTTTCTCTAGATGGAATACAATTTCTTCTTTATCCTAATATATATATATATATATATATATATATATATATATATATATATATATATATATAATAATAATTGTTTTAATAGCCACTTTCCCTGCTAGCAAGGGTTGCATTGGTCCACAGAGACCAAATCAGTACTAAAGTGGGGCCACAGATCTTCCAGACAAAACAGAGATCTGCATCTTGCTTATGTATAGTCTCACATTCTACTGAATGCATAGAATAGGTTATCATGTCATTAACACAGCTGAGGGTTCTCCTGATATTTTGTTTGGCAATCTTTCTATGGCTGGATGCCCTCCTTATTACTTTTTTACAGAATGTACTGGGTGCACTTATTGTGTAGATTACCAACACTAGGAAGGCTGCTATGTCTTTCACATGGAAGGAGTCCTCCCAACCTTTCCTTTGGCAAGATCTTTGTGGCTGGATGCCTTCCTTATCATGAGCACTTATGTTTCTGTTGGTCTTTCTAATAGCTAATACTCTCTATCAGTCGCAACTCCAGGTAGAAGGAGCAACATGAATTAAAATGTCTTGCTCAAGGACATAACACATTGACCGGTCCATAAATTGAACTCACAAACTCACGATTGCAAATCCAATTCTTTTACCACTCAGCCACATGCCTTCAGTTGTTTGTTTATTTATTTATATATATATATTCCCCACCCCTCCCCTCCTTCATACGCGCATGCAATCTCCGCACCCTCCTCGTCCACAGCTCCCTACCAATCCACGCTCTTCTTCACCCCCCCCCGGTTCACTTCCCTGCTCCAGGCCCCGTTGCCACACCTGCCCCCACATCACCAACACCACCACCTTCCATGGTCCCAACGGCCACTCTCTCTCTGTCCAGCACGCTTTCCGCTGCACCTCCTCCAACCTAGTCTATGGACTTCGCTGTACGGAGTGCAGTGCAACCTACGTCGGACAGACTGGACATCACCTGGTGGACCATTTCACGGAACACCTCCGGGATATTTGCCTCGGCGGGAGTTCCCCGATCGCCTGCCACTTTCGCTCCCCTGAACATTCCGCCCACCACCTCACAGTCTGTGGCCTTCTCCAATGCCATGGAACACCCGCCACCTGCCTCACGGTCCAACAATGCACCATCATCACCCTCCATACCCCCCCCCCCCGCCTGAACTCCCCACCCCTATTCCTTTAGCCTTCGACCGCCCACCCTACTGCCCACCCATCCCCCCACCCTTTCCCTACTAACACCTCTAACACACTTCCCTTTTCACCCCCCGCCCCTTGGCCCATCCCACAACTAACATACTAATACTCCCACCCCACCCCTCGGCCCTCCCCCAACTAACTATTCTAACATCCAGACCCCTCCCCCTAGCACGCACACACCCACCTGAACATATATACACACACTCACACTATCCACACACCCTACTACCACCACTAACCCTCACCTACACATCCACTCCGACCACCCCACAACTAACATCACTAACCCCCGACTCCACGCACACGAACACACACCATCACACACCCACACCTACGTACACCACCCACTCCACACACCCAACCACCACTAACCCCCACCTACACACCCGCTTTCCACCCTTTCCCCACCACATATAATACTAACACCCACTTTACCACACACACACTCATCCAAACACGCACACACACACCAGTACACTACACGCTCTCCTCCGTCCCCAACACCTCTTCTCTCCCTCTTTCCGCTCCACCCACACTCCTTCACGCACACATATCCCACTAACACCTACTAATATACACCCCATCGCCCCACTTCACCACATTCCTCCTCCACCCTTCACACCTACCCATCCTCTCCCCCGTCCACCGCACCTTCGCACACACAGTCCTCACCTCACTCCACCTGTTATCCCACTCTACTGCTATCTCTTCATCCCGCTCTACTGCTATCTCTACACCCTGTCTTGACCCTCTGACCACTTCCTGTTGCGCGCGCACTTCACTTCCCTCCACTTCCTACCACCACCAACATTGGATTCTACACCTTCGGTCTTCTCTCCAACCATCCACTCCATATCTTGAAAAATATCCAGCAACCCTCCACACATCTGACGAAACTACCTCAGGACCTTACCCATGTACATACACTCACACATTATTTTTCGCACCACGCCACCCCACATATACACAACCTCCGGAAACCCCACGCCACCTCCCCCATCCCCTGATCCCTCTCCTTCCACACGCACGCACACACCGACTTACACCCCACCCACGCACAGACCTTTTCCTGAACATGGAACCTCGTTCTTCCTCAAACTCTCACATACACACACACTCATGTACACCTACACACATACACAAACCCCACCTTCAGCCTTCCTCGCTTCGACCTCCCGCCTCCCTCTCTCAACTCCACCCGCCACCACCCTTACACGCCTCACATCCTTCCACCACTTGTCCATGTTATTGTTTATTCTTATGTTTATTTTTACGTTTGTTTTTATTTGTTTTCCTTCCCCCTTTTTTCTAAATGTATTTCCACACACCCTCTGAACTCTCTTCCTAACCTATTTACTCCTGAAGAAGGGCTTATGCCCGAAACGCCCCCCCCCCCCCCGACTCTCAAAAGCGTGAACCTAATAAACCTTCATTTGTCTGCCTCTGTTTTGTTCCCGTATAAATTTGCACTATATATATATATATAGTAATAACACTATAAAGCCCGACGTCAATGTAAAAATTTAGTATACGAATGTAAGGTGACAACTAGTACCAATTTTTATACCTACTTTGGCTCTACTTCTACTTCCTTTAAGGCAAGATTATATAATCATTCTTCATCTTTTAAATACCCACTTAAAAGAACAAACACTGCACTCCCAGAACTCATATGGTCCTTAAAAGACAAAAACATTAATTACAAAATTTCTTGGCGTAAAATTTGCAATGCTTCTTTTTATTCCAACGCTTCCATATCTAGAACTTGTAATTTATGTTTAGCGGAAAAATGTACCATTATCTCTAATTTTAACTCTATAATAAATAGACGCACAGATTTATTTTCGCTGTGCATCCATAAATCGCTTAGGTCATTTCACCAAGTATACAGCTAATATTTTACTCCATAATTAAGATTAAAAACTTTTTCTCACACATATATATATTTTTTACACATATACCCCTTTTTCTCTCGCATATTTCAGCACATTCTAAAAAGTTCATTCTTACTATAACGTTCTAGCTCCCCTAATTTTTAAATTTTTTTAATTTAATTTTCTTTAATTTTTTTTCAATTTTAAAAATTTTTTAATTTTTAATTTTTTTAATTCTTAATTTGTAATTCACTATAGCAAACCGCTCTATCTTCTTGTAGATACAAACTTTTTTTAAATAGTTCATCATATCATTTCTCCTCAATATTACTTTTTTCGTAAGCCGCTATTTTCCCCAATTTTTTACTTCAAATCTAGTAATATTAACATTAGGTGAATTTTGTAAACAAATTTTGACGTCATCCCCTCTTCTTCGGTTTTTTACTTTTTTTCTTCTTCTCTCTCTCCGGACTTCTTTCTGCTGAAATAATTACTTCTTCATAGATATACTTTTTCAATTACATTCTATTTAAACAAACTTGGACCTTACATAGTCTTCTAAGCTTATTAACCTCATAAATCATTAAATTTATTTTTATTCACCTTATCTTATTTTATTTTACTTCATTTTATTTTAATAATTGTTTCTACGTTAGGAACAAGGCCAGCAATAACCCAGTGTATTACTGGTACTTTATTTTATCGATCCCGTAAGGATGAAAGGCAAAGTTAACCTCGGCGGGATTTGAACTCAGAATGGCAAGGGCCGTAACTCTATGCGCCAAAGCATGGTATCCGACACTCTACCAATACTGCCAATCCACAATAATACACTTTGATAAAACTTTTTCGCACATCTTAATAAATCCTTCAGTATATAAACCCTTAAACCCTAAATAATTAGTATACTTAATTTCTATATATGTAATCATAAACATCATCACTCATAAACCTCATCAATTTTTAATTTTTAATTTTATTTAGAAATTTACAACCGTTTTTTTCAGTTATTGTTCAGTGGAGACAGCGTTTCTCAGTTTAAAT